>VWZD01008970.1:0-18558 GCA_013396695.1 Sakesphorus luctuosus | reverse complement strand
CTCTTGGTGACAGTTAACCTACACAAATGTCACCTCTGAACTTCCCAATTTTTACATGAATAAATATCAAATCATGCCATTTACTGCAGGAAAGTTTCAAAAATTAATTCATTTGCCAGTCAAAACCAGGCTTCCCTAAAATTAAAGTATTTTACACGTTCCCTTCTTTCATCCTAAGGAAAAAAAAACCAAACCAAAAGGTGTCACTTCCAGACATAATGTTTTAGGGTTTTACTTTCAATTTATAGGGGTATTGTAAATTTCCTTGTGCTAGGTTCCTATTTTGTTTCATTTTGAGAGACACTTAAATTTTGTCATATCTCCCAACNTGTCTTCAGCAAATACTTTTGTGAACATCCTGTTACATAGATTTATGGAATTACAGAATGGTGTGAGTTTAAAGGGACATAAAGATCTCCCAGTACCCAGACCTGCCACGGACAGAGACCTTTCACTATCCCAAGTTGCTCAGAGCCCCATCCAGCCTGGCCTTGGACACTTTCAGGGATAGGGCAGCCACAGCTTCTCTGGGCAACCTGTGCCAGGGCCTACCCACCCTCATAGGGAAGCATTTCTTCCCAATAGCCCATCTAAACCTTCTCCGTGTCAGCGTGCCTCCTTGTCCTGTTACTCCAGACCTTGTAAATCCATCTTTCTTGTAGCCTCTTCAGGTCCTGGAATGACACAATTAGGTCACCCCTGTCTGATTTGTGATCCTACAGGTGCTCAGTTTGCTGGACCTTTGATCCCAGAAACTCATCAGAGATTCATGTTGGTAGAACTGGAAGAAGAGTCATAGATACTATCTTATGTCCAATAGTTTCCCAATTGCTCATTTACTAGCTCATCATCCTTCACCATCACAGTGAATATTGCTGTGATTCAAGGATATGCAGAAATACCTCTACTAACATAGGTGTAATTTTCTATGTGTATTGACCAGCGGAAAATATAGTCTTGTACCATTAAACAATATTATTTCCTTTTCTTTTTGGTGACTTGCTGTTCTATTTAAGTGTCAAAACTGTCTTCCACTGATTTTTATCTTCTACATCAGTAGCCAAGATGTACTGCACCAATGTCAGTATTTGCAAATATACAAATGTAATTTATGAATATTAAATTAATATTACAATAATATTACATTACTATTGCATTAATGACTAATTGATATTAAATGTGACTTTAATAAGTCATTTGAGGTGTATATATGCTCAGAGCTACTGTATAGACTTTTCCTCTCGCAGTGATTTAAATATATTTGTAGGTGAAATCTTCAGTCTTTCTCTGTAGGACCTTATGAGAACATGTGATTTTGTAATTCTGCCAATGGAACTTCTTCCATGGGAACATCACAATAGCATCCATGCATATATTGAAGAACTTAATATACTGAAAACATGTATTTTCTTGTATTTGTCTATAGTGAATTTACCATTCAGACATACTGACAGCCCACTTCTCTTTGGTGGTCATCACTTTTATCAACAGAAATTTCACATAAAAATTCTTAATTCTTTCATCCTAATTTTGTCCTTTTTTATACGTTAAAAACTACAGTTGGTTATCTTTGTGTTGCACAATTTTATGTCCTTTTTTTTATGTTCTCATTCCATGACATTTTCCATTTTCTTAATTATGTGAGCCATTGTCTTTTACAACAAAGACCCTTGGTCTCCATTAAATGATATAATCTAAATGTATGAATTCACAAGAGTAATGCAAGCAGAATGGGGTTATCTGTTCTTATATTAAAATGCTTTATGCCTTGAGAAAAATAATTATCCTTGCTTTATGGATAAATCTATACAGTCAAATATTAAGTGTGTAACATGATCAAAACTTTTACTCCAGAGGATCTGAACTACTCAGGGGACAAGCAGCAGGCAGTTCATCTCTAGCGCACTACTCTGAAGCCACTCCAAGATTCACCAAAAAGTCTCTGAGACCTGATGTCAAAGGCAAATAAATTTTTTCAAGGCATCTTTGAATGGTTAAGAATGAAGACAAAGAATTATGCTTTTCCTCTTGTGATTTTTTTCTCATTTTTATCATATTTTCTATGTACTTCTGTACTCTTGGTGACAGTTAACCTACACAAATGTCACCTCTGAACTTCCCAATTTTTACATGAATAAATATCAAATCATGCCATTTACTGCAGGAAAGTTTCAAAAATTAATTCATTTGCCAGTCAAAACCAGGCTTCCCTAAAATTAAAGTATTTTACACGTTCCCTTCTTTCATCCTANAGAACAAGAAAAGAATGTAAAACTTTATAGCAAATGTTTCTGACACTCTTGATTCTATGAGGTTTTGTTTAGGGCCAAAGCCACAGAAGGAGGTAAAGTATGACCTTTGGAAATTTCTTTCAGTAGAAATGAAATTGTTTTTCAGGAACCAGTACTCAGTGCTTTTAAGGTATCAATTTCTCCAAGGGTATATTTTCCATTCCCAATAACTTCTGTTAGCACTTCCCTACAACTGTTCAAGCCTGATAGAGAGATTCCTTTCACTCATGGGACTTATCTTCATGTTGGGATACAGCAGTGGAAAAAATTCCACCACTATACAGAATAACATTTTCAAATGCTCCATAGCTGTGGTAGGGGAGAAAATGTTTCCCAAATATATATATTTTTTAAAATAATTGAAAGTGCTTAAGTACTCTCAGGGAGATACTGAAATACTTTTCGTTGCTTTTAATAGAAAACATTGATTTTATGAAAAATTATAACATAAGTTTTAAACATCTGAGGAAAAAATTGCTCCAGAAACTAATAACTATCAGTAGTAAAATAAGATAAATAAGTTACTGGTAATATGATGTCCTATATATCCATTTTATTTTCTCCAATATCTCATGACCACACCTTGTACGGATTGTTAATCTCCCCAGAGAAGGCTGATGAATTTCTTTAATCTCAGAAAATTTTGTCTGAACTTTGTGTTTTCACAAGGAAAGAAAAATATAGTCTATAAAAATAGCATGTAGACCTAGAACAAGAGCTGGTTTATAGACTCTTAACCTAATAGATGATAATGAAATCATATATATATATAACAGAGAGGTTCATTCCCAACTCATGTCCCCTGGTCTGGTGGTGTTGTGAAATCTAAATTGAGTGGTTGAAGGAACAACTGGAGGTGTAGAAAAGCAGGATAGGACAGGACAGGACAGATGGTCTGCTACATAAGTCATGCTCTCAAAAGTTGCCTGTTTAAATTTGTATGTGTTCAAAACCTGTTCCAACCTCCTGAAGCAGAGCCTGCATGTTTTCATCAACACACATCCTTAAAGGACACTATGCTCCCACTACCATCGAATTTTGGGAAAAATAACAGGATTTAGTCACTATATTTACATGTTGTGTTATGTTTACCTTAAGGTGTAATACAATGCCATTTTCATAAGGATTGGGTTGGTTTGACAGACAACGTATTAGTTTGTTTATGGTCTTCAAGGTGACTCTTGTTTGGGCTAATGACCAAAGGTTATTATGCACTTCAGTGTTCATGATCCTTTACTTAGATTAGGTGGTTGTTGCTCAAAGCTCTTGTGCTAAAACTTTTCACTTAGTGCTTATGAATGTGTTTTAGTGATGGGCCTGGCAGTGCTGGGTTAGTGGTTGGACTCAGAGACCACAGAGGTCCTTCCCAATCTTAAGGATTCCATGATTCTGTAAGCTGGAGGTGTGTAAGGTCTCTGGGGAGGTGGTACTGCTGATCCAGATTAAAAACACAAAATATGTGAATGGTAGCTGATGTGAGAATTTCCATTTCAGGTTTCACTTAATCATTTTTCAAGTTTCATACTTGTTTTAGGGCATTAGTGTTATTACAAAATCAAAAAAAATCATCATCCAGCATATTTTGGAAATAAAGGATGATTTAAAAAAATTTACTACTGTAGACTACAATTTAAGAACTAACATGATCAGAAAGGTACTGCAGATAGTAACAGATTTTAAAAAAATGTAATTTTAAATGTTGTCATAATCACGTGTTATTGATAAATCAGATAATTAAGAATATGATGTAAATGAGAAGTTTCCTTTTTCTTCTACTGCCAAATACTACAGTAAGTAATTTTCTTGGGTAATTTTCTTGGGAAAAGATATGGGAGGCAACATTGGTAACAGAGACTTCTACTTAGGATAAAAAATGCTCTTTTTTTGTCACTGAAGTTAAATTAAGCTGGTAATAACATCTTTGATGCTTTTCCCCAAGCAATAAGTCCTTACTGTTTATATCCTAACTCCCTAATAGTGAATATCTTAATGGCACCCAAACTGATGAGTCCCTTTATGTNGTGCTGAGCATCTGAATCGGATGGCAGGGAGGCATTTGACTGCCGGGGCGGTCCCTACTGAGACTCGAACTCGCAACCTTGGGATTCAGAGACCGGAGTGCTCTCCATTACGCCATGGGACTGCCCCAAGATCTGTCATAAATACTAAGCAAATGAACCAGTCTTGCTGTTTTGACCCAGTCCCTGGATGTTGCTCCTCTTTCCTTTCCCAGAGCCATATAGAAATGCATCAGGTTTTAATAACTCCATGTCCTGAGAGCTGCAGTGTCATCCTGAGTAAAGGGGATCTGAGGGTTCCTCTGTATGTGTTTAATGTTGTTCTCATTCCCTTCACAGTGCAACTGGGTCACCTGGGAGAAACTTCTGTAAAACATTGACCTACTTCTGGAAAAGAAGTTAAAAAAAAAAAAAAAGCCACAAAAATTATGCAAGAGGTTAAGTTTTTCAATACTGGAATTCTTTATACTCCAAAAAAGTGGGGGTTTGCATAACAAGAACTTGAAGGGAAAGAAGAAGGTCAGACAGGAAAACTAACACAGTCCATAATTTAAGGTTTGCATGGAAAACTCATTAGATATTTAACAAAAATCAGAAACATAATTGCAAAGTTCTCCAACTGTTGTTCTTTAAACTTGATGAACAGGCTAGTGTCTCTAAATAATTCTATATGCAGATGAGCTTCTTTTCAGGTTGTTTTTTATTTTTTTGGAAGTAAAAGATAATTTTTCCTGGTTTCCAAATATAAATTATCATTAAAATGGGGCAAACAGGACTACTGATCTACTGCCCTTCACTTTGGACTCTATTGTTGATGTTAAAAACATATCAACTCAAAATCAACAAACTTCTCCCTTCACACCCTGCCCTGAGGGAAACATTTCCATATTTTCCTCAAGTGCTACTTAGAACACATACAGTAAAAATAACAGGAGCTGAAATATAACATAGACCTGGCCAGCACCACTTCACTAATCATGTGTAGGATGGGGAAATATATGGAATGGGGAAAGAACAGAACATACTCCCAGAAGTAGAAGTGATAAGTCTGTTGATGTTACTTGTTTATACTGATCTGTTTGTTCAAGGTTAGAGAAAGAAAATTATCATCTTTAGCTTTTTTTTTCAATGTTTGGTACCTGAGGATGAAAATGTTCCCCTCTTTCTTTTCTCTGTCTGCACTTGAACCCACCCAAGTTATTTGTGTTCGTAATAATTCAGTGGTTTCATAGTCACACTCAAGAACAATAAAGATTAAATTTATATTGTGAATTTTGGCCTGGAAAAATTAGTTAAGAAGCAAGAATACCAAGAGAGAGCAAGCCTGCTGAGGTCACAGTGAGCAACTTCAATATTTTGTTAAAGGATTAGCTTATGGAAGTGAAGAACCAGTGCAAAGACATTTTGAGAGTCAATGGTAACATACCTAAAATGTGAGGGCATAAGGATAAGAACATATCCATCTAACTTGAACTGACTCTGAAGATTCTATTTGTTCATCAGGAAAATTTCCATCTGGATTCAGGCCTGTCATTCAAGCATGTAAATAATCACATATTCTTAATATATAATTTACTACTCTAGCTGTCCAAGTGAGTACAAAAAATTTAAAAAAACCTGCAAAGACTTGATAAAAATGAAAAATAGTGGCTTTAGAATATGGCAATTGAATAAATCTGGTACGGAGTTGGTATAGGTCATTTCCTGAAATGCATGAAAAGTGATTTATGAATGATCCATAAAATCATTTTAGCAGCACTTCTTTGTAAACTTCTATTTGAACATTTTCTTTCCAGATCCATAGGATTTATTCTTCTTTAAGAAGCTCTAATAAAATCTTTATGGCATTAACTAAAGAAAGAATAACCATTGGTAGAATCTGGATCTGAAAGAGTAGTTACTTCTTTCAGGGCATTTTAACATATTTGAATTATTTATTACTACACATGAGAAGTATTTTTTTTCTTAATAAACCATCAGTGAAAGACAATGAAGGTGAGAAAATCTGCAAGCAAATTTTCATAAATATTAAGTACCTGAATTCAAATTGTTGCTCCCCAAGTACACAAAGCACACATGTGACAGCTCTCTGTACTGTCCTGTCATTCACAGTTCAGAATAAAGGTNATTTATATTTTATTATTTTATTTAAAATATTTGCTCTTGTACAGCTTATCTGACTGGTTCTGAAATACGAGCATTTATTTGTATCCCAAAATTCTCATTCAGGTTTCTGAGACATTTTCAAGGATTTTCCACTTTGACAGCTCACAAAGTTTTGCACTGAACCAAACTGGCTTTTCAAACATTTTCAACATGAACACTTAGAGTAGCTAAATAAAAAACAGGGCCCTGTAAATGATAAAGTGTTATCAAGGCTACAATGACAATGAAGTGAGCTATAAAGTGGGTAGCTGACTGTCTCTAAAAGTCCTTCACAAAATCCTGTGCATGAGGTTTTTGAGAAGTGCACTGTGGAATGGATGTTTTTTAGATTGCTGATCTCTGAAATAGCCTCGTCCACCCCTGATGCTGTTGCACAAACTGTCATGCTCAGCTGTGCATGCCCTTTTCTTCAAGGAGATAAGAAGAATGATGTTTGGATTTTTAGTGCTTGTTTCTAGGTTAATCTGTCAAGGTGAACATATTAGATCCCTGACAAAATTGGAAACTGGACACAGTATTCTTACTGGAGTCTGTTTATTCATTACAATGATATGTATTCATTGAGTATGAGCTCTGTCAGACCACAAAAGTGTCACCACTTTTCTACCTTCTGAAGTATTTTTAGTTTATGTCAATTGTTCTGTGGTGAAAAAAACCAGTTCCATCTGTACTTCAGTATTTCCCTTCTGCTTACCTTATTTGTTTTGGGTGATATTTCTAAGACGATATAACCGGAAAAAAATCTACTATTATAAAGTGCCTGTTGAAGGAGGTCTAATTCAAATTGTAGTATTTTTTCATATAATATTTTTCAATGTGGACTCTGATTTTGTGCGCAATCATCTTAAGATACAAAGGGAAATTAAAACTGGATAATTTAAATTACCATAATAAATTTACATTATAATTAATGACAAGGCAATCTATTACTGAAGAAGAAAAGTGACAGCAGAGGGTTAAGGCAAAAATTATTTCCTACTCTTAATCAAACCTTTCCTAAATACTTAAATGAGTTAATGAAAAGGGAGAGAAAAGATAATTAAAAAAACAAAACAAATCAAAATAAAACAGCATGGGTTTTATAATACATATTTTTCTTTCTGTTAAGGATAATAATCGAATCCATGTATACCTTCATACTCAAGTTCTTAATGTGTAATTTTTCTTAAATCCCTGATAGAAATATGTCTTAGCTCAACTCAATTATAAAACATCAAGAAAGGAATTCAAAATGGTTTTAATTCATCAATCTGTGTAATGACTTTGTAATACTAAACTGGGATATGATGCTTTTGGGACAGAAGAATTTGCAGCATCAGCCAGTCAAAGGTTCTAACTCTGCAATTTCAATGCTGAATTTATCACTTTTGGCACTGATGTCAACCATACGTCAATGCCTGCTCATGCGATGGGGACTATCTGAGTCTAGCCTATTAATTCAAGGCCATAAAGAAAGTATATTTAGCTCTAATTCCAAGTTGTTTAAAGTTATAGGCAGTGTAGTAGATGAATAACAAGGTTGTTTAGCTGGAGAAGTATTATCTATTATCTATTTACAAGGGACTCTGATGACTTTGTAACCTACAAGAGGTAAAACCATCATTTTTCATTATTGAAAATGTACAGTAGGCAAAACCAAGCCAGTCAGAAAATAATAAAGGTCACCTGTACAAGAACCTACCACCCTCCCACCACTTCCTAAATGAAGCCAAGACTATCCAACAGCCTTTAATGGTCCTTCACATAATGTATCTTCCCATCACATCTCTCTCCTTATGAGCAAAGAAACCTTCACAAAGGGCACAAGATACTGTGAAGAAGGAAGGTCTTTGTTACAGAACCACAGAATAGAATCAGAGAACTACAAAAGTCTCCCCTGACCTCATCCTGCCTTGTTCAGGACTTTGTTGATCTTGAGGTCCTAAAGTTGGAAATGTGTTCCCTCACAGGTGCTCCTGCTGCGCAGGGCAGGACTTTTAATTTGTCTCTGTTGACTTTGGCATGGCTCTTGCTGGATCTTTCCTCCAACCTGCCTTGGCCTCTTTGAGTACCAGCTGTGCTCTCCAGGCTTGATATTGTCTGTAGTCATAGTGGGACAAATGATTCCATCACCTTCTCAAGGTCATTGATAAAGATGTTTCCCAGCGATTTCACTTTTTATCAGTTTCCAGGCAGTGCAACACTTCAAGCACTACCCTCAGAATCTATCATTCAAAGAAACTTTTGCTCAAGTTAATATCTTTTATACTATAACACATATAAAAATACAACAAAAATCAAATAAATTTAAAGCTGTTGATACAATCATAGTTGAAAATGTCAATATCCCCCCTTTAGATAGTGGTCTTATTTCTATTTGTTGTATTCCATTACACTTGGATGAAATAAAAATGGTGGTCTATGGCTTATAAAACACTGCTTTAAATTCTGTGTATTATTCATTCAGTTCCCATCTTTTGTTTGATTCACTGCCAGATGTTGCTATTGTTTTAGAAGCCACTGCTGTAAAACTAATTGACTAAATTACTTCCACAAACATCCATAAACGCATGAGAAGTGTTTTCAATGTCTCAACTATATTACACCTTCAAAGTGCATTTAAAGTTCCCTAAATTCCTGATGCTTCCCACAACCCAATTGTGTTCATCCCTATTAACTTTTCAGGCAGCATAAACCCAGGCTGTATCCAGGTTAATACAGATCTGGGAGGGTTTGTGACAGGCATTGTCATCATTCTTCTAGGAGACCCAAATCTGTGAATTATTTATTCACTTCCACCAAAAGGGAAACTAAAGTATCTGGAGGGGTATTTGTGCTCCTACATCCCAGTTTTGAATATGTGGTTTTATTATGGGTTCTGCTCAGTTGCCTTGGTCTTGGGAAAATGGAGATATGGTAGAAACACATCTAGGGATAATGATGTTCTTTATTGTTGCAAAGAAACAGCACTTTTTGGTAGCAAATTTTATTTGTAATAAGGAAGAAAGAAAAAAAAACAGAAAGCAATTTTATATATAAGTTCATACTGAGAACAGCCTAATACATTATTTCTCTTAGGACACCATAAAAAATATTTAATAATTGCCTGTTTCTTTCCAATATTGCTATGATGCTCTAAAGACAGATGAAAGCATACACAATATCATGTATGAATAACAAAGGTGAATATTACTGCAAGCAGTGTCTCATCAGAGATGAGTGACCTTTCTCTTTTTTTTTTTGTGAGAGAAACCACATGTTTATCTTCTATTGAGTATTAATCAATAGATTTTTAATGATTTTGTTTAATTACATGAGAAATTGTTTCAAAGTTAACCCTGCAGCAACTCTGTATTTTTCTTTGCCTTTTTATTTAATATATATATATCCCACAGTTTTATAATTTTAATGAGAAATTGAAATCTGTTATGGCAAATCAGGATCTCAGAAGTGATCTTTAAAACAAAAGATTGGCTCTCTATGAGCAACCATTGACTTCAAAGGCTGGAAACTTTCATAGAGATGGAAAGTGTAATTTTTTCTTTCATAGGACAGGTAAATTTTCCTTTCTGGAACATGAATGAAGTTATTAGAAGCAGCAATAGCTCTTTTATCATTGCCATCAGAAGGCAAACGATTAATTGCTGTCACTGTTCATACCATGGTACCTTGTGGGGTACAAATTACATTTCTGTAACCTCAGCACCTTAATCAAAACCAGAATGATCAGAGCTCATATTAATCTGCTGCAGCCAGCACCAGTCCTTCTGTTCCAGATGAATGCAAGGTCAGCAGTTTGGTCCTCTGAAAGCAGGGGGCAACCTTATCAGGAAAACGCACATGGCAAGGTCCAGAAGCAATGACAATGTGAAAAATCAAGTTAACAACCAGTAAGAAGGCATGAACATTGCACTGCTGTTACCGTTCTGTCAGTTTGTTCTATGCTGAATCAAAACAGGGATTTGTACGTGTCTCAAGTGCCCAGAAGCTCCTGGTAGTTTGTCTGCAAAATATCTGAGCTACTACTAAATGGGCAGATACCACAAACACACACACACTAAAAAAAACCCAAAAAACAAATAAACAAAAAACCCAAACAAAGAAAAACCAAAAAAACCAACCAAAACAAAGCCAAAAACTAAAAAAAAAAAAAAAACAACAAACAAACCAAAGCAGTGTAAATGATAGGTACTAAAAAGAGTCTCTCCCTTAAGAAATTAGGCTGAACTGTAAAACACTGTATTTGATAAGCAGCTTTATGTACACTCAGACTTCTGTTTTATGTGTCTGTTCATGCTCCAGTCAAGACAGTTACACTTTCCACTGCTTTTGAGGAAAGCAAGGCTAGTTCACTCAGCATGAGTCATGCAGCTGAACTTTGGGTAATATCTCTAGCCTAACCAAAGAGTTCATTCATGGAGATTTATCTACCACGTTGACAAAGAAAATGATCTTACCACACTCAGCCTATACGTTTTCTAAACAACAAAATTGCTGGAAATGTTCTCTAAAACGTTCATGTTTATCATGAAAAAGAGTACTGTCTTTCCAACCACATTAACTTTAAAACCATTGGAAAATATTAGGAAAAATAGTGAGCTGATTTACAATCAGGCTAACAATACAAGGCAGAATACTTTAATGGCTTGAGAGGTCAATTAATCATAAACTCTGTGGAAATGGAATGAAGGACACACTCAAAAGCTGTGCAAGGTGAAACCACTTGATACAAGACTTAATTACCCTCTTGTTGATAAAATCTTTGGCCAAATTTTTAAGACTACCTACCAGAAGCTAAGCATCTTGGCTTCTAATTTTGTGCTCATATATATATATAGATATAGATATAGATATAGATACAGATATAGATGTATAGATATAGATATCTGTCTTTCATTCCCATTTACATCCATGAGATGCCATGAGACTTAGTTACACATCAAACTTTAGACACCTAAACTTAGTGTCCTATATTGAAAGCTTATAAAGTTTTAATTTATAGCCAAAAAGTCACATAATAATAATTCAGCTGTAAAAAGAAGACTTTTCTGATGGAATATACTGGCTGATTGATCCATGTCTTTCTTTCAGGAACAGGTAGTCTCTGTGTCAGTTATTCATGGTCTGTCTATCTCTGTGTAGCTGGAGTGCTCATGATTTCATGAGAAAATCGAAATGCATTTTGGCTTCAATCTGCTCTAAGAAGTTCTGCAGAGCTGTTAATAAAAGCTTCAAACATATTGCTTTTTGTGAGAACTTTATAGGTTTGTCATAAAAGGCCAGTGACACTGAGTATCTGCAGCAGTTCAGGCAAATGTCTGTTTCACAGCTTTCTGCAATGGGAAAAGAAAGAAGAGCTTTAGATAGCCTGATGAGAATATAGTAGAATAATTGCTGAACAAGTAAACAAGATAATTTTGAAGATTATGTTTTGTCTGTTCATAAGGAACCCACTAGATCACCAGTTTTGATAAAGCTTTGAGGCTCCACAGGCATATGTATTAATAAAGAAGTAAATTCTATCTAAATAATGGCAATAACTACATAGATTAAAAAATCTCAGCCTAGAGAAAATATAACCATGCAAGAACCAACAGATCTACGTTTTTTGTTTGTTTGTTTGTTTCTTGGATAGTTATTATTTGCATCAAGTTACAGAAATTAATCACAGGAGCTCTTGTTCTTGTAGAAAAATAACTCCAGGTTTGGGTTCAGAATTTAACATTCAGAAATTCTTGGGTAGCTCAACAGAGATCATACCCCTGGGAGACTGCTAACAAGGACATGAAGTTGTCAAGGCAAGTTTGGCAAGAGAAAATTCCCACTGAGTTTAGGCAGGAGTGTTCCAGGAAATAGAGAAAGTGAGCACCCCTCAAGATAATGACTTATCCCCACCTTTGGGAATAAGAAATACTATTAATTTTTGGTGGCATGTTTCCACTCACTACTGTTCCTGGAGCAACAAATCAGCAACTATAGTCTTCAGCATTACTAAACTTCTTGTTATTTATTTTCTTCACCTGAGTTCAATTCAGCTGCATGGTCCAATGCCCACGTCAAACCCAGATGATTCAGGGAAAACCATGGAGTGCTGAAGAGGCAGTTTTTATTTCAGCACACACTGGACAAAACAACCCTGATTTCTTTTTCTTTCTCCCCAGTGTTCAGCAAAGCCTTGTGACATGTGCCTTCTAAGCTGTATGAGCGTCAGAGAAGCCAAAGCCACTCATTTAATGAATGCTGACTATGCAAGTATTGGCTCCATAACCTTTCTGATCTACTTTTATGAAGCAATTGATGTTAAAACATGAATTTGAAGCAATACGTGCTGCTACTCTTGCTGTTTCCCTGTTTAAAAATTAACAGGAGCTCATAAATTTATAACCATTAAGAGACAGGCTGCAGCTGAAATGTAATCGAAGGTTTAAATTTGCAATGAGAGGCTTCTATCTTGCAGGTACAGAACAGAAGGAGATTTTGCTCCAAGAGGTGACCCTTTTAATGTGTTGGGGAGTTTTTCAGCAGCCACAGATGGGTCAGATCAGGGATGTTGTTATGTGTAAGTGTACTGCAGATTTTTCCAAAGGAGGAATATATACTTCTTAAGGTTTTCTTTTTGTTTGCTTGTTTGTTTGTTTGTTTGTTTGTTTTTTAATGCTTCCTTCTATATATAAAACTCTCATCTTTAAATTTTGCTGGTCTATGTTCTTCTGCATGCTGTGCTTTATACTGCACTGCAGTTATGAAACAAGAAGATAATGTGCTTGGTTTATGGGAGTGGTAGTTTTAACCTGGAATTTTAAATCTTGTAATGTAGAAAAGAAAGGCTTTAAAATTGTTATTAAAATCTAACAGTTCCATTCAAATATTCCTCTCTGAATAACAAACACTCCTTGTTCCTGCTCACGTTTCCTTGAAGAAAAAGGCAGCCATATTAGAGCATGCAGAATAATCCAAAGGCTACTTTAATACTTCTTCATACTTTTTTTCAAGCTAACCACAAAAATAAACCTGACAAAAAAAAATCAACTAAATAATGGTATGTCACAACATCATTTTTCCATCATGTAGATTTGTATATGTGTGAGAAAATTTTGCTATGTTACTATTCTGTTGGGACTTCAGCAAAGGCCTATAATCATATTAAAGCTTGTGAGATGCTCAGATTTAAAATCCATGTTTATACCAATATCAATTCTATTTTTATGATGTCTCAGGAGCCAAAATTGCATTCCTTAGAAGGAATTTGGCAACAATTATGCTTTCTGTGCATTCTGCTGTGAGGTGTAGTCCCTACTTGAGCAGAAGAACTGCCCAGATAAGCTACTAGTTTGTGGTATGGAAGAGTGAGTTCAGCTAACACACTAAAATAGCATAGAAGTTGCTTGTCTTATATGACGTTGCATTCAGAATCCATTCTTTTCAACCTTTCAAATGCTAACCAACATTTTTTTAATGTGAAATTGCTACACCACGCTTTAAGATAAAGCAGGTTATATCTTGAGGTGCATTATTAAAAAAAACAAACAACAACAACACAAAAAAACCCTGAATATACCCAAATGGACATTAATATTTCCTTGTGTAAGCCTTTGAAATGTGCTGAGAATTTTTTATTTTCTTGTTTGGTTCCTTTCCCCCTCCTTTTTTTTTCCTCTCCCCCTCCTTTTATTATTATTATTTTTTAATGACTGCTTGCTCATTTTTTGTTTTTCTTTTTGCTTTTTTAAAAATAATTATTTGCTTGTTTGGTTCTTTTATTTATTTTTTTTTAATTTCATTTCAGATTGGAGATAGAAATAGGGAAAACAACCCTTAACGCCTTTGATAAAATCATGCTTCGGAAGGGGACTCTGGATTAATGGCTTTAGGAATGTTCTTCTAAATTACAAACATCTGTAACGATCCTCCAAGGACAAACAGGGCACTCTGGTTCAATGAGTAGGTAATGAAATTGCTGTGTGCTCTTCTTATCAGTGTGCAGAAGTTTGCTGGTGCTGCAGTACAGCCTGCCCCAATGCATTGGCAAATCACTGTTGGCTTATCACTAATTTCCCCTATGTGTTCATAAAAACTCTCTATGTAATATTTATATCCACTTTTTAAAAGCAGACTAATTAGAGGCTGTCACTTTGCCTTTTGTTAATGAATTCTCATACACAGCTTGACATTACTGTGAATATAAATGGTTGTAACAAGCGTGTTTTTCAGATCCTAGCTCTAACAGATATCTTGGTGGAATATGTCCTCCTTCAAGATTTGTTTGATAAAATTAAGTCTGGTTTCAGAATGAATGTGATTTATCTACCACAGTGCACTTGCTGTCACTCTAGATCAAAGCAATAATTTTTATGCTATTAAATATGAACAATTTCAAATCAGATCAAGACATTAGCTTCTTACAAAATTCTTTGTGAAAGCAAATATTTTAAAAGATAGATAATCTCTCTTAAAAACATTTAAATATTTTAAACACCATTTCATTGTTTAATCTGATCAAAGCGAGAAATGCAGAGCTCTAGTTATGGCAGACACCTTTTGATTCTTCAAAAAGTGTTTAACTCAAGGAAAACCTTTGGATCTCTGGGTGAGAATATTATAGTCTGTTATTCTCAAAGACCAGTTTGGAAAAAAAAAATAGGGATTTTGAGGTGTCTGATCTGGATTTCTGAATCTTTTGAGAACTCTTAATTCCTGTCCCTTAGGAGGAAAAGCGCATAGACCTCAGACTTCGTCCAAGTAGAGATGGAATGGCCTTTAGAGGACCAATTTTTAATGCGGGACTAGAATCTGTCAATTAGGGACTATTTTGTTGCAGATGAAATTGACTATAGTCCCAGGAGAGGGCTGAGTTTCTTTGGAGGGCTATAGAAGCACACCCTTTTTGTTCCGCGCACCCCTCCCCCCCACCCCCTCCCTTCCCCAAAACGTGGTGTTTGGGTCTGTCCTCAAAGCTGAGTCACAGTGACATTAAATGGTGCTGTGGACATAAGGAGGAGTCTCATAACATTATTGTGATGGTGTAGGCAATAAGAAAATGCAAGACCTGTACACTGAGAAAATGCTTCAGCTCCCAAGCTTTGGTTTTAGTCTGACAGAAAACCCGGTGAATGTTTATAAACATCTTATTGCAACTTTTTTCTCTAATGATGGAGGCCTGAAAAGAAAGGGTTTCCTTTCCTTTTTTTTTTTTTTTAATTTCTTTTAGCAGCTTAAGGCTCAAATAAATTGGTAAAATTTTGAAAATTAATTCAAATATGGACAGTTTGCTGAGTCTAGATCCTCACTTAGAGGGCTCTATTCTGTCAGACTCTTTGGATGCAGAGCAGTGATGAAGATGTAAGAGTTGGGTTTGCAAGACTGGCAGCATACTCCAGGTTGGATATACAGATACCACAGTAACACATGCAGAACTACCATAAGTACAGTGAGCATCAAAATGAAAGAAGTTCACCAGAGAAGTCACATGACATGAGTAAACCAGTTATTACTATTGATCAAGACATAGTGATGAGTATAAGCAAAGCAGGTTGTCAATTGGCTTACCTGCTTTGAAATACTGGTCTGTCATGTCACTGAAATTTCTTCAATTTACATCAGACATGAGTATTTGTCCTCTGTTTATATTACCATGTCCCTAAATAAACTTATTTTGCTTCATACTAACTTTAATAAGCCAAACCAAAATTCAAATCCAAAAAAGGGGGAAAAGAAATACCTACTGAAAATTTGGGTTGTTTGGCTACAGAATAAATAATATGTTATTTAAACATTCTGCATATCATTCAAGAAAGTAGATATCTAATTATAGTAAACCTCCCACCTGGAAAGCATGTAGAAAACATTTCGTAAAGAAATAAGAGTGTAATTATTTTCATTATTGCCTTTGTTCTCTCAACTTACTGAATTAAAGAGAAAAAAAAATTGAACGCTCACATCCTTAAACTATGAAGAAACAGTAAAATTAGTCTAGATATAAGTCAGGCAAAAAAAAGTCTCACTCAGAGTACCTGAGTAACATGAGGTACACTGAGGTCTGGTAGTCAATAAACAACAGCACAGACAGCCCTGAAACTTTTACATGCTTCGACCACTGGTTTTGCTGAAACTGTGTACATATGTATGTTTCATTTCCATATATATGTACATACACATTTACATGTATGTACAAACATATATAAGAAGTATATAATTTATATAGATTTACGTATCGATCAGGAAAATTATCACAGTAGTGGAAGCACTAAGAGTGACAGTCAACTCTGTTTTCAAAAATTAGAGCAGAATTCTGCAGTGTTGACATTCACTGACAACACTCAGTGGCTTGCTCTACATTCTTGTCAGGTATTCTCATTGCTTAGACAAGCAAATAGCTTTTAAGACTCTTATGCTAAACTTTTCTTTTTATTCAATGACATGGAGCTGAGGAATATGTTGAGTGCAGGTGCTGAAAGTCCCTGATGGTTTTTAGTAGCCAAGGTGCAGGTGATGCAGACTGAACCAGAGTGGCTGGACACATCCTCCTCAGCCTGCTGCCCAGAATAAAAGGAGATGGCCACATCTGCTCTCAAAAGAGTTAATCTTAAACTGAATACCAGGATTTTTTTCTGGTTTCAACACACAACTTCCCCACGTGCCTTAAACCCTTTATTCTTGCAGATTTGGATTCAGTATGAGGAAGATATTTCATTCAACAAGGGTGGGCAGGCCCTGGCACAGGTTGGGCAGGGAAGCTGTGGCTGCCCCAGCCCTAGAAGTGTCCAAGGTCGAGTTGGACAGGGCTTGGAGCAGCTTGGGATAGTGGGAGGTGTCCCTGCCCATGGCAGGGGGTGGCACTGGATGGGCTTTAAGGGTCCTTCCAAATCATTCTATGATGATTGTATGATATGTATGTACTACCATAATTATGCTATTTCACTGACTTTGTGTGGAACTGTATATTTTTTTTCAGTCTGCAACTAGTTCATAAATATAACAGACCTCTGATGTGGCTATGTTTTTTGCTAACAAGATCAGCTAATAATGGTACTAATGCAATTAGTACAAGAAATGAGGTAAGAGATAATCAGTTTGCAATACAAAATACCTGACAAGATTCTACATACTAAAGCTTTTTATTCTTCAGTGGAAGGGTGTGGTGACAAGATCTTAGATATAGTGACTTATAACAGACCACTTAAGACTCATGCAACTGGATAGGAAATAGTTTCTATATATTTTTGTTATAGCAAGGCTTTTGACTCAGATGAAGAGGTATATTAAAAAAGTCATATAATTATCTCAATTTATGATCATATGATCATAGAAGTATAATGTTATAGAAATGATGTAAAAGTGATTAGAAAACCATATTTATAGTATCCATAAATATTTTATTTTCCACATCAAAGTGTGTGTACCAGGTATGATTGTGAAAACATCAGCAATATTTTCATTAATTACAAGGATGACAGAAGGAACAATGTTCACTTTGACATTAATAGTTTAATCAATCTGAGATAGATTAAAAGGACACAAGAGAATGGATTGGAGTTCAAAACTGATTAAAAATACACAAAATTCATTATATATTTCACTGAAAAAAATAAAATTTAATATTAAAGTCAGTGACTACCTGAGTTTGATTTAGCAAAGGCATAACGTTGCAAAAAAGCAGTTGTGTTATGAGGTGTGTTGATGAAATGGAGCCTACAAGAACAGTGAAGTAACTATTCCATTTACCTTTTTCAAAGTCTCTTTGGTGTGTTGTGTCCTTTCAGCTGCCAAAGTTTAGGGTTTTACCTGTATAAGCCTGTGTATCCTTCCTTGAAGAGCACTTCATTATTCTCTGACTGGCAAAAATTCGAAGCCCTCCTCCAATCACAGACAATTTGTTGATATGTTTTTTAAGTCATGGAGCTGAGTGGATTCATTTATCATGTCCAGTCAAGTTCACAAACATTTATGAGTGGTTAGGACAGCGGTAACACTGACTAGTACAGTCAGGTGACATTGGACAATTCATTAACTGGGGTAACTCCTGCTAATGATGAGTAACAGCTGCTCTGCTTTGCCTCATGAACAATGGATTTTATATGGTTGTAAATATAAACTATAATATAAAT
>VWZD01008969.1:45665-58412 GCA_013396695.1 Sakesphorus luctuosus | reverse complement strand
GAACACTTCCACCTTTTTAGTTTTGACTTGTTGAAACAGTCCGAATGTGCTTAAATTCAACTGGCCTATGTCTGCTTTAGTATTTGAATTGGAATCCCTACATAGCTTTCATGGTTTACTTGACATTGGTCTAAAATACGACTACTGTTATTAAGTTAATATGTTATTAAGCTAAAATGTTAAATTGACTTTACATATTTTTAAGTTAATTGGAACATACTCTATAAACAACAACTCCAACAGAGAAGTAACAAGGAAAAGGTGAGTCACAAAATTTAGTACTTGTGCAAGAATAACAGGGGCTAAAAATTCTGACACAAAATAAGATGAGGTGATCTAAGAGAGAGCACAACTCATGTGAAAATAAATTAATACAAACCAGCTGTCTGAGGTGTTTTAGCAGTGTCTATGAATAGATATAAGTCCATAATACTTAACACTGTGAATCATCATCAGTCTTATCCCTGAGAATATTTCTTTTAAAATATGTTGATAATGTATTTATTTATAATGGTACTTTATGGACCTAAACACAAACTGACAGTAATGAACAGTAAGTGTCACTAAATCTATTTTTGTGTAAATTACCATATTCAGAAAACTGGAAGGCTATTTAATGAGCTTTGATGATGTTCTTGTTCTGACTTAGACCCTCTTCTCTTATGTAAACCTTGATAATGATCATGCCTTCATAGTTTAACATGTTTATTTTTTCCCTTTGTGACACAGTAATTATAATATTCTATATCTTTTTTTTTAATTTGTTGTGTGGGTGGGGGTTCTCTGTTTTGTTTTAATGCATTTAGTAAAACTGATTTGCAGAGATAAAGAAATATTAATTTTATGTTTGATTTCCTGTCTCCAAATCTAACTCTTTTTGTGGATCTAAAAACAGCAAAGCGATTATACATTTATAAGGGTCTCATAAGGCATGGTTTGACCTGGAAGCTGCAACTGCCTGTACATGTTCCTCCTTAACACCCCAGACCCCAACTTCTTTTTCAAGTAATTGCAAAATTGTATGCATATGAGCAGACCTTTAAACTGTTTTTTTGTGGCTACATCCTGAGCATTTGTTTGTTTATGATAAAATGCATTTATAATACATATCATATTGATAAATACTAATCCCAACTGTTTTAAAAATACACAAATTTAATGATCCAATTAGGACTGGGAAGAAGAGGGGGATATGCAGAAACAACTTTTTAAGAAGTTTTTAATAGCTTTTGTTGATAGAATGCCTAGCAGTTCTTGAACATAGATGACTCATGTCTCTGGATATTTGTGCTTTCTTAAATCTATTCTCAATTACAGGCTTTTCTCAGCCCAGGTACTGTGGAACAATTTGAACCAATATGGCAATCCACATTCTCTTTCTCCACTGGAGTTCTCATCTCATTCATTTTAAGGAAGAAAAGAAGGGATCACAATGCTGTGACAGACTCCAGATGAATCCTACCGGAAGCAGTTTCCTCTGCCATCAGCCAGGTGGGCAGCAGGGAGGTGATGTGTAGACATTCACAAGTTTTACATTATGCCCTGTCTACAGCCCAGTGGAAGTCTCTGATGTTGTAAATCATCCAAAATAACATTCAATTTATTTGGAAAGCTTCAAAGAACTCACTGTGGACTGAATAATTATTTCACACAGTAACACATTATTTTCTATCCTCTGTCCTCCTGTCTGTAAATCTGTCCTCTTTGACAGGGTTTTAAAGGAGAATAAACAAGACCAGTAGTTCTGTGGCTCAAAAATCTAAAGTAATTTTCAAGAGGATCACTGAGAGAAATCTGTGCCTTGAGACATTTATGAGTAAAGGCAATAAACTACTTCCTGTAAGGTTGAGAGGCAGAGGATATAGAGACATAGGTAGATCTGTAGTAATTAAAATTCATGTGTTCTGGTGGTCTGTTGGGTTTTTTTCAAGAATGCCTCTTTTTCCTGTAGGTAGCTGCGGCTAATATTGTTGCTTGTTTGTATTCAAAGCAAACTTAAACAGCTAAAATTAATCTAACAGAAAATCCTCTTTCTCTCCCCATCCAAACACTGGAGCTCATGCTTGAATTCAGCAGCTTCTTTGATGTCTGATCATTTAGCTGGGTATTTCAGAACACAGGTTAATGGAGGACATGGCCTACAGTTGACTCGGGAGTTGCTTTAATATGATTATGTTTATTAAATTGATTAAAGAACTGTTTGTTCCCATAATCAAATATGAGAATTTCATTTGTGGTATTAGAAATGGACTAAGATACACTCATCCAAATCAAATGTTTTGTATAGCAAGTTTTATTTGTGGAGAGTAGTACTGCTGGATTTTGCATGTGCCTTTTTTCACTTGCACTAGTGCATGTCAGGGGCCAGCTTTTTTAGGATGTCATTTACTTACAGAAATTCTCTGACCTGTGCTAATCTTTCCACCTGGCAACTGCTTGGTGTGTAGCAGCATGGCAGTACACCAGTGGTGGAGATTGGACACAAATTCCTGTCTGTCCATGGTGCAGGGCCAGCAAGTCATCCTTTTTTTCAGCGCTTTGCCCTAGTTCTATGCTTTCACGGTTCTACAGAACTACAGAGCTGCCTTATATCCCAACAAAGACACAAAGGATTATTTCAAACTGAAACAGCAGCTATAATTTTCCCTCTCTTGAAAACAGAAGATACCAATAAAATTAAAGGCAACCCACAAAAATTATGTGACAGATTTTACTTTTAGCTCTGAACTTATTACTGATGTTAAGAAAAATCACACCATAAAAAGAGGAAGACAAAATATTTTTGGGAGCTAGAGAAAGTACTGAAGGTGAAATTTCACTTAGAAACATAATTCTGCCACAATAGAGGAAAACTCAAAATATACATAACCTTCCCAACATAACTGTGAAGTTCTATCTTCCTTTTTTTAACTCTGGTAACTCACAATGAGGTTAATGCTGGCTCTCACAAAAAAAAATATCTACCTATCTTTCTTCTCCCTTAAAATTTCTCTGTTTGAAATGATTTTCCAAGCACTCAGATGAAGGATACTTGCCTGTGTTAGTTATCTGCAGACATACGATTTCAGTCAAACTTTAGAACAGAGAAGGAAATTGTTCTATGTTGACTATTATGGGTCCATTTATAGTAGTCAAATTATTTGGCTCAGTTATTAAAATAAAGTTTATTATTTTCTTTAATGCTCTCCACTTGACTCACTATGGCCAAGGTTTTACTTTTGACCAGAAACTGGGTATTAGGAGCCAACTGAAGTTTTTAGTCAGTAGGATAGAAACACTTTTGTGAAACACTGTAGAAGGATTATATTTCATTAATATACTTCAAAAGTGAAATACAAGTGGCCAAGATTAAAACATGTCTAACTAGGATATTTATTTTTAAAAATTGAAAAGCTAACCAGAATTAAAGAAAAGAAGCGGACATCAAACTCTGAAATTCTAATCAGAGTCTTTTGTGTAACTAAGAGCTATTGTGGATTTCTCAGTCAAGCAGTGAATTAGAAGAATTTTACTTTCTACATTTGAATATTTGGTTGATTAAGAGAGCTTTCATGTTTATTGTCTATATATAAAACTAGAGAGAATGACGATGAAATTTTACCACTAAGAAATATTGAAAACTAATTGACTGATGTCTAGCAAGGCCACAAAGATTTTTTTAAAATAAGAGAGGATTTGATGACCCTAATGGTACATCTCAATTCTACATGTAGAATTAGATACATAGAATGTACATGGAAAACTCTTTTGCCAGAGTTTTGATGGCAGTCACTATCAAAATTTGTCTCCATGAATTTTACAATACTTACAAAGCTAGAAAATGCTAGTATTTCAATTTAGAAAACAAAAATTTATGAATAGTATGATTCTACCAAACTGTAGTCTGCTCCTCATCTTTAGATAAGGTGATGCCATGGGCAGATGCAGAGCCTGAGGGCTTCTTCCCAGTCTGTTCCAAACTGTATCTGTATAGAGAATTCCTCAGCCTGCCATGTGTATGCTCACACTTTCTAAAAGACATATTTCCTAAGACAAACACTAGTATCTAAAATATCAGTGCATTACAAATTGGAAAATGCTGACCATGTTTTCAGATGTTAACTATTTCAATAAGCAAATGTGTCAAAGCCAAAACTTTGGACAAAATGCAGGTATTTCCAAATGACTCCAATGTTGCAAACATATAGAACTGACTATGAAGCTAGAGATGGTCAAATAGCATGTTTAAGTCTGTACCATTTTTTTATCCTGCTTACAGTTTTCTTTGCAGTATCACAGCCTCTTTGCTACTTGGTGCAATGTTTTAACATTCTTTTTTCATTGCTTCAGTACTTTTCACATCCAGTATTCTTCTCTACCTTTATATTAAGCTCCAAATTACTCAGGGAAACTAAAATTTTAAACTGGACTGGCATATCTTTTAAAAGCTGAAACTCCTTCCCTGAACCTTCAGAGGTAGAACAGCTGAAATTTTAGAGAGTCACTATCAACTGCCCAGCATTTGAAATGTAATGCTATGGTGTTTTCCTTTTCCCTTTTCCTTGTTGCATTTTACAACTTTTTCTCTTTGGTGTTTCAGTACTCTGATGTTTATAGTCCACACATGATATTGTGGACTATGAGCTAATAAGTGAGATGCCCCTCAAGAGTTTCTTCTGCTTTGCTACCTATTAAGCAGTTATTTTTCTTAGAACTCTCATATACATTAGGTTTAGCTCTGCTGGAATAGTCACAAACTTATGATGTCTGAACAAGTTTTAAAATCCCTATAATATAATGTGTACCTTTGAATTCTTGCTATATTATCTTATGTTAAAATTAGTCTATGGTAGTTTGTTGTCTATTTTCCAAGATACTAAAACCTGATCAAAAAGGAGTATGTTAACTCAAAACTTTATTTTGTTGTTCCTATGAAACACACATGAAACATATGCTTATTAGTTAGAGGAATTAATTTAAATAATAATATTTTCAAATGGACAACATAAAATAAACTTAGGGGATAAACATGTGCGCAACATGGTAAACAAACTATGAAGCGCAGCTGAACATAAGGGTTATTATGAAACAACAGGGTTTATGAGTAATAAGCAAGTAAAGCAATCTACTTTTGGATAATAATGTGATTTCTCATGCAATATGCCAGATTACTTCACCCTCATCTCTGCTTTTGCTATTTTCTTTGAGTAACATTATCCTTTTGGGTCCGTCAGTTCCTGAGCCATTGCTGGCTAGTGCAAAGACCATCAAGCAACATGTGTGTACACATGCACACAGACGCACACTGATGCTATGTATTTTCCTAGTGTCTTTTGGATGTTCACAAAATGCAGAATAGTCGTTGACTTGTTTCATCAAGCAGAGGTAACTAAATGCTTGTAGATCTGGGCATGTGAAGGAAAAGTAATGTTTTCTGTCTTGACAGCAAAAAAACCCATTCCTACACTGCTTAATCAGAGGAAGTTCTATTGTATTTATCATGTTGTTCTAGTTTAAATTCTTTAGCATTTACTTAATGATTAGAAACGTCAAGGGATATATTTATTTATAGTGATGTGCAAGACCTCCACAGCATCACATTTTGTAACAAACTATAAAGGCATTGGAAAACATTATAGAAGGCTTTCATTAGGTATTTCTTCATATGTTTTTCTGCAGGATCTAAAATTAGAATGTTAACCTAATCCAGATTTTAATATTTTTTACTTACAGTAATATTCTTTTCCATCAGTGAGAAAAGTGTTTGTAAATATGTGCATTTATTCATCTCATTTTGTGTGATGAGCTCAGTAAACTTTCAGCACACAATTATTTAGCATTAGAAGTCATTGTTACTGAATCAGTTTTACAAATTGGTGAGATGAAGCTCATGTACTCCAAATAGGTTGTGATAGATTCGGGGAAGAGTGTGAATATTCAATGAACAGATATATTTTTTAAGTAATTTGGCCTGAGTAATGCGGAAATAGAAGTAGTGGGTCCATGATGCAGTTACAGGAGACATAAGGAAGACTGTGACTAAAATGAGTAATGTACCCAAAGTCAGTGGCAAATGTATTACTCACTGATATTTGTTGGCTACCCATCTGAGAGAAAACAATTTTCAACTTGAGTTAAATTGAGGCTGCAGTGCCAGATACACAAAAAGCAGGCTAGCTACCCCAGACAGGCCACGTTTCAGCAAGCCACTGTAACTTTCTGAGTCAAGTCAGACCACGGAAAGAATGCAAGACTTGCTCAGTTGTGGAGGATTCATCAACATTTTCCATGCATCATCTGGGAAGGAGCCCCCTCATAGATGTACACCAGCTTAGCCCTGAACTCCTCGTTGTACCACCTAACATACATGATTAATTACCTTTCATAGAACAACATGTCTCTCCTTTGCTAGATGCAAATATAGAATTTTCCAAAGCAAATACACAAATGGTGTAAGATTCAGACCAGGACCAGAGAATAGTTAGTCTGACATCAGACGATTGGTCAAAGATAAAAGCAGGTGTTCCTGGCCATTAACAAGCCAGGTTTTCGTCTTTCTAGTTATTGTATAGTTAGAAGCCCTTTTTAATATACTGTTTAAAATTGTTAAAAAATCCTGCAACTTGTTGTTAACTTTGGAAAGGTATTTATTACAGTTATTTTCATTCTGGTTTTGTTTCACAGGGAGACATGGTGATGCTGACAGATCCTCACTCTAAAGCTGAGAACCAAAAGTTGATACCAGACATGCTTTGACTAATTTCATAGCACATTTCCTAAACTCTATTTCTGCTATTTCATTGAGTGCATACAATGGCATGGAGTAATAAAAGATATAATAGCTATTTTATCTGTGATAATTTGTACCAGAAATTCGTGGCTTATCTTACAATGTAACTCTTCCAGTTCTATAAAACTTTATACCATGCTACCATCTCTGTTCTCTCTAAACAGAATAAGTGAAGTATGTATTTAGACTCCCATGCACCTAACTTCTTATTTCATAATCATTCTCCATGTTCATAAAAAAAAGTGTTCAATTTCTTTTCTTCCTTCTGTTTCTGCAGAGATGAAATGACTTAACTCTGGGGTTTTTTTTAAAGGACAAATCTAAAGAGACATTGATCATCCGAAGAACAGATAAGTCAAAATATAATCTGATTAACAAATCATAGAATTCTAAGAACACAGATAGGTTATAGTAGCGTTGATTTGATCTTAAAGATATTAGCATTTTTAAGGAGTTGAATGAATCACCAACACACTAATCATGTGTCAGTATATCTGACCAGCACAGCATGGATCAGACTACATAACCCTGGCAAAGGAAATCCTGTACACTTAGGCAGTTACTATTATTAATGCAAGCTATCACATTTAATATAAAAATTTGCAATGATCAAAACCAAACATCAGAGAAGGGACTGCCTCTTTAATACCCATATGTCCTTTTTTGCTCCTGCACAGACCATCAGAAAACATTTTTATAAACAATGAGTTTTACCTGATCTACAATACCATGATTGTTCAATTCAATAAACAGTCATAAATATATAAACTGTAGTTCACAGTGCTAAAAATTCCTTTAAGGATAAACAGTTATTTTTCTAGATCTCTGTCAGGTATAGGTTGTTGATATTTTGTCTATTTATGGAAAGAACTCACAATTCTGGTTTTACACCTACAGATCAGCATGCAGCAGAAAGTAGAATTACTCATATTTTAAAGTGGATTTCGTCTTCCCTCTGCATCCCCCTCTCTACCCTCCCCTCCTCCCTCCTCCCNAAGGTAATAAGTCTTTGCTGACAGTCACAATTCATGCAATTAAATATCCTTTTTTCAACAAACAAACAAACAAAAAACCCTAAACCCCACAATCTAGAGTTTGATAAATAATTAATATCAAACGTTTGTCATGGAAGTGATGTCCATTTTTAAAAGTGACTTATAAAGGAGAAGAAGGAATGTTAGCTTCTTAAGTTCATATTCCTCTTGATTTTTTATAGACTATGTAAAATCAAGGAGAAGGGTTTCTTTTTTTTTTTTTCCTGAGTGGTATCAATCACCAGTTACTGGAAAGGTTGTTATTATTGTTCTTGTTATTTTAATGTGGAAATTGAAGTGTTTTTTTCCTCTTGCAGCCATTATCCATCCTTCCTAATGTAAGCAACTTCCTGGACATGCTAATTCTTTCAGAGACTGATAGGACGGATTTTTAATCACATTATTCTCAATTGCTCTGAGTGGATTTCAATACATGTGTAGATGTCTTTATTCTGAAGTGTGGAGGTAGATCCTTGAGGGAAATATGCTTTTCAGAAACTTTTAAGACACCCCAT
Organism: Sakesphorus luctuosus; assembly: GCA_013396695.1. NCBI lineage: Eukaryota > Metazoa > Chordata > Aves > Passeriformes > Thamnophilidae > Sakesphorus > Sakesphorus luctuosus. The sequence goes on along the minus strand of VWZD01008969.1, from coordinate 50,094 downwards.
GACAATGTTGGATCTTGATTTGAACCATCTTTTCTTTCATTCTTTCAGCTGGGGACGTCCTTTCCCTGTAGAAAACAAGTCTGATGAGGAGCGAATGAGACAACTCGCATTGTTTAGTCTGGAGAAGAGAAGGTTTAAGGGAAAAATCATTGCTCTCTACAACTACCTGAAAAAAGGTTTCAGAGAGTTGGGGGTTGGCCTCTTCTGTCATGTCTCAAGGCAAAGGATGAGAGAAAATGGCCTTAATTTGCACCAAGCCAGGTTCACATTAGATACTAGAAGAAAATCACTGAAAGATTGATTAANTAAACCCAAAAAAGTCAGTCCTCAATCACTGCAAAGTTGTTTGTTCACCTTGTTTCTCATTCACTTTGACTGTGAAAAATAAGTCTGCTTCAGAGCACACAGCAGTGTAATTGACTTTATGGAGCAGCTGTCATAGCAGTTTTGCTGAAAGAAATTGTATTACGATTCCTTTTAAACATTTTCAAGGTAATAAGTCTTTGCTGACAGTCACAATTCATGCAATTAAATATCCTTTTTTCAACAAACAAACAAACAAAAAACCCTAAACCCCACAATCTAGAGTTTGATAAATAATTAATATCAAACGTTTGTCATGGAAGTGATGTCCATTTTTAAAAGTGACTTATAAAGGAGAAGAAGGAATGTTAGCTTCTTAAGTTCATATTCCTCTTGATTTTTTATAGACTATGTAAAATCAAGGAGAAGGGTTTCTTTTTTTTTTTTTCCTGAGTGGTATCAATCACCAGTTACTGGAAAGGTTGTTATTATTGTTCTTGTTATTTTAATGTGGAAATTGAAGTGTTTTTTTCCTCTTGCAGCCATTATCCATCCTTCCTAATGTAAGCAACTTCCTGGACATGCTAATTCTTTCAGAGACTGATAGGACGGATTTTTAATCACATTATTCTCAATTGCTCTGAGTGGATTTCAATACATGTGTAGATGTCTTTATTCTGAAGTGTGGAGGTAGATCCTTGAGGGAAATATGCTTTTCAGAAACTTTTAAGACACCCCATGACAATGTTGGATCTTGATTTGAACCATCTTTTCTTTCATTCTTTCAGCTGGGGACGTCCTTTCCCTGTAGAAAACAAGTCTGATGAGGAGCGAATGAGACAACTCGCATTGTTTAGTCTGGAGAAGAGAAGGTTTAAGGGAAAAATCATTGCTCTCTACAACTACCTGAAAAAAGGTTTCAGAGAGTTGGGGGTTGGCCTCTTCTGTCATGTCTCAAGGCAAAGGATGAGAGAAAATGGCCTTAATTTGCACCAAGCCAGGTTCACATTAGATACTAGAAGAAAATCACTGAAAGATTGATTAAGCATTGGAATAAGTTGCCCATGGAGGTGATGGAGTCACCACCTTTGGAAGTGTTCAAAAAATGTCTTGAATGTAGCCCTTCAGGACATGTTTTAGGGGGGATTATGGTGGTGCTGGGTTGGTGGTTGGATGGCTGGATGATCTTGAAGGTGTCTTCCAACCTTGACAATTCTGTGATCCTGTGTTTAAATCTAGAAGCAGATGGATGGAATCAGTCTCCCTTGAAATTTTAGGTCTCTTTAATATAGATTTCAGATTTTTTTTTTCAGTGGCAGATACTGAATACCCCTAAATATTCTTCACAGTAGTCCAAGATGACCAAAGTCTCTTGTCTGCGTACACCACAGACCACTTGTGTAAGTGGCAATAAGGAAATGGCAGAGGCAGTGGAAAGATGCAACCTCTATCTTGTGAAAATACATGGGGGACAGTGAAGACAGAAGTACATTGATCTTCAGGATATGTAGCAAGGGGCGAAAAAGGCACAGCTGAACATATTTTAGGTTTGACTAAAAAATATTGATTAAAATAAATCAGAGAAGGGAGAATAGCCCAAATTAAAAACAGCTATCTTTTGTTCTTCAAGTATGTATTTCTCATGACTACTTGGTTTTGGGGTTTTTTTATAGCTTGATATGAAAAAAATAACTAAGCCACAGGGACTGAGTACAATGTGTTTGTACTAATCCAACTTCACGATAAGAAAAAGTTCAGGGAATCTAATTATATCCTTACACTTGCTCTTGTTGTGGTCAAATATGATGCTATATAGGACTAAATTGCCATGTAGGTGTTTAAAACTGAACAATATTTGTTTGCATTAGAACTGGGTAAATCCATTTAACTTGCTGCTTCAGTGTAGTCCAATGTTTTACAATAAGTACCTGCCTGGAGGAAATAGAAACTAATGATCCGTTAGTACTGTGATGTCTAAATCCCAAGAGGAGAGTAATGTTTTTTTTTTTAATTTGGTTAGGCTCAATTTACATAAAAATTTAACTGTGAATAATTTACATAAGCCATTTTGATAGTATTCATATTTTGTTTAAATTATATAACAAAATACACTGATTTTTGTGGTCACCAAAACACACTGATTTTGCAGTCACCAAAACTCATAAATTCCCTTACTTCTTAAAGTTCAAGCTTCTATTATAATGTCCCTCTGACAATACAGTTCTGTAAATTGTGCTGTAGCTGACTTAAAAACTATATCTTTCTTTTTGTGGCACTTTCTAAAAATACTTTTCACACCAGGTTGCTATGCTTAGGATTGTAAAGAGGATGGAAGGACTCATTGAAAGTCTATTTCTGCCCATTATAATCTTGCTTCCTGGTTTATACTATTTTAGAAGTGTTATTTGATCTGTAAGATCATTCTGTAACCTTCAGATTACTACTGGGTGACTTCTGCAGAAAAGGAATTACCAATGCATTAAAGTTGAATTAGCTTTGAGAAGTCATGCAGATGTATGCACAGAACATTACAGCAATGCTGTCTCCAAGGCACAGTAGAATTGCCTTTGTGCAGTTTTAAAGAATCAGTTGAGCAACCCTTAAATTGCACACATGATGAAGCTGAGACAACACCTTCCATTTAAAACAAAACAAAACAAAACCTGCATATACATGTACACAGAGCAAATAAAGCTTTGAGAGTTGTCTTTCAGGGAAATCTGATCACAAACAGACTACTGCTGAATGGGCCATTTGGGCTCAGACCTGTTGTAGTGGGGAGCACTACTGCACATACTGTGGAAGTGTCATTTAGACTAATGATTATGAATTATGCAGAGGGTTACATCCTCTTAGCTACAAGTCATTTCCACAGTTTCTCTCTAGACTGCCTAGCCTAGTTCCATTTTTTTAAGCTTTTACTGCTGCTAGCGAACACAGAATGAATGCCAAAACCTTCATTTATTGACATTTCATTTTCCTCCCATAACTTCAAGTCAGTAAAATGACTGAACAGATAAAGGAGGGGAGAGGGAGCCAGCTGCTATTAGTGGTTTAGGAAAAAGCTCCCTTCAGTTTGCTAGGTCATTTAGCAAAGTAGGAGAGTAAAAAACTAGAGAAATTGTATGCGTTGCTGCAGGCTGTGGATTCTAAGTGTTTTTTCCCAAAACCACCATTTCTGCACTTTCCTGATTTGGAAAAAAAAGGCTATAGTTTGACATATTTTTAAAAAGCATTGCCATTTTGGTACCACTAACATGACAGTACCAGGGTGCATGACCTTCCCCTATCTTAGTGCTAACCAGACAATCTGCTGCACAGATGATTAGGAGTGCCAGCATGGGTCATGGAGCTGCTGTGGAGCAGGATGTGTGATATCTATGGCAAATATATTCTCCGGCCTGGCTGGTGTAACACTTCAGCCCCAGAGCTGCAGGTTCATAGGCTTAACCAGGAGTTTTACTTTAAAACATAGGTATAGTGTTCTTTATTAACTCCAGATAGCATCAAGAGAATAAACCACAAACTTCTTCTCAAGAAGTATTTTTATGGATAATTTAGTGGAAAAAATAGGGGAACTTAGCAAAAGTTTAAAAGGGTACCACACAAGCTAGACACCACACTACTGACCCAGCATGCATTAATTCACAGCACTGAAGTCAAAATTTAGTCCCTCTAGGTTTAATCACCTAAAGCATCAAGAAAGAAGCAAAGAGAAGAGGGACCAAGAGAGAAGAAGGAGGGAGACACAGATAGTATAGCTACTACCGGAGCCTTGTGGAGGACCAGCTCTCACACATCCAGATGGCAGGGCTGCAACTGTGTGGTGAGCACAGGCCTTTGGTTTTATTTGCTCTGGTTTCTACAGCCACCCCCTCCAAGGTGGAGCCTCTGACCCCCAGACACTCTGAGGTCCCAGGCCAGGCTGAGGGGCCATGTTCCCACTGTCCCTGACAATCTGAACTGGGTCAGGTGCTCCAGGAGGTGTGAGGTGTTACAGTTTTCCCAGGCTCTTTGTGGTTGGCAGCTGCTCCAGGGCTGCCTCATGGGAATTCAGGGCAATGCCATGAGGGATATGATGACACCCCACCTCCGTGAGGTTCAACCCATCCCTCCCCCCTCCAAA
>VWZD01008969.1:15297-29772 GCA_013396695.1 Sakesphorus luctuosus | reverse complement strand
AAAAGACAAAATATTGCAATGTGTGGTATCTTTGTATTTTGAGTTAAAAAAAATCCCTAACAAGTGAGATGACATTGTGCTGCTTGAGAAACAACAGCATAGACATAGTATAAGAAGTTAGTTCTATTCATTACACTGCAATTACAAGAAAAACTAGGTTGGTGATCATCTTTGGTCCCACAAGACTAAGTGATATAACCTTTTTGCATTACTGCTTCTCTGAAACCATAGGTAGGTACTAAAAATATTAAGAATTTTATGCCCCATTCTGCTTACTGTGTGACAGGAATGCTGCAGCAGACAGTTGTGTATTACAAGAATCAGCCACTTTATTTTTTCACAGAGCAAACAGGCCCCTGTAAATTGACCTTGGATTCTAATGCAATTGAAGTGTGCACATTAAATGATCCCAAAGTATAAGTCTATATTAACAGCTTTAAGCAGAACTGGTGTGACTATTTCACACAAATATTTAAATCGGAATTATCTTCCCCTCCCCCCACTGCACTCCAACATAAAAGATGCGTAAAGAGCTCAGCTACAATTGCTTTCCTTCACTGTTTCAGTTCAGCTACTGGAAGAAAACTGCTAGTAGGAACATAGCCATTAACTTGTGGTGAGGCCTATATTCTTTCTGGTTCAAGATATTTCTAAAAGCTATTTTCAAAATGTTACTTCATGGAGATGACAGACTTATCAGCTTTTCTGTGCCTACTCATAAAGATGGCCATAGAAGAAGAAAAAGTGTTGTTTGAGGTTTATAGTCAATGTCTTAACTGTGGCATTTCTAAGGAGTGCCTGCAAGACACCAGTGTGCTCTCTGTACCGGCAATGGGTGTGTGTGGGAGTGCACACTCAAAACAGGCTAATCTGAGAAGCTCCAAATCTGGTCATTCCCAGTTCAGTGTAGAAACAAGAGGGAAAATACACGAACATTATTACTCTAAGAAGTGGTAAGCCAAATTAGCAATAACATCACCAGCAGCACCCAATATGAGATCAAGACATAAGCTACCTTTTGTGTCTAGGAAACGGCAGTGGGTGTGAAACATCTGTGTGTGTGTGTGTGTTTGTGTGTGTGTGTGTGTGTGTGCGCTGTTGTGTACACATACCTATACATGACACATTTGGAAACCAGCATTCTTACTGCTCCTAGGACAGCACATGTGCATGCTGGAACTGCTCCAGATTTTCCCCTTCCCTGGGGCTTCCCTTGTAGTTAACTTCAATAACAACAAACACGCCTGCCAAATTTTGCTTTGGAGCTTGGCTGTTTCTTGGTCTACTCTCTGCAGGACCTCTTTTGTCCCTGTCACTATTTTCTTGTGCTCCACAGAGGCATTCACAAATCATCCTACATCCAAGGCTGGCTCCAGAAGGATCCACCTGCTCTACTTGTTGAGAGACTAAATATCTCTGTGTTGTTCTAGAAATTCCTAAAGCTTGACTGCAAGAATGAACAAACAAAACACCTTGGCACTTGTATGCAAGATATAGGTGTTGCTGCCTTGTTTATAAGATGCTAAGATGTGTTTGTACAGTAATGCCCCCTGGAAGGGATTGAAGCAGAGTTTTCATGAGTTGTTGATACATGCATTTATGTTTGCAGCTGTCAGGCCTTTTCATCTCCACAGTGGTTTTAACTGGGTTGGATTTACATAGAGATCAGCTCTGCTGTTTTCAATCATGTGGCACCTTTCTCCTCAGTTCTTGTCCACTTCCAAACACTCCTCCTGTATCTGTCTGCGCTTTAGGCTAAGCAGAAATTGGTCATCTAGAGCAGCAAGTAAGTCCCTCAGATGCTTTACATGACACGGGGTGCAAAGAAGACTGTGACTTAGAAATACAGAATACTTAATATATCAGCTGTTGTTCCTAAGAAGTACTTGGAAGTACTCTGTTGGTAACTGCAAAGCAAACAGTAATAAGAAACAAATGTCACATGGAGTGTCAGCTTCTGGTTTTCATAACCTCTGTGGAGGAGTCCAGTGAATACAAATTCTACCTGATGTACCAGTACCTCGTTTACTTTTGATAAAGTGTGTATGTATATTATAAATGCCAGTGTGAACTTAAAAGTCCTGGCATGACCATAAAAAGAAGTTGTTACAGCCTAGAATATGGGGGGTTTTCCCACAGTTTATGCAAGAAAGGGAGACAAGTACCTGTCTGAAGTCCCAATACTGCCGCTCTCTCATTTTTATCACTGAGCTTAAGAGGCAAGGATGTCAGTACGATTCTTAAAGCATTTTAACTGGTAACAATAGCTCCAAGGATGTAGGATGAGCCTCCAGAGATGTCAAGGTAATGTTATTAAATTTCTTCAAATAACAGTCCATCTAACTTCCTTCAGCTTGCATACGCTTTGGCAGTGCTTTTCTACAAATACACTGGCACCTAGAGAATATGTAAGATCCTGAAACCTTTTCTAATTAAGGTTAAATGCATTCTCTGATCCTTTAAGCACACATAACTCTTTTTAAAGGAATAACGTGTTAAATTTCCATCTATGTTTCTTTGAAGACAAAATTATAAGCTTGCTTAGGGGAAAAAAATAACAGCATCTCATTATGGTAACTTGGTCAGAGAAATGTAAGTTAGTTTTAGCTATAGAAGAATCTGATGTTAGCTTGGTAATTACTAAGCAGAGTCAATAATAACTCTCCTCAGTATAATTGCAAATCCAGTACAACCATGACCAGAACTAAATTGCTTGAGAGCAATCAATAGAAATCTCTTGATTGCATTCCCTGGTGTACACATCAGATATAAAAAGGAAAACTGTCCAACCAAGCGAAAGGTCAACTTTACAAATGAAAACTGCAACATAAGGCTAAGGAAGAAGTCTGTCCACACAGAAGCCTCCTGGTTAACTCTGGCCAGAGGTGACAGGCCTAAATGGAAAGATGCATATTTTGAAGGTTATAAGCTATACCTACGTAGACAGTAATTTGACACAACTGAAGTGGAGCAATAGATTCATGTAGTTGATGCTGAGTTCCTAATATTTATTCCCTGTATGTGTTGTGGCTTTCAGTTAGACTTAATTCAGTCTATTTTCTCAAAACCAATATTCTCATCACATGTGTCTCGAAGCTGTCCAAAGCATCTATCTTTGTCTTAGATTTCTGTATCCCTGTAACAGGATGGACATCATTAGGCTTGCACTTGGACTGGAACTTCTGGCTCAGCTTCCTCTGAGAGGAATGTGGTTCAAGTACACCAAAACCACCATGAGGACCAAGGCAAAGCACGGTAAGTGGTTCAAGAGATTAATTTCAAAACCTCACTATGGCTTGAATGAAAATAGAATTGCAGATGCAGCCAAAGATTTCCTCCAGAAACCTTAATTGATATTTCCCTAGATGATTAAGGCCTTATCCTTCTGCTTGTTTGTTTCTCAATCACATCTGCTTGTACATAAATCCCTGAATAAACACATTGCCTTTTGCGCCATATAATTCTTACCACTTGTCTTTTTCCTACACATATTAAACAGAGACATCTAATGATTTAGTAAATACAAGATTAAATTTTACTTACTGTTGTGGAAAGAGTCTCAAAGAAAAATGAGGAGTTTTGTGCTGATGTTTTGAGCATGCTTTTTTTGAAACAAAAAAAACTTTTCCTGTATATGCTCTAGGATTTGAATATAAGCTTTGAAAAGTACTGAGACTAAGTACCTTGAAACTTCCTCAAGAATTTCTAGGCACTGGAGCTGTGAGAGTAAAGCTACTTATTTAGGACTCTCAAAAACACTATGGAAAACGGGCACCTAATAGTCCCTGAATTCTCTTTAAATATCTGCCCCTGGTGACTGACAGGGCCTGAGGAGTGAATTGTTAAATTCTTTATTTTTTTTTTTTATATTGCTGTTATATGTTTGTATTTTGGACTGGGTGAAGTGGCAACTGCTATGCGTTCTGTCTGTTCCTACATTTACTTTGTAAAGGTTCTGCTGCAATGGTTAGTTTTCTAAACTGACTGGAGCTTTCTGAGAAATGTGTTTTAGCATAGAATTAGTTTTCTCACTAGGTCAAACTATGTTGCCCAGACAGTACACAATACAAAATAAATAAACCTGCACATAGCTCTAGTGTGGGAAACATCAAGAGTCTTTTTGCTTAGTCTTTGTTGATAGAAAATATTTTTTTCCAGTGCAACTCTATGGTGCATTTGATATGTCTTTTGTTACTAGTTTGTAGGAGAATGCATGTCCTATCAAGAGTGGAAGAAATACTCTCAGAAGTGGATCTATAAGGATAGCAAGGGATTAGAACAACCTGAAGCATTTAAGGACACTAAGTTTAACATTATAGAGGTTTAAACAAGGGCATTGTGGCTGTGACTGCATGGGTTTTGAGTTCTATAGTTCTGCGGTTGTTACTCCCCCTCCATTGTTGCAAGGATGGATTCCCACTGTCATTTTCCCTTAGTCATCTTCTCCTTCCCATAAACTCATAGGGCATTTCCCCGCCTCTATCCAGAACCCTGTTCTCCCATTGGCTTGTTGATTGCTGTTCTCTTGTTGGCTTATTCATTGCCCTAGTTGCATACTCCATCCCTGCTTCTATCCAATCCCATCCTTCTTTATCTCCCAGTTTCTGGTACCTTCCCTATCCAATCCTATAAAAGCTTGTGCTTTTCCCAATAAAGTTGCTTCTATACCTCACCTTCATCCAGTGTGGAGTGTGTGCTAGGAGTCATTCCCACGGTCAACGGATGTCACTAGTTTATGAGTCAAATATTTTCAACAGGTACCAGATTTTTTTTTTTAGATACTTCCATAACTCTGTAATAGGAGAAAAATGTATTTGCCCCAGTAGAAAGTGTTTTGTAGAAGCCAGGAGGAAATTCTATTCATTGCTCAACAGGAAAAAAAAATGTGAAAGGCATTGCATTTGCATTATGGTATGGAATAAAGTACTGCAGTCAGAATAGCATAAAAAGGCTGTTAACTAGCTGATAATTTCATCATATTGGAACCAAGAGTAGAACTACAAAGCAGTTGCATTAGTACTGTAATGCTATGAATATTTTCAATTATCATGCTTAACCTCTCTAAGAAGCTAAAATGAATGCTATCGATACAGTGTGGGAGGAGTAGCACAAAAGCAGCCCACTATTTTCCTGCTTTCTCTCCCTTCCTTTCTTCCCATTTACTACTGTAAGGGAAATGTGTGGACTCTTGCGCACACCATTTCTATATTGCTCAGGCAATTGTTTCCCGTAGATTAATTTGTAATTCTGAATCTCAAGAAGAAGTAAATGGGAGCACGTTCCTCCCCTAGGCCATTTCGAGATCTGGAGTTTTAGTGTAATCTAAAGCATAGGCTGAGGAACTGACATACAAACGAGGAAAGGGAGGAAGGCAGCTGCGAAGGTGACCCCAGACTGTTTCCTTAGCAAAGGTTTTTCTTTGTGTGGCAAAATAACACTTGCTTTAACCAATGCTTACAGTTTCTGTGGTCTTTTCTGTCATGCAAACGACTTTACATAAAGAAGCTGGAGGGTGAATGTGTGCACATAGTGCAAGTACACCCAAGGGGCAGTATTTTAGGGTGGCTGATGTGTGGCTTCCTTCTTTGCTCATGATTGCTCTGGTGATGATAGTTTCCTTACAGGGATGGGTTAAAACAAACAAATAATTTTCCACCACCACTTGCTGTTCTTTATACTGTCTCAACAGGGCAGCTGGAGCTGTGAGCTTTTAAGGTTATTTAGCCATGAAAAGCAGTAGACAGGCAGATTTCAAGGGAGAGTTAGAAAATGTAACTAGTGATCTGAACGCAGATGTTACTATTAAAAGCGCATCCAGTGCTTATAAGACTAAGTATCTTTGAAAATTTGACATTCCATAAGGACACTTCCCATCTTCACTTTCTTCTGCCTTTGGGGTTGTGCAGACCAATTTTACCACCTTTATCAGTTTCTGCATAAGTTTCCTTACCAGTGAAGATTTCTGCTCACCTTGGACTGAGCAGTTCACAGTAAAAAAATGGTATAAAAATGGAAGAGAGGATGCTAAAGGGACCCAGAGGGGAAAAGTGCTGCAAAAAGATAATTTGCCTTTTTGCAAGCTTCCCAGAAATCTTTCCAGAGGGGAGTTCCCAAAAGGTGGCATTGTTCTCTTCCACTTCACAGGATGATGGGAGAGAAGTCTCCAGTGAAAATGAAAGCAAAGTCCTTGTATGTGACTACCATGAGCCTTTAAGACAGCAGAGAGGTCATAAATGTTAAAGCAGAAAAGCTTTTGAGAAAACTTTCTATCTTTAACAGGCAGGAAATCAAGTTGAGCTTGATCATTTCACCTCTGGGTTCTTATGCTTCGGTCTAGAGTCTCTATAACTAAATGAAAAGTGCATAATCTCCTGTAAATCGCCCAAAAGTCAGTTGAGGAGGAGAGAGAGATGTTTAGAAAAGAAACACCTCTAATATTATCTCAGGGACTCCAGAAAAAATTTTCTTTCCTTATATTTTGGCAAGGATTGGTGTTGATTTTTGGTTGCTTAGTAAATTTATTTTCATTAGAAGGTTTAGGAAGCATTATTAAATAAATGTTTACAGTGGAATCTGAAGTGTGCTTTTTTCACAGAGGTGTTAAATTCCCAGCCAGTCTATTACAGTACAGGGAGGAGACAAGCTTATCTGTTCTCTGCCCAAGGCATAATAACTCCTGCCAAAATCTCTTTCCTCAGACAACAATGTCAAACCTCACCCTGTAACCATTCATAGGTCAAGGGAGGAAACAAATGGGCATCAGAATAGGATGGATTTACAGGCACTGTAGAGCAAAGGAGGAAACCTTCCTGGGTGCAACAACCAAGAATTGCCTTGTGCTGCAAAATATTACAGAAAGCATGTGAAATCCTGTCTAATGGGGATCTTGCTGGAAAATTTAGATGTGTCAGGAAGACACTAAGATTGCCCCTGAGCATCTCCTGATGCCTGAAAACAGATGGATGCTTGAAAAAGGGAGACAGGAACCTGGAGTAAAGGCACATGTGCTCGAATCAAGAGATGACGCTTGGCTGAAGTTTCACCATCTGCTTAAGGTGGAGAAGGAAATCTCATTTGGGAATGAGAGAATTTGGGACATTTTTATTTAATCCTTACTGTTTATCATGGTTCTATTTTCCAATGACATATACTTAAGACTTCCAAGACATAGCTGGTTGTCACTCAAGTGGCTAGACTAGAAGCTTTCAGCAGGTCTTTAATGTTAATTTTTTAACAAAAAAAATTTACAAGGAGTTAACTGTTTAACTTGATTTGCCAGGGAAATAGAGGACTTATGGAACTACACTATGTTTATGTCTCACTCCTAACCTCTAAATGTCTCAACTACTCCAGTCCAATTTTACGAGTTAGAAGGCTCTTAGATATTCAGTTAAAATGTATGTGTTCTCCAAGTGTTGACAAAAGCATACTAGTAATCTAAGAAAGTCAAAGCAGGTATAGTTCAAACATGAGATTTATGTGTTGAGCTTAAACCTAATACGGCAACCTCATGAAAACATTCTTGCCTTCCTTTTCAATTTTTTGTACTTTGCACGTCATGTTGCAGATGATGCTCCAGAGCTGACCTTCATAGAGGATCTGCTGGTATGCAGTCCTGAGTGAAGCAACACTGTTCACTGGTGCAGGTGACCCAGGCCTTCAGGCTGGATCTGAGACCTCCCTCCTGTTTAGTACAATAGGACTGTGCCCCAGGATTGGAGTCTTAACTTCTTTGTATTGCAATTCAGTTGAAAAGGGAGGAAAAAAAAAGCAGTAGCTACAGCTGTTCAGTGCCAAGTCAAGTTCCCAAATATATGCAGTCTCCTCTTAATATCCTCGGAGCTTTCTAGGGTAGCTTTTCAGGTTATCTGTTGCTCTTGTAGAGAGAAGGGTCTGATAGAGAAATCATGCTTTCTGAGCACAATGGCAGCTCTGTGAGGACCTTGGAAAATTTGGACCTATTTTTTATGACATCTGTACTCCATGGGCCAGAAGAATTTAGTAGTAGGAAGCCAACATTTATGCTTAAGGGGCTTGAGAAATTCTACATAGAGCCAATTATTGCACTGTCAAAAAAAGCTTTTCTTTGTGTTATATTGTCTGTACATCTATATTAGAGAACTTATTTCAATAGAAACTTTAGAGTTCTTCTCAAGTTATCCACTGCCTTGAAACTCAAATTTACCCTATTTTTCTGATCTTTCTTGGGCTTTTGGATATACTTGCTGAGATGGCTCGATATCTCAACACAAGACTGGTTTTGCTTGATGCATTTTACCACACAATTTACCTTTTCTTTTCATCCTTTTCCTTAATTTATCCTACTTGGAGTCTCCTTGCAATCTGACTTCAAGAACCCTTCATGGGCTTGTTGTTGAAAGCATTCAACTCCCTCTGCTCAGCATGTTCACTCCACTTGACCTGCCCTATGGTCTTGTTTATTGTTGTTTAACATTTATGTTATATGGGACTTATAATTTTCAGTTGTACTGGATCTTTGAATGCTGGCAGGATAAATTGCTTCATTTCCAATCTTTAATGTTTATCTCCCCTTGGATCTCACCATCTGTTCCTTTTTGGCAGTGTAGGTAAATGATTTTTTTTTAACTTCCTTTCACTTGCCCTGTCTCCTGCAGATACTTAGCTTAGCTGTTTCCTCATTCTCTCTCCAGACATCATCAAGAAGGATTTGGTGGCATTTATTGAAGCTGATGAATCTGACTGAAATTTCTGTGCTGAATGGTGTGTTGCAGGGTTTGCTTAGAGAGGGAGGACAAGGTAGGGATTTTTCTCTTATTGGGGTTTATATTCACTATTGCATCCTCGTGGGGTATAATACAATGATATCCACAAGGTTAGGTATTCCTCCTAACTTTTTTCCATTTGCCTTTATTTCTCAAAGTCACTTCTTTAAGCACATCAGCATGCCACATAACAATTATTTTGGGAAATAATGTCTGTTTTGTAAGAGTTTCAATATAGTCCAATCTCAGCACAGTCTCAGCTAGCAGACTCAAACCCACACATAAGACCAGTAGTCATGCAGTGGAATCTTGAACTTCAAAGATAGGGCACTAAGCTTTTTCAGCTTTCCTCTTTTGGAGTCAATCTCAAAGTATTCTGGACAGCAAAATCTTAAAGCTAGAGTCTCAAAGTCTGGTGATCTCTTACATTCTTTTGCATACTGTTGAAAGGAAACAAAACAAGAACAAAACACAGAATGTGGAAAGGAAAGGACATTTTTTTTCCCTTCATTTTATTACCGAGCACAGGAAGTCAAACTTTGAAAAGCTACCCTCAATTTTGTATTTGTAACCTTCTGAAGGTATAAAGTGCTATCTTTGAGTCAGTGATATTATAGTTCTTGAGTACAGCATTTACCTATGGTCTTTTACAATGTTACTTCAAAGCATCCCTACTTAAAATATTTTTTAAACTTGACATTGATGTCCAATGGGATCAGCTTGTGATGTATGCCTTAAAGAGTCACTGAAGGGCAGTTAAGGCTCTGTCTCATGAAAGGATTAATCTGAATGAAAACCCACCTGCTGTTCTCTTTTGTCATTCATCAACTGTCCTCAGATTCTCTTCTTAGTCAGACCTATGAAATAATTTGCCAGTTGTTGCAGTCTGTCAACTACACTCATTAACTAAAAGTCATTCCCATACAACAGCTGTCCCTCTGTAGCTTGTTTGTAGCAAGTTGATTGTCAGTCCTCTTCCAAAATCAGAACCCAGAGCCATTTGGCATTCTTCTTGTGAGTGCTCATGAAGAGCCCAAGACCCAAGCTGACACCACGGCTGAGTGCCAGTCTGGGATTCGAAGCTCTTCCTGCAGTACTTTCCAGGATTTTCAATTGTTCTCCCTAGTTCATTAGGTCAGAGACATGCTGAATAGGCAAAGTGGATTTTGTATAATGGTTGGTAAAGTTTATTTGCTGTATGGCTAAACAGAGGGGTTTGATTTTCAGTTCTACTAGCCAAGCATTTTTCCCCAACTATTGAAAAGTAATTTTTAAGCTATGTTATAAGGGCTTTTACAAAAATCTTTACCTTCTTTTCTAGCAATTTTTGGCAGCTCCTGTAATTTCACGCAAACCCATGAGATCCTTTTGAAAGCTTAGCAAGCTAAGCTTTGACTAAAGTCAAAGAAGGTATACTAGCTGTTACAGCAGTGTCTGGACTACTGACGCAGATGGTATTTAAATGATAAGTAGTTCCTTAGACGCTCAGGTTCTTAATGATTTTGGTTTCCCAGGTATTGATAATTTCCTGATAATTACTGTCTTCAACAATTTTGCAAATGGCCACAGGCTATCCTAGTTAAAGATGACTAGTAGATCATATCTGGTCTTTAGATTGATTAATGCTTTTAATTGTTTTCCATTTGAGTGATCTTTAAATTCTAGACTATGTTCAGAAAATATTAATTGAATCACTAGAAGTTACGTTACCTCCAGCTCCAGCTTAGACTAATGTCTCTGCTTGTTTGTTTACCTGGTAATTTTACTACACTTCAAATTCTGTGAAATTCTGCTGTAAGAGTGGAATAAAGCAGAGAAAAACACTGACTCAATCCTTTTTTAGATCCTTTTATATCCCTGTAGCACTTGCTACTCATTCAAAAAATGATGAATTTCAGCACTTTGCTAATGTTGTATAAGGTGCTCTATCATCAAATCCTGTATACATTTTAGACCTGGATCTTACTATTTCATGGGGCATTTCTATTATTAATGTATGGGGCAACTAAACTAAAAATGACCACCTGAATCACTGCATGCTATCATGCTTAATTTTCTACAGGGTGGTCCTTGCCTTCTTGTGCAAGTTATGCACTGACACATCTCAGCACTGGCAGAGTGGAGGGAGAGCGCCATACACAAGCTACTCTGTTTCACCATTCAAAACCACACAAGGCTTATTTGACTCTTCTTTAAATCTCAGTCCTCAAATGAATTACACTTAAAAAAAAGCCAGAATCACTATATGGTATCTCTGGATTTATTATTTCATTTGAAAACACTGTTCCTAGGGAAATCAGGTTAAACCCTTGGTTGAAAGGCCACAGCCAGACATAGCGGTTTGTGTTGCAACTGGTTGGGTTAGAAGAGGAGTGATTCCCATTTCCACAATCTCAGCTGGTTCAGACCTTCTGGTTTTATTGTGTTTGTAACTGCTGAGAATAATCTCTGCTAACTTGCATACATTTCAGTATTTTTGGTTTATTGCAACACCTTTTTTCACAGAAATGGTGGAGGTGTCACTGTCTATGTTGTGCTTACATAGCTGAGGGAGCAGTAGCGAGACATGGAGGAGGTGAGCATATGAGGACAGTGACCTCTTAATCAACTTAAGCTGTAGCCACAGCACATCTGACTGTGTACTGAACAATCTTAATTAAAAAATGAATAAATTAAAAAAAAACAACCAAAACCAAAACCAAAAAAACCCCAAACAAACAACAAAAAAACCCCAAACCAATAAATGTTGACATGGGGATGGCCAGGAGCTAGGAATGAAATTCTGGTTCTGCTGAGCACGCAACTGAAAGGAATTTCCTGGGTCAACAAACTCTATGCCACGTTTTTCTGGGAAGACATTCTTGAACTGATCATGGTCCGCATTAAACTTTATTTGGTCTGCTGACCTGCTACCCTTGAAAGCCAAACATCCGATTAGACTTCACTTGGACTGTGATTTCAAGTGATAGTTCAATAGAGCCATAAATATACATGGAAAGTTTCTGATTAACCCTTTCTACCGATGCCCTCCTCACCACACACCCTGATGACATCCTAGCTGCCATTCTGCTTTTTAAAGACACACCTGCTCAAAGTGCTACTTCTCATAGAGAAGCAGCAGAATAACTCTACAAGTTTCTACAAGAGTGTTTTCTGTACATTAAAGGTTTTTGCCCCCAAAATTGGGAAAGTTTTGTGGTTCAAGTCTGTTTTTCCCAGCAAGAAGGTGATGGCAGGGAAAGATTTCTTGCTCCTTCTTTTACACAGACCTCACCTTCACTCAGCCAGTTTTCTGATGATCAGGTTTTTCAACAAGCTTAAAGGCATAGTTGAGAGTCTTAGAGATTAAGGCACTAACCTAGCTTACACTATTGTAACTTTTTCAGTTGGCCATGTATTGGTGATGGTAGTTTCTTGACATTTCTCAATAGTCTTGATTTCTTTATCAGACAGCTCATACCTCCCAGTTGTGCTCATTTCCCTTCCAGTCTTGGAGAAAACTTGTCAGCTGGGCTCTGACCTTTGCTTTTCTAAAATCACACAACTATGTGTTCCAGCTTTTCTTTCAACAGATGATTTTTTTGTTTGTTTCCTGATTTTTTTCTGTATACTTCTGAAAAGCGGTGGAAAGAAAGACAAGCAAACTAGATCATTTGCTTGTCTGGCAAGGGAAAAGGAATAATTTAAAAGTGGTTGAGATAAAGAATTATTAAAACCTTCCAAAAAATTCTAACATGTGTTTGGATGTTTTTGTTTATTTTTGGATCAGTCAAATATCCATGATTTTCAGTGTTTTGACCTTTATGTTGAAGAATGTCAGAATTGTGCCAGCAAACTCAGCTGTCAATATTTTCATTTCACACCTCTTCGTAGAAGTTCATAACTGATTTATAAAATGACACATACAGAACATATGTGGTCTCAAGCAGGAAAGGATTTAATAAATAAACACATAAATATAAATGTGTCTGTTTAAAAAGTTACAAAGCCATAAAAAAAAAATAAAGGGGTGATTTCAAATGCATATTACAGTCTTGTATCTAAAAAGCAAGCCAGTCAGATGTTTCTTGTTTTACCCTCCAAATGATTAACCTCTTAGTCTTTAATGCGAACTGATGCAGTGCCTGTGGTCATTATGGCAAATAACCACATTATTGCATTTAGGAAATTAGCTACTGTGTGCTTGTGGTAATTTTATCTCCATTTAAATAGCTTCCAAATTTTAAGCAGGCAGACTTATTACAGGAGTCAGTTCTGCTTCTAGATATACACCATCTTTGTGCATTTATGCAGCTTCATCAGGGTGTATTTGAAAGGTTCTTTGTCAGCCAGTTTTAATTTTGGGAGTTTTCCTGCTGAAGAAGTGGGGAAAGGAAGAGAGAAGTGGTCTAACCTTCTGAATATTGTATGTTGTAGAGGAAAAACCGTTTCACTTATTAAGACTTTCCCTAATTATTCTCTTTTCATGATTCATATTCATGTTTAAGTGTCTGATGGTAATAGGTCTGAAAAAGTTGTTAAGGCTCTATAATTTCCAAGCTGGTACTTGCAGGGTAAAATGTTACTGTGCAAAAGTGATTATAACATTTGTAGGAACTTTAATTTTCAACTCCCCACCTAGCCTTCCTTCATAAAATCTTAGGACAACCCAGCTATCTTTTGCTCCTGAAACTTTGGTACTTTTTTTTTTAATTAAACACACATCCTTATTAAGTTTTCTCCCAGCAGAGAGTTGAATTTAGTGAAGTGTTATACAGCAAAAACTGTACAAGAGGGAAGAGAAGCAGTGGAATGCATGGCAGACTGATGAGAAGATTTTATGCCATTTTACTCACTAAATAGCAACCTGATATGAAAAGGAATAAATGCAGCACTCTCCTGTAGGCAAATTCAGTGAGACATTGGAGTTTTCTGAAAAAAAAAAAATGGAAGTAGGAAAAAATGGAATATTTTCATGAGAAATTGCTCCCACCAGACTATCCAAGCTATCAGAGTGCTGGTTTGGGGCAATGCTTCTCCAGGATATCTCACAGTGACACACTGTTCAGTCATCAGGTTTATCCATTAGAGTGATGGCACAGATCGGTCTCTTGCTGGCCTTTTGTTGGCCTGCTCACACAAGCAGCCCAGAGCAAGGTTAAACCACAGTGGTTTTATCTCTACCACATCCATATTGCTTCCACTTAGGAAACTATGACTTTAGAAGGTATAAGTTTTTTTAAAACCTTTATTTTAAGGGGACTGTTTGTTGGTCATGCCTTTGGGGTTGCTGAATGCCCTAATGTGTCATTTTGCAGTGAAATCCTAACCCAACTATGCCTTGAGTGGTTTTGTATTTCAGTGAAAACAGTTCACATAGTTCACATCCTAAGGTTACATTAATAAGGCAATATGTTGAAAATACAAAGGCAGAGTGTCTCTAAATAGAGATTCTATGCTTGGAATATATGACTTTCAGGTGCCATGAAAATCCTATGAGGGTCTTCCATAGTTAAATCTTTTCAGTTCTGTCTTTTAAAGATTAACTAATTGATCCTTTTAACATAACGTTTATGCTCTTACAGATGTAAATTAGCATACTTTCCCATTAGAGCTTTACAGGACAAACTAATAAATTTCCAGAAAGTAAGAAGCTGATATGTCATGGAAACCAGTCTGGAAAAATATTCTTTATCCCACAACTTATGCTGCAGGACTAAGTAAATATTTGATAACTCAGAGAAAATGTTGG
>VWZD01008964.1:0-14832 GCA_013396695.1 Sakesphorus luctuosus | reverse complement strand
AAAAGAGGGGAAGTATTAAAGGACTCAGCTACTGGATATATAATTATCAGATTAATTGGAATGTATCAGATAGATCTATCATACGTAGTTCTTGATTGTGGTAGGAGTTTTGTCTCAGCAGAAATTATCTCAAATCTCTGAAAAAGGAGGGAAAATGCACTTTACAGTGCTATATTAATAACTCTGAGAAGCTGGCAAAGAACAAGCCAAGTGGAGACACAAGCAGATGGCTCTATGTTATCTCCAGAGAGTTGTTCAAATAATTTAAATACTTTCTCAGGAGCTATTCCTATTTGCCTCTGGCTGTGAAGGAAACACCAGACATGTACTGGTGTCTAAGCTAAGGACCTTGAGCTAGCATGGTGAATCTAGGCCTCAATATCCTTCACATAGTATTATATTAGAAAATTGTCTAAATATTATCTAAAATGTTCAAATATGTGGAGAGTCTTCTCTTGGGTTTATTTGTTGGTTTTGTATGTTGCTTTTTGCTTTTTTCATTTCTATGGGCTCACCATTATCTTCATATACACATTTCCCAAACATAAACCTGTGTTATTTTGAAATCAAGGTTTCTTTTTTTACCGTGTAAGATGCAATGTCTTTATCTTGATAAAGTCCTGTAATCATTTCAGTATGTTGCTACCTCTAATGAATCATTCAGACTTCAGCAATTTAACTGCATAGTTAATTTGAGCTGCCATATATTTTTGCTTGCATATATTGTTACTTTTTTAAAAAAACCCTGAAATCAGTGAAGGCCTTTTCTTATTTTGTTTTAAACTAGAACTACAAAATATGAGCAAAACTGAAATTGCACAGTCACTTAGAGCATGATTAATATCTTGTTATATATACTGGTAGATTATTTTCTACACACTGTAATTTCAAAATACATTACAACTTCTGTGTTTGTGATTGTTTGCTGTCCACTTTCACCGCATTTAGAATGTAGAGTGAAATAAAAGTAATAGAAATTCTGAACATGTGAGAATACACTGCTGACACTGAATGAACTTGACATAAAAGTCTTTAAATTTTAGATACCCACTGTGGACATAAATTATTGTCACTTTCAATTAGGAGCTATGTATTATTAACACCATCTAAGTATTNCAGAATATGTGTAAGACAAATACAAACATGATATTTCCAATTGTTTGTCACAATTTACAGGCAGTGAGTTGCCAAAAAAGAGGGGAAGGATTAAAGGACTCAGCTACTGGATATATAATTATCAGATTAATTGGAATGTATCAGATAGATCTATCATACGTAGTTCTTGATTGTGGTAGGAGTTTTGTCTCAGCAGAGATTATCTCAAATCTCTGAAAAAGGAGGGAAAATGCACTNTAAACCTGTGTTATTTTGAAATCAAGGTTTCTTTTTTTACCGTGTAAGATGCAATGTCTTTATCTTGATAAAGTCCTGTAATCATTTCAGTATGTTGCTACCTGTAATGAATCATTCAGACTTCAGCAATTTAACTGCATAGTTAATTTGAGCTGCCATATATTTTTGCTTGCATATATTGTTACTTTTTTAAAAAAACCCTGAAATCAGTGAAGGCCTTTTCTTATTTTGTTTTAAACTAGAACTACAAAATATGAGCAAAACTGAAATTGCACAGTCACTTAGAGCATGATTAATATCTTGTTATATATACTGGTAGATTATTTTCTACACACTGTAATTTCAAAATACATTACAACTTCTGTGTTTGTGATTGTTTGCTGTCCACTTTCACCGCATTTAGAATGTAGAGTGAAATAAAAGTAATAGAAATTCTGAACATGTGAGAATACACTGCTGACACTGAATGAACTTGACATAAAAGTCTTTAAATTTTAGATACCCACTGTGGACATAAATTATTGTCACTTTCAATTAGGAGCTATGTATTATTAACACCATCTAAGTATTTAACTTAGGATTTGATTTTATAATAAGTGAGACAAATGTACTAAGTCAGGCAAACAGTAACAGGTCACTGAAATAAGAAAAAGTATTTACTCATATTTAAACTCATATCTAAATGACTATTTGCACTCTAAAAAAAGATGCAATACAGTGTAACAATAAATTAGAGAAAAAAGGAAAATTTTATGAAAAAATTATATGGGGCCTCTACTGAAAATGAGCATGTTTCATGGTGGTGTCAAATATAATTTTTTAATGGGTATAAGGTCTGTGGCATACAGTTATATAATTCTTTGCTACTAAATAAAATTGCCAGTTTGAATAGCTATTGCTTAAAATAATATGACCAATAGCTGGTCCTATGGTACCTGTTAGAGAGGAGTTCCATATTTCATTCCTGAAAAAAGACCATGACAACAAAGACATAGTTAAGGGGGGAGAAAATTAGAATTCCCTAAAATCTCCCGTCTTTTACTTCATTAATTTTAATCATACAATCCCATGTAAATTTTTATGTAGGTGGAAAAAATAGCTATCCAGAGCACTGTTGTTCTTTGTTTTTAGTACAGATGCATTTGAAGTTTCATTTCATATGCAGGGAAATAAAAAAGTCTTCCAAAAAATGATTGAGCACATTCATCCGGAGAAAAACAATTCAGCAGTGACATCATCAAAGGGATCCACAATCAGGGTGCTACTTCCACGATCAGGGTAGTATTTATTTTATGTACCTCTGGCCATTGAACAGAAAAATGTCAGGCCATAGTTCTCTCTCCCATTTTCTCCCCAGTCTGATGAGAAACAGATGCCTGCAGTGATGATTCACTGTATCTGCACCAGGGTCTGAAACACCAAGAATAAATCTCCCTCTGCAGGTGCTTTTCTGTAGCCATTTCATAGGGAGAGACTCTGAAGACTTATCTGTAGGTTCTGGAGCACTAACTAGTCCTGTAATACCAAAAATCACATCAGATGTCTAATTAAAGCAAAGAAAATTAGATTAGACGAATTTCACCCTAAATTATCAGTTCTGACTGGGTGAAAAAAAATATTTAAAAAAGAAGCCGAAGATTCCTCAATTCTGATTTCTTTTTTTTTTTTTCAAACTAAATCAAAAATATTAATGTAAACATAGAGAGAAGGAGCTGGTGTCAAGTCTACCAAAATTTTAGAAGGAAAATTGAAGGTATCTATCTGCATGAATCTTTATGCTCTCTTTTAAAGAGCTGGATGTGAATACTTTGTGGTTCTTAGCACAGGGTGATTTTCAACACTTGCTTCAAATAACTTAAAACAATACAGGAGTCATGGGTTTGAAATGTCACAAAGCATCTTAGTGTTATCACACAGAGATATAAAGATTCTCTCCATAAAATACGATTACAAGTGAATTTTGCTACTTATATGTGCCCCCTTTTCTGCTTTGTGTCTGTTCACCATAGTTTTAAAGCATATGTCAAGTCAGTAATGTAATGAAGTAATAATAGCTTCGCACATACTGACAGCCACCAGGAAGTTATATAAGGTAGTAAAAACAGGACTTTATTCACTCACCAAAACTACTTCAAAAGAACGTTAATTACTATTACACTATTTCTATTTTACCTAAGGAATAAAAGTGATGAGACATTACTCTGTAGCAATGTACTCTTACAGGTCAGTTAAAAAAAGCTTTTTTTACATGGACAACATTGTGTAAGCATATTTTTTTTGTGATCACAGATTCTTAGAATTTTTACCTTGTATGACTTTAAATGTGCTTTGCAGTTATTCTCAGTCTTCAAAGGTAATATTTAGAGCACCAGTCTGGATATCGTTATTTTTTAATTATTTCATATTCCTTAAAGATCCTGTACACAAATTCTTCGTTATAAAGATTCTGGTGTCAAATAGAAGTCAAGTACATTTTCTTTGCGGTGGTTTACCATTTTTATACTCCACTTCTTGAAATACCTCCACATCTTTTAAAAACTACTTTGTGTAATTTGGACCATATTTTGTGCTCATGGTTGTGTAATTACTCTGTTACATTCAGATGCATGTACCCAAATAAAGCCAGCCCATTCTTAGGAATCTCAGATCATGTGAGAGTCCACATCTTGTTGGGAGAGAAGCCAGTAGGAAAGATTATGAGACATTTGAAGCTGCATTATTATTCTTAGCTGATTGAAGTATTCATCACAAGATATGTATTTGCTGACTGTAGCCATTTACTCCATCTCTCTGAACAGATGGAAATTTGTATACATTTGTTTCTCAGGACTGCTCCACTAGTTACTGTTCTGGGATTTTTTATGAACTTTAGCAGAATATTCAGTATAATATTTGCAATTCACTATTTAAAATTTGATTGGTCTCTAGACCAATGTAGTTCTTGCACTCCTAAATTTTCAGACTACTGGGACTGTAATGTTTAAGCTTACCTCCTGCTTGCAACAGGGGCATTCTTTGCCCGGGGCAGCATCAGAGCCGAGGAGAATGCATATGAGATTTTATCAAATTGTGACTTCTTTTTCTCTAGTGTCTTTTAGTTTGCCTCTCTTAAAACAATATTATATTGTTCTTTTTAAAAGAATGATATTGAATGATAGAGAGGCTATAACACCAGCTTTCTGGGTTCTTGATAAGGCTGGAAACTAAAACCAAACAGATCTGTCCATCCCTAGCTTCCACTGCACATGTTACTATAGGGGATCCATTTGTCTGCATGCTGAGTCAGTGAAGCAACCCAGACTATTTCTGATCCACTGTTTAGCCCAGACACTTCACTTTAAACAGAGGATGTCTGAATCAAACTTGGACATTAGGAAAGTGCAAATGAAACTAAGTTTGGAGGGTTATGTCGAGAGATTCACCCTTTATGACTGTGAAGATCAATTTGTGATCATGTGATCCAGTGGACCGTTCATGAAATAATTTTGTTGTTTTTTTTCTCTTTGGTTAATTTTTTTTTAATTGTCATTTTTAGCAGTGTTATCTGTGGCAACAACTCTATGACTTTTTCAACAACTGCCATCGAAAAAGTGTATTTTTAACACCTTCTACAACTGATAGTTACTGGTAAATTTTCATTGCTCTTAACAGTAGTATTCCTTTTTTAGTGGTCTCTGGCAGTTTTATCCACATTGAATATTCTCATTCATTTCAGCAGTTATTTTTCTCCAATGCATTAATTCTCAGATTTAATATCAGAATTATATATTTTTGATACAGTGATTAAAATGCAAAATATGTTAGAGAACGATAATTAAAGAAATAAAAAGAGAAAAAACCCAGAGATTGTAGGCTTTGGAAAACAGGTTCTCAACTTCATTTCTAAGTCTACAGACAAATTTTCATTATCACAGCAGTATCTAAGAGAACCAAGCAATGTCATGTCTATAATTTTCTAAGTGCTACATGAATATGAGGAAGGAGACTAGAAAAACTGGTGGGCTAAGAGACATAGGTGATACTGAAGGGGTTTTGATTTTTGATTATTATAGATTTTAGAAGTACTTGTAGCTGTAGTAAAGTAGATTTTTAGTAAGTTAATACTAGCAGCTTAAGTTCATTGTTTATACATCCTAACCTCTACTGCAGATCAGTAGTTCAAATTCTTTTAGCTGGTTAGGCTCTCTTCAAGGCAAAAAAAGCTGAAGACTATCAGAAAGGCCTGCAGAACAAGACCAAACATAAGCCAACAACCTTGAGTCTAAGAACACTGGAAGAACTCCAAAAGCCCGAGGAAGAGCTGATGAAGACAGAGGATCTCAACGACTCCAGCCCCAAATCCTGGGGGGTGGAACAGGGGTGGGGTGGGGCTGGACTGAGAAATGTGTAAAGTCATGATTGGAAGGATCATATCATAAAAGCCATGGAAACCAGTGTTCAGAGGTGCACGAAGATGTCATCATGTATTCCCAAAAGCCCTCAGCCTGGACATTAAAGAATGTACCTTTTTATCTTATCCCACGTTAACTTGGCTCGGAGTCCTGTTTTTGGATTCTCTCATGGCATCACATGAATAATTAAAAAAACCCAAAAAAGTGTATTTTCTTACCTGAATATAAAGTTTTTCATAAAGTATGAGATGATGTTAGCTGCCTCTGGATAAAAGCTATCAACTGAAAACTAGAAACAAATGATGCTAATTTTTTGGAACATATTGCATATTTATTAGTCTAATGCCTTGACTTTAAGCCATCCTTCCAGCACAGCTTCAATAGTAAAATTTCTAGTGTAATTAATAAAGTTATGAATTACAGCTCATTTCTTCTGAGTTAAATACCAGAGAAAGATGACCACCTGTGAAATATATATAAGGTTGCTCTAGCCCCATTAGTACAGCTGTCATTTCTGAGGGAATAAAGATATTTTTGCAAAAAATGTTAGCCATTCATAGAGTTTTCTCACATTTTTTACATCCTAGAAATGAAAACTGCTGTCCTTGGAAGTTTTCTTGGAAGCCTAAAACTCCTTTGCTATATTCAAATAACAACAGGGGTTGTCTCAGTGTATCTATCTTTTGGAAACCAAGATTGGAGGCCGTGAAAGAAATTATAAGGAAAACTAACATTCTGATGTATTCAGTGAAAAATTTTACTTCTTCGTAACTCCATTTATGTTTGAGATTCTGTCAAAAATGTTTAGTTAACTGCAAGCATTCTAGGCTAAAGAGTTTCTTTCTTGTCATTTTGAGCATCTGCTGGTCTCATGTAGGCATGCAAAAAGGAATGAACTACAGAATATTTTTCTTGTATAACTTCAAAACCTGAACATTATAACTTCTGTTTTTCTGCTTGCAAGTAAGCACAAGTACTTTTAATGACAACTACTACTTTGTGTGCTTCATTAATTCTGAAATGCTATTTAAAATTTTCCTTATTTGGAATCAATTAGCCTTGTAAAAAGTAATTAACTCATTAAAAATTCTAACTTTGCATTTTTTGTTTATTTTAATGGTTACATCTCTCTCATGCTTTGAACTCCTGATGATTTTTGAAATTACTAGAATGATAAAAATTTTCTTTTCTGAAATTATGTCTGATATAGATTCTGTAATGCTAAAAAAACCCCTAATCCAGAGGTAAGTAATGTTGACATCAATAAAACCAAACTCACAAAAAACTCCACTCAGGTATATAAATACTAGACAAAGTAAAAGCACAAAGAATTAAGGGATAAAAGAATTTCTTAAACACATTGATCTCAAGATTTAATTAATGAGTCTAAATATGACAGGTTGTTTCAGTCAAAAACAATATTTTTATAAAACACATTAAGATTTTTTAAATCTAAATGATTGAGGCCAAGACATTTTCCCAGTTTTTAATAGAAAGTTTTTAGTTCATTATTTACCAAGAAACTATATTCCATATTTATGGTAAAAAGTTTCTAATACTATAATTAAACTCAAAATGTTTATGTGCAAGTAAAGACTTTGGAGCAATACAGGATTGGCAAAACTTCATTGTTTCATCATTAATAATATTGGAAGTGCCTTGACTTCTTTATTTCATTTCTCTTTTTCTGTAAAAGGGCTGTCTAAGATATGTTGGTATATTTTTATGACCCATTTAGTACCTGATCTGGCTGCTAAGATTTCCACAGACATGAACATTATAATGTTGACAACTTCACATCAGGAATTGGAATTCCAAATAATTTCATGTCTGTTAATGAAGAGGTCAATGGATAGTGCTAATGTTCTGCAAAAAGGCGCTATAGACCATTAGCAGTTCCTGAAAGCAGCCATCCTGAAAAGTAGAGCTTTTGATATCTGATCAAGATTTTTAATCTGCTGAACAGAAAAGAGGAATAGGTATCATCTTTCATGCAGATATGTAATTTTCATTCTTCAATTAGTCTACTAAGCAACAAGATTTATTAGTATGGAAATTATTTTTATTATATTATTGATCTCATTTATATAATTCTAAATGTAGTATTATTTGCTAAATAAAGAGCATTTACAGAAGTTGTAAGTATACTGCAGAGATTAGTACTCAAATATAATGCAAACTTTATGAATAAAGCTAGATATAAGCAGACATTTAAGGCTGTCATGTTTATTCAGTTCAGGCAGTAATTATAACACTGCTTTGGTAAGTTAAGACTTTGTCAAAACACCGCAGTTGTCCATTTACTTCATATTCCTATACAATCTGTCTCCTTCCTGACATGATACCATGGCTGTTCGTAATTCCAAGTGGGTAAAGAAGGATACAGGAACTGAGTATAAAGTGAATGCACTGTAAAATAAGACAAAACTAGGGAAAATTTAAGTGAAATGTGTCCAGCACATTAGTGTAAAGAAGGTTGACATTATAGAATTTCTATACTTCAAGAAGTGTCTAACATTACTCTGCCATTACTTCTTCAGGGGATAGTCTTTTCTTCAGCAGATGAAGAATATATGAGCAATAGAAATTGCATTCTTTGCCCTATTTAGTTAAGTATTCAGACTGTTGNTCTTCGTTCGTGAAGATTTGCCATTATATATATATATATTATATATATATATATTATTATATTCAGACTGTTGGTATTTGAGTTCTATTATTACTACTGCTTTGTTTCTGTGGCAAAAGATATGTTGTATCTCTCACAAAAACAAGTAGTTTTAACCATAGAGACTTATAAACTGAAGCAAAATAATGCACGTATTCAATTTAATTAAAAATTATATAATATAAAGTATGAAAATATACAGAAGGCTAATAGTGACAAAATAATAATTCAAATACTTCTTGTTCAAATTAATGATTTTGTACTAATACAAATAAACATGTTATCTCTTTACTCAAATGTTATTCCTGTAGCACAGAGCAGAGGCTGGTTTTTAGTAAGTATGAGGATTGTCTTGGAACAGACAGTATGACTTCAGAGTGGCCTTTAAGTGGATTCTTTGTTTTACAGAAGAAAATTATGCCAGGCTGCATCAAAACAGTTTCATTTTTTTCCATTTTTTTTTATTTTAAGTCCAGAGGTTAATAGCCATTTACGAATTGTTTGCCTTGAGACACAGTTCCATTTTCCTCTGTTATGAAGGATCAGTCTTAACTTGCCAGCAACAGAGATAGAGGGACAAACTGGGATAAACCTCTGAGTTAAATACACATAAGCTGATAGATTGGTCTTTCAGTCTACTGGCTGTGAATGAAGGAATCTATTGCAATCGATTATGCAGCAGCACATAATGCATGAACTATCAAGAAATAAATGTTTGGCCTTTTTACAATTATTAAATTACTTTACCATTTCCATACAGCTTTCCTCTGGGGCATATATTTTGTCCTTAGTAACTAAGCTTGTTTGTTCTATGTATTGGAAATGAGACTGTTGTTACATTTTTATGACACTTTTATCTAGTCATGTTGTTAATACTAACAGCATTTTAAAAGGCATAAAGAGTATCTTTGCATCTTTCTCTAATAAAGCCCGGGAGAAAATGCATTTCTAAATTGATAATGTTTCTGTGTCTAATTTAAATACATTTGATTGTAATTCACCCTTGGGAGTGCAGATAGTGGATATGTGGTGGATAAGTAATATTAACAGTGTGTATGTTGCCATAATGATTTCTGGGGAAGGAAGAGCTTCAAAAGAAAATGGTCTCCTCATATTTAGTTACATGCCTGAGAGACCGCATGTTTTTCAGCAGCCACTCTCAAAGGCTTACAAACATTGCATCTTGAACACTGCATCACAGACATAGTCTGCAGGCCATCACTGGAAACATCCCATGAATTAATGCTATTCTCCTAAGCAGGCAAGTTGAAACATTACCCAAAAGATTTAGTATTATAACCACTCAAAGCAGTTAAACTTTTAGCAGGCTTGTAAGAGCACTAAAACATCAAGGCCCACACATGGGATCAGGAGCTTTGCTTTTCCAGAAACTCCAAAAAAAGACAGTAAAATTTGTGAAAGTTCAGTTACAGTAAAAAATTTTATTCGGAAAGTTTTTGGTCTGTTCATAAAAACATCAGGTTGCTATCATCTTGCCTGAATGTTTACTCAGTTTTAGGTACTTCTTACTAATATACCCTCTATGATGCTTAGATAACATAATTCTTTTTTAGAAATAGTTTATTTATTAAATTGGATAATTAGGAAAAGTGAAAGCATTTTTGTTGCTGTAGTTAAAAAAAATTATCATTCATCTGAGAAACGAATACTACTAAATTGTTACATGATATCTCTGTTTGTTCTTCTACATGCTTTCTGACTGCTGCTTTCAAGGAACCCAGTTTGTCTTCCTGTTTTCGTATTCATTGCTCATTCTTCTCTTCCCCGATGGCTAAAATAAACATCTTTCAGTTGTTTCAGCTGTCAAAAATACTTCGTATCAATGAGAAGCTCCGCTTTAATATCAGTTTCTAATTCATTTGCACTTCATGCTACGGATTTTCTGTAGCTCCAGTCCCATCCCTAGCACACAGAGAAAAAAAATATCATCTCCTGTATTAAATTTATTTTGTTACAGCAAGTGGGGACTCTTTTATTAACAAATCCTAAATTGTTGTTGTATGTAGCTAATGAAATCTGTAAGCTTACACAGGACAATCTTAGTTTCATAAGTGAAAGTCTGTGAGGAGACAACTGCTTGTTAAAATTAACTAGAATTTATTCAGTTTTGCCAGTTCACATTTTATTTACTACAATACTAGTCATACTTCAGCCTCACAAATTGTCTCCCAAAGGCCAGATGATGTGCTTTCTTCCTCATATACTGTATTTATCTCTGTTAAAATAGCAATCAATTTGAAGCAGCCAAGTCACAATCTTTTAACTGACTTTGCCATTTTTTGTTTGTGTTCCTTCTTTTGAGTTCTAAATGCTGTTAAGGGCAATGGAGTTCGATGTGTACACCAGTAATTCCCTGTGGAGGCACATTTTTTAAGTACCTTGGTATACTGGGCTTGCTAAGAGGGTTACACATGCTGAAGAACTGAAGCTGCCTTTTTAAGTATAAAGCTCACTAATTTAATTAAGTATCAATGGTGTCATGTTAATGCTTTGCTTTTTGATCTTTAAGCTCCAATTTACATTTCCATCCCATCAACTTATTTGCTTTTAGAAACACAGTTCATCAACTGCATTATTCAAATAATATTAACATTCTTTACAAAGAATTCTACAATTTATCATTGTTTTACACTTCATTAAACAGAAAAATGAAACAAATTATATTTGAGAGAGAATATGGTTTTAATGCTGAGAATTTTATATAGTCATTTAAAATGTCCTCATACACATCTGCCAAAGATGCTAAGTAACTAATTATAGTTTTCCCCTACAATATACAATAATGTGGTGATAAAATGTGTTTTCAGAAGCATCTGTAGGAAGTAGCCCACAGTAAACAAAAAAGGTGAAAAATCTGAACTCACCAGATTATATTTCTTCTCTTCTTCCTAATGGCAAAGGAGAAGCATAAGGTTGTGATGGTTTTGATTTTTCTTTATTGTTTTACCTTTTACCAAGGTCTTAAGGCTTGCATCTAAAATTTTCAATCTTTTCCTGGCACCTGTCTGAATACTTGAATGCTTGCCAGATTTTGTGTCACAGAGGTTTTAAATGATACCTACTTTTTTCTCTCTTTTACCCTATGTAGATAATATTCACATATAATTAAAAGCGTCCAGAGAAACTTTGCATCTTATTTCTTTTTCCAGACTAGTAACTTCTGAGTTTGAATATGTTGGTAGCCAGTTCTGTTTAAATACTTTTCCAAGTATAGATAAGAAACCTATGTATTAAACAGTAATTCATTTACTAAATAGAGTTGAGTATTAATAGACTGACAATAGTTAAAATAAAATAAATTGAAAGTAAAAGCAAGGAAGGAAATAATCCAAGAAGCTAAATATTAACTAGTCCTTGCAAGAAAATTATAGCTCTCTGATCAGATTGAACAGGCATAAAACTAGCAGTTTGCTTTCGGAACATTAATCTTATATTTATACATACATATAAGTTTTACCATGTGTTTCCAGTAATAATTGGACTGGATTTTGCCAAGAAAATTAATCACAGATTTTCAAAATGATGTTTCAGAAGATGTTATTATTTTTTTCTGATATTAATATTAAAAGTACTATAGCACATATAGGATTTATTATGCAGGTCAGCTGGACACAATGTACTGGTTCATGGCACATATGAAATATGCATGCACCACTATGAACACCTTGGTCCATCTCTTCAACATCCACCCTGTAATCATCAGGGACTCCTGTCAGGTCCTCCCATAGGTGTCTCTTCTCCAAGCTTTCCTCATAAGGCAAGTGCTACAGACCCTGTCCATACTAGTGACCTTTCAACAGACTTTCTTCAGTTTATTGATATTTTTTCTCCTATTAAGCTGCCCAAAGGAGACATTCAACAGAGCATATTGAGAACAAGGCTCCTCAGTCAGTTGAAGGCAATGTCATGTGGTAACTATGGTCATTTTCTGAGCAAACACTCTTTTGAAAATCTTGAACAGATTTTTTTCATGTGTACTATCATTAAACTGTACCAACTTCAGCAAAGCTCAAACTCTCAATAAGAATTTTAAAATACAAAATATTAAAAATGCACCTCATCCCTCCTCAAAGGAAAAAAAAACCCACAGCTAAACAACCAAACCCAAGAAAACACATTCTCTAAGAAAAGATACATTTTAAGTGATTTTATGGATGTTATTTTTACTTCATCTTATGTAGCTTTATTGTTGAAGATGGAGTGGCAGGATTTTCAAAGTTTGATGTCTCTCATTGGATGATTTGTGGATATCTTACATCCATTTTTAACCTTGTCACAAAGAAAAATTCAGGTGGTAAACGTATCTGGCATATAGAATTCCCTCCAAAATTAAAAACTGAGATAAGGAATGATGATCAAGTGAAGAAAAAGAAAGAGAAATCTATTTGATTTCATCTTTCATTGCCATATTATATGTACTGGTGTGTCATTACAGCATTCTCCTCCAGATATTTTCAATTCCAGCAGAATGTCACTGTTTCACACACACACATACTCAGTGGACAAGCACCACCAGAATAATATAGTTCGTGATCTATCCCTACCATGACATATGTTGGTACAAAAGGGCTGAAAAATATAAGATAATTCCTCTGGGATACGCTTTGCAGACTCTTATATTACACTGATGCTCTGCTAATATTGCCATAGCGAGAATGACAGTGACCAAGCAGTAAAAGAAATAGGTCAAAGACACACGGGAGCATATATAGAATATTGTGGATAGTCTGGCTTTTATATCCTGGAATATGCAGAATACACAAAAATATTAGAAATATACCTGAAAGCAGTTTTCCAGGTTGCCTGAGTTAAATCAGTGTTGGGGATTAAGAGACAGATGTGGCTTAAAGCCATCTTTAAGATCAGTATTTCTTGCCTCTGCTCCAGTTGTAAAACTTATCTTTCCTAGAAAAATATGTCAAGACACAATTTGAATCTTTATATATGGCCCAAAAGTTCTCTGAAACTACAATGTTCAGCATTTTCTTTATTCAACATAACCGAAGTAGGACTGAAGCATATTGTGTCATTCAGAGTCAGGTGACCTACAAAGTAAAGAAGAGCTTAATTTATGTTACAGAAGCTTAAAGCTTATCACCATGATGAATAAAACCTAAAAATAGCAGAGACTATTTTAGGGACCTGGCTTAAGCCTTTGAAGATATCTTTATTGAATATAAAATACCACTAAACAAACTGTGTCACTTGCTTTTCTATAAGTAGAGAATGACCCCATTAAATATCCTTATCAAGTCTTCTGCCTTTTGTAGGATTTTCTTTTTCATTAGGGTAAAAGGTATGCGGTCACTGTAGTGGCTTTATTTTTAATATCCTTCATTTATTGTTTATGGATGGACTTGACTATGCATTTTAATTATGGTTTGTGTCAGCAATAGGTATGAGTGTAAAATATAAAATTGTGCAAGCCCTGCAGTTGCTGTACTGGAACTTAAAGAAACTCAACCTCCAAGATCGCAAACTCTGCACACATAAAAAAGAAAATGATGGTGTAGCTTCCTGAAATATGTTTCATAGTATCAGCCCAGTGTAGGGGAAAAAATACGTGTAAAGGAGTCCAAGGAATGAAAGTTAATAATTTTACTCTATTTTTTATCTTAAATAATACTAAACTTACCATACAGAGCTTTGGCCTAACAAGATATTACTCGTGATATAAGCTCAAGTTACTAAAGATGCCCACTGAAATAAAATTACAAAGATGTGTGAGTATTTTGCTGGCTAAGAGTCCAGAAAAAGTAATTTATGTTTGGACTCAAAGACTTTAAAGATTTCAAGCTAAATAATTCTATTATTGTCTGATTCCTGGGACGAATTGCTGGCATTAGGAAAAATGCCTTTTTGAGCGAGGAAGCAGGAAAGTTTGGGGAAGGATGAGAATCTGGGAAAGGATGAGAACTTCTTGAGGACATGCACAGAAGGGATTGTGGGAAAAGACTTGGAGATTAACAATGTGAAAAAGAGGCTCCTGTCTCACAAAACCTCCCTGTTTGAAGGTTTATCAAGAAAGAGAAATGTCAGAGTAGAAGCAAAATGGAGAAAAACTACTATGATTGCAAGGAAGCCATTACTTTACATGCACAGTTTAAATCTTTCTTTGGAAATCAAACAGAAACAAAACTAATAGAGTAAGAAAGTATTCTGTTTCATATAAGGTGAGGGGGTTTTCCTACAGTGGATACAATCCACAGACATAGAGTGTAGCCATTCTACATAGTAAAAGGGAACATATGGATTTCATTTTAATGACGTTTATAAATGTAGTGTTTGGTGTAAAAGCTATCATTAGCTTTTTTTATGTCCAAACAGATTTTGATTTATCTGTATTCCAAAAGATATGACAATAATTTCTCAATTCATAGTCATCATCATGGCTAGGCT
>VWZD01008963.1:30587-45468 GCA_013396695.1 Sakesphorus luctuosus | reverse complement strand
GTACAGCCCAGTGCCCCCTGTCTGTGCTGGTCAGAGACACTGGGACCCCCATATAGCCCAGTGCTCCCTGTCTGTGCTGACCAGAGACACTGGGACCCCCATATAGCCAAGTGCCCCCTCTCTGTGCCTGTGTGGGGGCACAAGGACTGGTCAGAGGCACTGGGGCCCCCCCATTCAGCTGCGTGCCCCCTGTCACACTTCTGGCCTGAGACACCCCATGTCTGCCCCGAGACACCCCATGTCTGCCCCCTCCTTGGTTCTGGGGGGTTGGAGGGGGTCTCAGGGAGGAGGGCACGGGGCAGTGAGAGCTGCTGGAGCTCTGGGGTGGATCTGTGACTGTTGGGGTAGCAGATGGAGCAGGTGTTGGTGTTGGAGCCCCAGGTGTGGGGGGCTCTGGCCCCCTGGTGCTGTGACAGTTCCTCTCCAGCACTAACCTGGAACACCTGGGACCCCCGGGACCTCTGGGACCCCCAGGACCCCTTCCCTGTTCGTGGCCATCGCCTGCGGCTTCCCCAGTGTGCTGGCAGGGGAAGGAGGATGGAGGGGGAGATGAGGTGAAGGTAATGAGGATGAAGATGAGAGTAGAGGTGGGATTGAATGGGATGAGGGGATGGGATGAGGATAACGGAGATGAGGCCCCAGGGTGGTCTCTCCCAGGCTGTTGGGGGGTTCTGGGGGGCACCACCTCCTGCCTCAGGACTGATGGGTGCCCCAGGGCAGTGACTCCATTCCCTGTCCTGTTTCCCCCTCCACGTCCCGCAGGAGCAGCAGCTGGGGATGTCCATATTTCGCATTCCAGGAGTCCGTGTTTTTGTTCCCGTCACTCAGTGTGCCCAGTGCAGCTTTCTTCCAGTTGCACAGCACGGAAACCCCGGGGAGGGGAGCAGGGCGAGCTTTATCCCAGCCCTTCCTTCCCCAGGGGGGTGGAACATCATCCGCCCAGCGCAGGAATGCAGAGCCCGCTCGGGGGGCTCCAGCTGCGCACCGGGCTGGGAATAGCGGGATGAGGCGATGTCAGATAAGTGTGCAGGAACACAAACCCCTGCGATGGGACCCTGACCGGCCGGGCCGAGCCCGCTGCCACCGCTGGGACCGCCCCAGAGTGGCAGCAACTGGGCAGTCCCGTCCCAGTGGGAACTGGGGGAAGCGCTGGGAAGGTCCCAGGCTGTGGGAGGGCGATGGACAGTGCAGTGATGCCGGCACATGGGATTTTCCCGGTACAGCAGCCCCAGCTTTCCCTACAGGGAAGGGAGGGGAGAGCCCACACACCGTGCCCGGGAGGAGTGTGCTGTCCAGGTGGGAATATGGAGAGAAGGGAACAGCACGTGGGATAACACCCCCCACCCCTGGCAGTGCTCCAGCCCGGCATGGACGGGCTTGGAGCAGCCTGGGCTGGTGGGAGGTGTCCCTGCCGTGGCAGGGGTGGCACTGGGTGGAGTTTAGGGTCGTTCCAACTGAAACCATTCCAGGATGCCGTGATTCTTCATCCAGCATGGGGTGAAGATGGAAATGGAGGTGGCATGAGGTGGGATGATGAGGATGAGTCTTCATCGTGCAGGGATCCCACCATGGCACAGGCTTAGGCTGCTCTGGCTGTCACCCCTGGTCACCCTTGGTCACCCCCTCACCACCGCCTGGGCAGGAATCGGGGGGGGTCCTGCCACCACCGTGTTCAGTTCTAGTGCTCACATCCCTGGGGATGAGATTTTCCTAAATCCCAATAAATTTGTGAGCAATTCCTACTCATTCCTTTGGCTCCAGGTAAGGTTTTTGCCCCAGGTGAGGCCATTTCTGTATCAGAAAGTGTGGCCAGCAGGACCATGTGAGTGATTCCTTTTCCCTGTGCTGGCGCTGCTGAGGCCGCAACTCGAGTGCTGAGTCCAGCTCTGGGTCCCTCAATTCGGGAGACCCACTGAGGGGCTGGAGGGTGTGCAGGGCAGGGAAGGAGCCGGGCAGGTGCTGGGCAGGGGCTGAGGGAGCTGGGGGGGCTGAGCTGGAGCAAAGGAGGCTCAGGGGGCACCTTCTGGCTCTGCAATCCCTGCCAGGAGGGGGAGCCGGGACAGGGGGTCGGGCTGTGCCCCAGGGCACAGGGACAGGAGCAGAGGGCACGGCCTCAGGCTGGGCCAGGGCAGGGGCAGGGGGCACAGCAGCAGGAATTTCTGCCTGCAAAGGGTGGGCAGGCACTGGCAGGGGCTGCCCAGGGAGGTGCCCAAGGCAGGCCTGGCCGTGGCACTCAGTGCCCGGTCCGGTCTCTCCCCGCAGTGACCCCGATCCCGACCCTGCGGCTCTTCCTGCCCCGCTCTCCTCCCTCACGGTCACGTGGCAGTGACGTCACCGCCGCCCCTGGCCCCGCCCCCGGGTTAACCCGCGCCCCGCGCGCTCCGCGGCCTCTTTCCGGCCGCGCGCGCCAAGATGGCGGACACGCAGGTGGGCGCTGCGGGGACACCGCGCGGGACCCCCCGGGACACCCCCGGGATACCTCGGGAACACCTCTGGGACACCCCCGGGATCCCCCGAGACACCCCTGCGGGGTCCACACGGGCCAAGGGCAGGAGGGGGGCGCAGGGGAGGCGGCCGGGCCCGGGCCCGGGTAGAGGCGTGCGGGGAGGGTTCGGCCCCGGGGTTATGTGTGGGGACGACGAGGGGGAGTCTCGGCGTTGTGGCGTGGTGGGGAGAGAGGACCCCGTTTTCCCGAGGTGGAGGTGTGCGAGGGTGGTCTCGGGGAGCGCGGAGGGTCCCGTGCCTCGTGGTTTTGGGAGGGGTGGGAGTCTCGGTGCCCTGCGGTGTTGGGGGCGGGGGGAAGGCGGGATCTCGTGCCTACAGCTTTGGGGAGGGGGGCAGAGGTTCCCGTGCCCCGGGGCTGGAGGGCATCTCAGTGCCCCAGGGCTGAGGGGCTTTGGTGACTTCGAGGTTCTGGAGAAACGGGAGGAGGGTCGCGGTGCCCCGAGGGTTTGAGGGAGGGCAGAGGGCCCGGGGCTGTTCCCCCGGGGCGGGTCTGTGTGCCCCAGGGCCGGGCCCGCTCCCCGTGCTGAGGGTCCCTCGCCGTGCCCGGTGCCGGGGGCACACCCCCGTGCTGGGGATTCCCTCCTGGGCCTGCCCTGACCCCGGTCCCGCCCCTGCAGACGGAACGCGCGTACCAGAAGCAGCCGACGATCTTCCAGAACAAGAAGCGGGTGCTGCTGGGCGAGGGCGGCAAGGAGAAGCTGCCCCGCTACTACCGCAACGTGGGGCTGGGCTTCAAGACCCCTAAGGAGGTGAGGGGGCCCCGAAGAGGGGCTGTGCGACCCCCAGCTGTGCCCCCCCGAGCCACAAGGGTCCTGTGTGGGGTGGAGGTGGCAGCTGGGGACAGGGGCAGTGATGGTGCTGGTGAGAGGCAGGGGCTTTTCCCACCTGGACCCTTCCAGGATTCCCTTCTGTAACGTGTATTCTGGGAGCTCTGCTGTCACCTGAGCCACTCACTTGGCACACACCTGTCCTTGCAGGCCATCGAGGGCACCTACATCGACAAGAAGTGTCCCTTCACTGGGAATGTGTCCATCCGGGGCCGCATCCTCTCAGGTGAGCTGGGACATCCCTGAGGAAATCCCAGGGGAGACCTGGCGCAGGTGACCAGCCAGAGCCCCTGAGGTACCTGGCGCAGGTGACCAGAGCCCCTGAGGTACCTGGGACAGGTGACCCCTTGCTGGTACCTGGGGCAGGTGACCCCTTCCTGGTACCCATGCCCCGCCCTGGTCCTGGAGCTGCAGATGATGTTGATCTCACGATGGTCTGCCGAGCCCACCAGGGGCCTGACGACAGTGCCACAAGGCTTCACTGATGCCGTGCCAGGACCAGCTGCTGGCAGGGCCCCCCAGGTGTGCAGTGCCGGGGGGCAGGTGCTGCTCCAGGGCGGGGGCAGTGGGGCAGGTGCTGCTCCAGGGCGGGGGCAGTGGGGCAGGTGCTGCTCCAGGGCGGGGGCAGTGGGGCAGGTGCTGCTCTGGGGCGGGGGCAGGTGGGACAGGGAGCATTGGGAGGTGTGGTAGAAGAGCAGAAAAAGGATCAGGATTAGGTTTATTGCAGAAATGGGGAGGGCGTGGCCAGGCAGGACATCTGGGCACCCCAGAGGGAGGTCCCAGTTGTACACGTGGAGGAATTCGTGTCCCTGTCCCCCCTGGCCCAGGTGTGGTGACCAAGATGAAGATGCAGCGCACGATCGTGATCCGTCGCGACTATCTGCACTACATCCGCAAGTACAACCGCTTCGAGAAGCGCCACAAGAACATGTCTGTGCACCTGTCCCCCTGCTTCAGGTGTGTGCAGCTGTCCCCAAGTGCCCCTGTCCCCCTGCTCCAGGTGTGTGCAGGTGTCCCCCTGCTCCAGGTGTGTATAGGTGCCCCCCGTCCCCCTGCTCCAGGTGTGTGCAGCTGTCCCCAAGTGCCCCTGTCCCCCTGCTCCAGGTGTGTGCAGGTGTCCCCCCGTCCCCCTGCTCCAGGTGTGTGCAGGTGTCCCCCCGTCCCCCTGCTTCATGTGTGCGCAGCTGTCCCCAAGTGCCCCTGTCCCCCTGCTCCAGGTGTGTGCAGGTGTCCCCCCGTCCCCCTGCTCCAGGTGTGTGCAGGTGTCCCCCCGTCCCCCTGCTTCATGTGTGCGCAGCTGTCCCCATGTGCCCCTGTCCCCCTGCTCCAGGTGTGTGCAGCTGTCCCCAAGTGCCCCTGTCCCCCTGCTCTAGGTGTGTGCAGGTGTCCCCCTGTCCCCCTGCCCCAGGTGTGTGCAGGTGTCCCCCTGCTCCAGGTGTGTATAGGTGCCCCCCGTCCCCCTGCTCCAGGTGTGTGCAGCTGTCCCCAAGTGCCCCTGTCCCCCTGCTCCAGGTGTGTGCAGGTGTCCCCCCGTCCCCCTGCTCCAGGTGTGTGCAGGTGTCCCCCCGTCCCCCTGCTTCATGTGTGCGCAGCTGTCCCCATGTGCCCCTGTCCCCCTGCTCCAGGTGTGTGCAGGTGTCCCTGGGCTGTGCCAGGTGTCCCCACACCTGTTGCTGTGGACGGGGGTGGCGCTGAACTCGTACAAACCGTGATGAGGGCACCCCTGGGTGGGACACGGGTGTGTTCATGGCTCTGCTCCTCACTGGAACTTGCTCACTGGTGATGATGTCCAAACTCACGATGGTCTGCAGAGTCCCCCAGGTGAGGGGCTGCTGACAACGCCACTGGCACGTGCTGAACCATGAGGCGGGTTCCAGCCAGTACTTGTGGGAGCTCTGTGTTCCCTGCTGGTGGTAACGGATCAGGTTTGGGGGTTCTGAGGGACAGGGTGGGCCCTGGGAGCCCCTGACCCCCCGGTGTCCTTGCAGGGATGTGCAGATTGGCGACATCGTGACGGTGGGCGAGTGCCGCCCACTCAGCAAGACCGTGCGCTTCAACGTGCTCAAGGTGACCAAGGCTGCAGGCACCAAGAAACAGTTCCAGAAGTTCTGACACCGGGGGGGAGTTGTGAGAATAAAGACTGGGAAAATGGAGTTCCCTGTGTGATCCAGAATGAGTCATGTGGGCACCTGGGAGCTCTCTGGAGTGGGGACAGGTGAGGTGGGAGCTTGGGTGTGGTGGTAGCACAGGCAAAGCATAAGGCAGAAGGGGATGTGCTCCAGCTGCTCTTGTTACCTCCTGCTGGTGTGTTCCAGTGGCTTTCCAGTTCAGCACTGGTTTGTGCTGGGCCATGTCCCCCCTCCTGATGCCTCTGCAGAGGGTGATAATTGGGCAGGTGGGGCCCTCGGGGCCATTCCTCAAAAATGAGCTTCAGCCCATGGCACCACCTTCACCTGGGGCTGGCTCTGACACTGTCCCCTTCACCTGGGGCCAGCTCTGGTGGTGTCACCTTCCACCTGGGGCCAGCTCTGACACACCTTCACCTGAGCTGGCTCTGGTGGAACAACATGAGCTTTTATGTCCTTCCCAAACTTCCATGGTTCCATGACCTCTACCTGCCTCCACCTGCCCCGGGTGAGCCCCACACCTTTGGCCACAGGCCAGAGCTGATGGGATTGAGCTGTAGCCATCTTTGTGCTCAGACTGTGGGAACAAACTTCAAGGTTTAAGGTGAGCTCACACAATTCCCAGCAAATTCAGATCTTCAGGGCTTGGGACATACGTGATTTTGGTGCTGCCAGAGGGACGGGACTGTCACTCGTTTGTGCTGGGAATTGGAGCAGGGAAGGATGCAGGAACTGGTGGTCAGGGACAATGAACAGGAGAGTCCCACTTGGTCAGGAGGTTCTTTCATGTCTCCCAGTGCCAGGGGTGCCATGAGCACGTTGGGATTCATTCCTTAGTTACATAATGACCATGGGGCATCCCCATCAGGAAGGGGCACACTGGGACCATCGTGTCCCTGTGCCCAGCCAGAGTCATCCTGGCCTCAGGGAGCATTTCCCACCTTACCCCTGGGTGATGTCACTGCCCTGGGCACGAGGCTTCCCTGGCTGGGGGAGGAAAGGGGGTGATGGGACAGGGCATCCATCAGCCATTCCCTCGAGACCCTGGGGGGCACCTGTGTGAGCCCCCCCAGCCCTGAGCAGGGGGAGGTGAATCCCCCTGGCACTGCCTTGTGAGCCGTCCCAGTATTGAAATCCTCCCAGTCAGAGTGATGCCCCTGCTGTGTCCCAACGGCAGGAAGGACCATGGGAAGGAAAAGCTTCATGGCCACGTCCTGCCTGAGCTGCTTTCTGTGCTTTGCCTTGCTCCAGGCCAGGGACGTAGCTGGGGGCAGTGGGAGTGTCCTGCCCCCGGGTTACCTGGATTACCTGAGCTGTCCTGCTGCAGATGGCAACGGGTCCCAGAGGGGTTGTTGGGTCCTGCTGTGGGATCTGCCCCTCTCTCCAGTGTGCCAACTGCACCAGCTGTTGGTGCTGGTGGGGTTTGAGTGTTGGCCTTGTGAAAGTGACAGGGATTGTGATTTCCATGACAGGGCTGTGCGGGGTCCTGTGCCCTGAGCTGTGCCGGGTCCTGCTCCCTGGGCTGTGCCAGGTCCTGCTCCCTGGGCTGACACTGCCTCAAGCTGGCCCAGGCTGCCCCTCCTCGGTGCCAGGTGCTGCTGGGTTGGCTCTGGGTGCAGCACTGGGGCTGCTGGGAATGAGCCCTCCCTGCAGTGCCGTGATGGGAACACCTTGGCCTGGCTGCCTGACCTGGGTGAGCAGGGCTGGGGCTGCTCCAGGCAGCCTTGTATTCCTGAGGAAGGACCCACCCTCATCCTCCCTGTCCCCACCTCTCGTCCCCTTCCCAGGACACCTCTCCTCGTCCCCTTCCCAGGACACCACCCCCTGGGCCCCCTCCTGCAGTAGGGACAGCATGTGGCTGTGACTCCCCCAACCTCTGCTGCCAATTCCTGGGTGGATCCAGGGCCCATCCAGGGGGTCCCTGGGAGCCCCACGGCACTGGGGGCCATGGTGTTTCTCCCTGCAGTTCCCAAATGGAAGCCCCTGTGGCCAGAACTGCTCCATGGGCTGTTTAGAACCTCCGTCCCCCCCACCTTAATGCCCAATTATTTGCTGCTTAGGAGATTATCCCCAGCCTTCATCCCAGAGTGATTAGTCCTCCTCCTTCACTCCCTTAAGAAGATTTATCTGGCTAATGGGCCTCTCTGAATTATCCCAACAGGCACTTTTTTAGCACCCAACTGTGACTGTGTCAGGGTGTCTGAGCTGAGGGTGGCCTGTGTCTCCCCAAGTCCTGCTGGGAACTGTGGCTCCTGGTGATGTTCCTGCTGTGTCCAGCAGTGCTGGCACAGGGACAGCTCCTGTTTAAAGCTTTTCCTCCTAATCCCTTCCTAATCCTGTGCTGAGCCCTCCTGATGTGCTTAGAGCTGCTGGATCTGGGCTTTTGTGGGGAAGCAGCTCCCAGCAGTGGCAAAGGGAGTGATCCATGTTCCCTTGGGCTGCCCTGGGGATGGGAACCCTCATTTCTTGGCCATCCCAAGGCTCCTCAGTTTTACCTCCTTCAAAAAAGTTCACAGAAGCCTCAGTGTCAGAGCCCCCTTTCTGGGGGTAGGAGTAGAGTGGTTTGTCTTTTTATTTCTTCACTCTGGAGCAGGAACTCCCAGGTCTGGGGCTGTGGGGACAGGAGGCTTCCCTGGCACAGGGTGAGCCAGCCTGGCATGATCCATGGCTCCAGAGATCTCTCCCTGGCACAGGAGAGCCAGCCTGGCACGATCCGTGGCCCTGGGAGCCAGTGGCTGTT
This sequence comes from Sakesphorus luctuosus, assembly GCA_013396695.1. Classification (NCBI taxonomy): domain Eukaryota; kingdom Metazoa; phylum Chordata; class Aves; order Passeriformes; family Thamnophilidae; genus Sakesphorus; species Sakesphorus luctuosus. Next base: position 37,270 of record VWZD01008963.1, on the reverse strand, counting down.
CCATGGCTGGGCTGTGTCCCTCACCTAACCCCAATATCCCAGCAAAGTGGAACAAATGCCACTCACGCCACCAATTCCCTTAACTGAAGGTTCACTTCATCAGCCTCATCCCCATCCAGCTCTCCCAAGGTTGGTGCTTGTTGGATAACTTTTGGAATGCATTCTGTTGGGCAGCTCAGTTATTCCAATTGCACTTGTTCCAGCTGCTGGAGGGACTCCTTGTCCTCTCCCTGCACGTGCCACCCTCCATTTCCAATCCAAAGTTTCCAAATGCAGACGACTTTGTGGATCTGAGTGGCTCATGATTCCAAGGTGGGCCTGCCAGATTCCAACTTTCTCAAGGGTTGGAAGGGACCTTAATGCTCATTCAGTGCCACCCCATGCTATGGGACACCTCCCACCAGCCCAGGCTGCTCCAAGCCCTGTCCAGCCTGGCCTGGGACACTCCCAGGGCTGGGGCAGCCACAGCTGCTCTGCCCACCCTGTGCCAGGGCCTGCCCACCCTCCCAGCCACCAATTCCTGCCCAATATCCCATCCAGCCCTGCCCTCTGGCAGTGGGAAGCCATTCCCCATGTCTGTCCCTCCATGCCTTGTCCCCAGTCCCTCCCCAGCTCTCCTGGAGCCCCTTTGGGCACTGGAAGGGGCTCTCAGCTCTCCCTGGATCCTTCTTTTCTCCAGGCTGGACAATCCCAGCTCTCCCAGCCCGTCTCCAGAGCAGATGGCCCCCAGCTCTTGGAGCATCTCCGTGGCCTCCTCTGGACTTGCTCTGGCAGCTCCATGTCCTTCTTGTGTTGGGGAAAACCCAAAATGTCCAGAGATTCAACCATCTGCTCTTTTCAGGCTCTCTCTGCCCTAAGGGCTCCTTTTGGCCAAGACCATGCTGTGGCCCCATGGGCTCTCTGTGGTGGCCCCTGCTCTGGAATTGTTTGAGGAAGGGTCTGGGGCTGGTTTGGACCCCTGAGGCACTTCCTTGTCTTTCAGCCTACTTGGCATCTGCCACTGAGTTGTCATGGATTTCCCTCTTTCAGAGGCACCTGCAGCATTTTGTTCCTCCCATCCTGCATTTGGCTGTGGGGACTCCCCCCTGCCCTGCCTTGGCCATCCAAGCTGGAGTCTGCCTTGGCCACCACCTTCCAGTTCCACATCCTGGTGTGTCTCCATCCTGTCAGTGAGGATTTCTTCTCCTGGGATGTGGCCCCACAGTGGCTGCTGGGTTGGCTCATTCCACCAGCAGCTCCAGGGAAAATTAGGTGTTAGGAAAAAATTCTTGTAGGAAAGGGTGGGCAGGCACTGGCAGGGGCTGCCCAGGGAGGGTTGGAGTGCCCAGCCCTGGAGGTGCCCAAGGCAGGACTGGCCGTGGCACTGAGTGCTCTGGGCTGGGGGCCAAGGTGGGCATGGGGCACAGGGTGGGCTGCAGGGGCTGGCAGGGCTGTGCCAAGGCGGGGATGNTGTCAGGGCTGTGCCAAGGTGGGCATGGGGCACAGGGTGGGCTGCAGGGGCTGTCAGGGCTGTGCCAAGGTGGGCATGGGGCACAGGGTGGGCTGCAGGGGCTGGCAGGGCTGTGCCAAGGTGGGCATGGGGCACAGGGTGGGCTGCAGGGGCTGGCAGGGCTGTGCCAAGGTGGGCATGGGGCACAGGGTGGGCTCCAGGGACTGGCAGGGCTTGTCCAACCAACATGAGTCTGGGATTCCTGGTGTTTAAATCCAGGTTGTTTCCAGTTCTGAGCTCCTGAGTTTCTGCTTGCTGAGCCACCAGTCCCCCCCTGCCCTGTCCCTGCCACTCTCCCCATCCCCCAGCTGGGCAGCTGCTGCTGCTTCTGTGAGTTGTCTCTGACCTGCCCGTGCTGCAGCACCAGCCTGTGTGGTTCATTATTTCCTGAGGAATTTAATTTACCAACTCAATTTATTCCGCGGCTCTGCAGGTGGGGACGCGGTGCCGGCGCAGGGGCAGCTCCTGCCTCGCTCTGCAGCTTTCCTGGTACCGATGGGCTCGTGGCCTTGGCTGCTTTGTTGGGTTCCTGGGAGACCTCCCCCGTGCTCTGCCCGAAGGCCACGGGCTCTGCCTCGTCCCACCCGCAGCCCCTCGGCCGCGCTGCCGACCTGCACCGAGTGTGTCCCTCCCTCCCTCCCTGCGCCTCCCAGGGATGCTCCATCCCATGTCTGACGGTCTCTTGAGGACATTCCACCCCACACTTTGGCTCCCAAACCTGTGGTCACCTCTCCTGCCAGTGCTGGTGTCACCCAGTGGGGAGGTGGGGAGTTCCCTCTCACCTCCCTCTACTCCGGTGGCTTGTCCAGAGCTGCCCTTGAGGACCTGAGTGATTCAACATTCTACAAAGCTGAGTCTCGTAACTCACATGATGCTTGAAATCTGGGCTTGAGCAGGCTCAGAGCAACCTGGGCTAGTGAAAAGTGTCTCTGCCCATGGCAGGGGGTGTGGAATGAGGTGAGTTTGAGGTTCCTTCCAACCCAAACCGTTCCATGATTCTGTGATTCTGTGATTGGAACACTTCAGGTCCCCTCGTGAGATTTGTGAAATGCTTCCTGAGGCAGACAGGGGCCAGTATCCATCATCTGCTGGGGACAGTATCTCTCCTCTGGGAGAGGATCCATAATTTCCTGGGGACAGTATTTATTGGCTCCTGGGGACAACATCCATCATCTCTCTGGGATTGCTGAAGACTTTGCAGGACCAGGTGCTCAAGGAGTTTTTCCATCAGCCCACAAGATCCTGCTCCATCTGACAGGGACTTGGCCCATCAGAGTGGGACAAGGCCAGTTGAGGTCTCTGTGAGCCCCTCACTCATTATCAGACCGTGGGATGGAGCCCATTGGCACGAGCCAAGGGTTTCCCAGCCTGTTCTCCAAGGGATGGATGCTGAGGGCAGCACCTGAACCTGCCCCAGCCCCTGTGTACCCAGAGGGGCAGGTCCCACAGAGTCCCTGGTCCTAAGTTCACCTCCAGGCTCTCAATTGCCAGCCTGTGACTGTGCTGGGATCCCTTCCAGAGCTGCTTCCCAGCAGGAAATCCCAGTCCCTCAGCCTGGGTTGTTGCTTTCCAGCCCTGTCTCACCCCATGGCATCGCCACATGGTCAGTCAGAGACTCCCTCACACCCTTCCCCCCCTCCCCCCCCCATAATTTCCCCTGAATTTGTCCAGGTTCTTTGTCCTACTCCCTCTCCAGCCCTGTGGGGAAAATTTGGCTCCAGCTCTGGAAGTGGAGGGACCAACAGTCCTGCAGGATCCTTATGGGATCAGACATGGAGTGATGGATGTTCCAGCAGAACCTGTGAGAGAAATGAGTTTTTTGGGTCCTGAGTGGGGCAGGGAGGACCCTTGGGGACAGGTGTGGGCACAGAGGAGGAGGAGGAGCAGGGGTGGCATTGGGGATGTTGGGTATGAACCTGCTGCCAAACATCCTGGCAGCACTACCTGGTGGGAAGTGCTTTGGGATCCAGGGCTTGGGGAGAGAACCCCCCCTGTACAGGACAGCTCTGGTGTGTCCAGCACAGGTGCTGTGGCTGCCAGGGCTGGGGGGATGATGCCAGGGCTGCCACCACCCTCTGCCCCTCTGAGGAGCAGGACAGGGACAAGGACCTTCCCCAAATGGAGATGTGCTTGGGAAATTCCCATGGCCTGAGAGCAGTACAGGGAAAACCAGCACAGTCCCTACATGGGGACCTGTGGGTGCCACCAGGCTCCTCAGGGTGCACCAGCCCCTGCCCAGGTACACGGGCAGAGGTTTCATGTCCCTCTCCCACCTGGCCCTCAGGTCAGCCCCAGTGTCCGACTGCTCTGGGCTCTGCCCCTGCCTGTGCCACAATCCTGTGACACCACCGGGCCCCCGAGGGGCTTCTCCTTGTGATGGGGCACAGCGGCTCTGCCCTCATGTTCACCCCTCTGTGCTCTGACACTCCCAGGGCACCTGGTCAAGCCCCAGGAGCCCTGTCCCCCCTGGAGGGTCCCTGTGCCAGGCAGGAGCTCCCACCTGCAGCCTGGGGCAGCTCGGAGTGGCTGGCAGGGGTTCCATTCTGGAACTGCTGTTTATGGGGCTCTGGGCCAGTCCCCTGGCCCAGGGAGATGGGGAATGCTGAGTCACAGGCTGAGTCAGGCCTGTAATTACATGTCATTACATGTAATTCTATGTAATTCTTTGCCATTTTGGGGACATGGTGGATTCAGTACCTGCTGGGTCAGCATTTCCCCAGCAGGGACATTCCAGGGACATTCCCATGGGAATTCCTCGCCTTGCTGTGGCTGCACCTCCAGACCATCATGTCCCCCTCACCTTCTGTCACCACACGTGTTCACCTTGACCTGGGGACATGGTTGGTGGTGGCCTTGGCAGTGCTGTGGGAGCAGCTGGACCCAATGGGCTCAGAAGGTGCTTGACAAGGTGGTGACGGGTCAAAGGTTGGACTTGGTGATCTTGGAGGTGTTTTCCAGCCTCAGGGATTCTGAGCAGTTCCCGTTGCTGGAGGGTCCCACGTGGCAGGTGCAGCTCTGCCCACCCCACACATCTGCTTGGGGGTCCTCTTGCTTGTGCTGCCTCTGTAACCCCTGCATTGCTGCCCTGTGGCTCAGGGTGGAGAGGGCAGGCAATTCAAATAATTAAGTAGCTAGATAATTAACTGCCTGCTGTTCCTGCCTGTGACAGTTAGTTATCTAGTTTTTTAATTGCTTAGCTATTCAGTTGTAGGCTTGTTTTGTTATTTAATTATTTAGTTATTCAGTAAATTAATAATTTAATTACTCGGTTACTTATTTAATTATTTAGCTGCTCTGCAAATACATTATTTAATTACTTGGCTATTTAATTATTTAATTATTCGGTAAAGTCATTATTTAACCAGCACGAGCCCCACAGTTTCCCAATTCCAGTTTTGTCCCACAGATGTTCTGAAGATCCCTCTTGGGGAAGGGGAGCTTTTGGACACCCTGGACTCTGGCACTTCCCTCACTGCCCCTGCAAGAGCCCCCCAGGAAACTCCAAGGCAGCAACAGGGGGAAATTCCTGCAGGTTTGTGGAGCTCCAGGTGGGGAGTTCCAGCCTCAACCCTCTCTTGTCCCACCTGCCCTCAGCATCCTCATCCTTCTCCTCTGGGAATCTGCCATCATATTCCATTCCTGGAGTGCCAAGGAGTGGGGGAATCTTGGGGGTGTCACAGGGGGGAGCTGGGAACATCCCAGGTGTGCCCCCAGGTGTGCCCCCAGGTGTGCCCCCAGGTGTGCCCAGGGGCTGTTTGCCCAGGTGGGAAGCAGAGGAGGGCAGCAGTGCAGGACTTGGACTGCCTTGCACAGGTGGGGAACAGACACAGGGCCTGAAGTTGCACCAGGGGAGGTTTGGGTTGGATCTTGAGCAAACTGGCAGAGTCCCCACCCCTGGAGGGATTTGACAGCTGTGGGGATGTGGCACTTGGGGACATGGGTTAGTGGTGGCCTTGGTAGTGCTGGGAGAACGGGGGGGGTGAGGGACTCAACGGTCTTAGAGGCTTTTCCAACCTCAACAATTCCATGATTCCATGTTCTGCAGGGGGTCCCCAGAGCACACCTGGCCTGGCCTTGATGCAGAAGAGGAGGATGATGCTCCCAGGTTGGCTGTGCCAAACACACCTGGTGCAGGTGATGCTCTGTCTGGGGAAGATGCTCCTGGAGCAGAAACAGCAGCTCTTGGCTGTCTGTGCTGCTGCTCAGCCCACCCTGCTCTCTTGACCTTTGGATGTGTGGTGTTCACCACAGAGATATTATGGGCTGTGACATCGTGTTCCACATCCCTGGGCTCTTCTTCCTGGGAGAAAACACTTACAGGTTAAATATATCCCAAGGTTCTGTGGGTAAGGAGAAAAACACAAACACACATCATGTGTCTGGAAAGGATCTGAGGGGGGATGTCCCAGTTCTGTGCCCTGGGATGGCAGAGCCCAGCCATGGCTCTAGTGATGGAGGCAGGAGGGACCCCTGAGCCCGTGTTTGGTGTGAACCATCCCAAAATCTGTGAGAAAAGCAGAAGAAAAGCAAATAACCTGAGGAGGTCCGTGCAGGGCTGAGCTCTGCTATTCTCTGGTCTCTTGGGAGGGCTTTAGTGCTCTGGTTTGAGGGTTAAAGGGGGAAGGACAAAGACCAGTGCTGAGGACAGGGGTGAGCCCCAAAGGAGGCTTTTTGGGGAGCCACTGCTGCCCTTTCCTACTGGAATCTGCTCTGACACCATTCCTGTGGGAACCAAACAGTTCACACCCCCCTCCCTTCAGAGCTGGGCTCAGCCAGGTCCCCATGTCCGTGGGGTCACACAGCTCCCCCCTGCAGCTCCAGTGGGCCCTGCCCAGAGCCTGGCATGGCCCCGGGTGGGAGCTGAGGGGACACCCCCGGAGCATCATCACTCCCCCCAGCTCCCACTGGCACAAGGCAGAGCTGGTTGTGCACCACCATCTTCCTCCTCAGACCCTCCCCAACACTGGCCCTGCAGCCTCAGCCTGGGCCTGGGGCTGCCTCTGGATCCCCTCTGGGCTGGTTTTGGGGGGGGCTTCACTTGCACTCCTCACTGCAGAGCCACCAGCACATCCACACCAAGGACCATTGTCCCCAGCGCTCCTGGTGCAGGAGAAACTTCTGCTTCCACTTGGAGCTGGTGTCACCCCCCCTCCCCACTGGTGTCACATCCCCCTCCCCAATGGTGTCACACCCC
>VWZD01008963.1:8685-30494 GCA_013396695.1 Sakesphorus luctuosus | reverse complement strand
CACACCCCCCTCCCCACTGGTGTCACACTCCCCACCCCACTGGTGTCACACCCCACACCCCACTGGTGTGCCCACCCAGGGAAGCTGCACACCTGTAGGCAGGTGCTTGGCTCACTGTGGGGGGAAAGAGAGACTTTGAACTCAGGAGCATCATCAGCCCAGAGTCTGCCTGGCTGGGCTGAGCCAGCCCAGAGGGGCACGTCCAGTCCAGCCCAGCTCCTGCTTTCTGTGCTCAGGGGCACCAAGGACTGGGGGGACAATCCCCCCCTCATCCGCTGCAGGTGCTGGGAGGAAAAGGATGTGTGAGTAAATAAAAATGATTAAAAAAGCCCTGGGAACAAAAGTGCAGCAGCAGCTGTGGCTGCCCAGGCTGGGCAGGAGCTGCAGGGCTCAGCCTGGGAAAGCAGCAGGTGAGGGGCTTGGGGCAGGGACCGTGCTGAGCTGTGCCAGGCTGTGCCATCCTTGCTGCCAGCCTGTCTGTGTCACTCCTGTCACTGCCAGCCCTTGGGGACAAGCAGCTCAGCAGCTCTTTGCACTGGGATGGGGCAGGGAATCATGGAAGGGTTCAAGTTGGGAGGGATCTTAAAGCCCATCCAGTCCCATCCCTTGCCATGGGCAGGGACACTTTCCACTAGACCAGGCTGCTCCAAGCCCTGTCCAGCCTGGCCTGGGACACTTCAGGTCCTTCTCCTTCAACCTCTGCTGAAGCAGCTCCAGCTCCAGCCATGGTGCAAACGCCCCTTACCCTGAGCAGGGGTCTTGGTGAGGTGCTGCCTCAGGACATGCCAAGGACACCCCTTATGTCCTGGGGGACAGGTGGGGCTTGTGTCCAACTCTGTGCCAGGCTGCAGGGCATCCTTGCCCTCTCCTTCCTAGTCCTCCTCCACAGCATCTGACTGGACCCTCCTGGTGCCCCCACACCAGCTGCCCAGTGCCTGTGGGGTCTGCCCCACAGTGATGCCACCACAATCCCTGGGCAATGCTACCAGCAGCCCTGGGAGCTGCCAGGCTGCAGGGCCATTTCTTGCCTCACAGAGCCCTCTGGAGTCACCCTCCCAAATCTCAGCATTCCTGCAGTCACAGACAATGCTGCTGTTTGTGTCTCACCTCCCCAGTGCAGGCTGGAGCACCACAAGGAACTCCCCAGGCTCCTCCTCCTCACACCAGACCCAGGAGGTCCCTGTGAGTGCCCCAGCTCTGGGGACAGCAGAGGCCTCCCCCACATCCTGCTCCTCCCAGAGACACTCTCTATTTCTGGGACCCCATCCCTGCTCCTGGGCTCTGCTCAGCCACAGCAATGCCAGGGACCCCCCGAGGGCTCCACTGCACCCCACAGAGCCTCTGGGTACCAGTGCCAGTGTGGGGTGGGATGTGACACTGGTGGGACAGGGCTGGGGCTGCACAGGTCTCTGGGGGTCACCCCGGGGTGTCCATGGCACGGGGTGCAGGGAGACAGCTGGAAACCAGCCCAAGGTGGGAAGTGTCTGCAGTGGGGAGGAAACTGGAGCTGCTCATGCAGCCTCATGGTTGGGGTCCAGCAGCAGCAGCAGCAGCAGCAGCAGCAGCAGCAGCAGCACAGCCCCCGTTCTGCAGAACCACAGAGTCACCAGGCTTGGAAAACACCTCCAAGGTCACTGAGCCCAAGCTCCAGCTGAAAAATTTCCTGTACAGCTCCCACTTGGCCAGGACACGGTGGCTCAGAGCTGGCAGAGGGGATGGGCAGTGGGATGGGCAGAGGGGATGGGCAGAGGGGATGGGCAGGGATGGGCAGAGGGGATGGGCAGTGGGGATGGGCAGGGATGGGCAGGGATGGTCAGTGGAATGGTCAGTGGGGATGGGCAGTGGGATGGGCAGTGGGGATGGGCAGAGGGAATGGGCAGTGGCTCTGCTGCAGGAGGAGCCGCTGCCCTCCCTGGAGGGAGCCCAACTCTTCTTGCCTGGGAGAGCTCAGAGCATCATTCAAATCCCTTCCTAAAGCCAAAGTGAAGCAAATCTAATGCAAATGCTGCACTTTGAGATGCATGAGGCATTGGAGGAGAGACAACACCAATGTTTTAATGCTCTAATTCTTTGCCTGGCTCCCACTTGAACATTTCCGTGCCTGCCGTGGCCGTGCTGGTGCCTTGTCAGGGTCCTGTTGCCTTTCCTGGATTCTGGATCCTTCTGCAAGACCAGGACCTCCCTCTCCTGCTGCCTTCTTACCCCAGGAGCCATGGGGAGCCACTCCCTGTCTCTGGGAGAGGAGGGAGATGTGTCCCAGAGAAAAGGGCCCTGGAGGGAGAGGGATGGAGGGGCCAGGGCTGGGCTCAGCGTTGCTTGGTGGGGCAGGCCCTGCTCAGTCTTGTCTTTTCTGACAGTTATTTTTGGACTCCATCTTAGGGGTCACACAATCACAGAATCATGGAATCCCAGACTGCTTTGGGGTGGAAGGGACCTTAAAGTTCATCCAGTCCCACCCCCTGCCATGGGCAGGGACACCTCCCACCTTCCCAGGGTGCTCCAAGCCCTGTCCAACCTGGCCTGGGACACTCCCAGGGATTCAGGGGCAGCCACAGCTGCTCTGCCCACCCTGTGCCAGGGCCTCACCATCCTCATGGTGGTACCCAGGTTCAGGGGGTTGAGAAATTCGGGATGCAATGCCTGCAGTGGCCCCTCCCCCTGCACAGCCCTTGCCTTCTGTCCCCACCATGTGGGTGTCTCTGTCCCTCTTCCCCTCCACATCACCGGGGTTTAATCAGGGACCAGTTCATGGACAAAACTCCATTTTGTACCTTCTCTTTGAATTCCCCTGTTGCTGCAGACTCTGCAGATCCTGCTGAGGAAGAAATGTAAGCATTCTGTTGAGAACTGGGTGGAAATCACATTAATTCAGTGTTGGTGGGGCTGCACCGAGTGCAGTGAAGCGGCACAGCCGAGGGGAGCGGGAGGGAACTCGGGCTGGGAGGGGATGTCCCTCCTGCTGCTCCTGCCCTGGGGTGACAGAAGGTTGTAGGAAATGGGAAATGAAGGGAATGTCTGGAGGAGATGTTGCTTTGCCGAGGAGTGAGGGGTGGTTGTGTTGTGTTCTCCCTCGTTCTATAATCTGTCAGGTCAGATTTCAGGGGAAAAAATGGGAATACTAAAAACCCCCGAGTGTTTCACATGAAATAATCTTCCATGGCAGGGAAAGGCATTCCCATTGCTCTGTGCAATGAGGTGACTCCTGCACTTGGTTACAAGTACTTCAGGTAGTAAAATGTTCTGAAGAGCTGAAATAAAGGTCTGTCCAACCATTCCAGAATAAAAGCAATTCCCATTTATGGCTGGCAAGATCACCCTTGGCTCTTCAGCTGTGGGGGTTTATTAAGTATGAGACAGAGGATGTAACTTGGGGTGTTGTTTTTCCAGGGAGAAGCTTGGGAAGTGAACACAACTGGGGCTTCCACGTGTGCTTAAACCAAATTAAATTCCCTTAACTTAGAATGACAGACTCACAGAACCCCAGAATGATTTGGGTGGGAAGCCACTTTAAAGCCCCCCCAGTGCCAGCCCCACCATGGCAGGGACACCTCCCACCAGCCCAGGCTGCTCCAAGCCCTGTCCAACCTGGCCTGGGACACTCCCAGGGCTGGGGCAGCCACAGCTGCTCTGCCCACCCTGTGCCAGGGCCTGCCCACCCTCCCAGGGAGGGATTTCATCCAAATCATGATTTGTAAATTGCTGATTTGATCAGTGATCTTCAGACCATACCCATGATTGCAGATCCTCCCCCACGGGCTGGGCTCTGGTGGCAGAGGGTCCCGTCCCACGGGGCAGCACGGGGGGCTCTTTGGGGGGTTTCAGGGCTGCAATGAGGCCATTTCCACCCTCTGCAGATAAAAGACTCACGGACATCCGCGATGCTCCTTGGCCCGGAGCGCCCGTGCCGTGACCGTGTCCCCTCCAGGTCGTGCCCGTGTCCCCCCAGTCCATGCCCATGTCCCCACCATTCCATGCCCGTGTCCTCCCCAGGCCGTGCCAGTGTGCCCTCCAGGTCGCGCCCGTGTCCCCCCAGTCCATGCCCGTGTCCCCACCATTCCATGCCCGTGTCCCCACCATTCCATGCCCGTGTCCCCCCAGTCCATGCCCGTGTCCCCCCAGTCCATGCCCGTGTCCCCAGGGGGTCCTCCCCGCGGCCGGAGCGGTGCCCGGCAGGGACAGAGCAGGATCACTTGCAATGCAAATGCTGGAACAGCAGGAAATGCCTCACCCGAGAGTTTTAACTGCTGTTAATGGTTAATGCACCGACACTTTAAAGCTCCCCAGTGCAGGGGCTGATGCTCCCTCTGAGATCCGGGAGAGGGAAGGACCGACACCACCAGCCCTGGCAGCACAGCGGGCATTAGGGCTGCCCCGAGCTCTGCACCGCCCGGGGCTGGGGCTCCCCTTCCCAGCCTGGGGCTGGCCCGTGGTGAGTCATTTTATATCAGCTGCTGAGATGTGGGGCAGTGATTCTGTATAAAAGGACTGAAGGGAAGGCAAGTGGCGTGTGAGGGGCAGAGATTTCCATGGGCAGTGGAGGTGGCAGGTCCTGCTGCACCGACTCCCACCGGCTGGCACTGCAGCCTGGGAATTTTCCCAGGCGGATTTAACCCCCAGTTCCATCCCCAGCCCGGCTCGGTTCCCCTGGGTGACACAGGTTTGCAGGTGGAAGAGGCGACTGGATAAATATTTGCGGTGAGCTGAAAGTCTTCTCTGTACCGAGCGATGTTTTCAGTGGACTTTGGGTTCAGGGAGGCCGAGAATCCTCCCTAATGGAAGTGCTTAGAAATGCAAACACGTCTCACCTGAGTACCTGCTGTTGGCAGTGAAAGCAAACCAGGCTGCACACAGGGGGGGGTCGGCTCTGCTCTGAATTCGACGCGTCTTCCTCCATCCCAGCCCTGGCCTGGAGTGTTTTAGTGTGTGATGATGGAGCTCCCACGGCCGATGGCAGGGGTGGAAGAGGGGAAAGCCACATAAACCCACCGGTCCTGTAGCATTCCGGCTCTGCAAAGCCCTTCTCATGGCAAAGCCTCTGCCGAGGACTCGCAGCTCGGCTCGCTTGCCTTGTTCAAATCGGCACAATTACCCAGAGGCTGATCAGTCATGGGACAGTCTGTCAGCTCAGGGATGGGGCTCCAGGTCAGGGGCTCTGGTCCCAGCTCTGAGATCCCAGCTCCAGGATGGTGCTCCCAGGTCAGGGGCTCTGGTCCCAGCTCTGAGATCCCAGCTCCAGGATGGTGCTCCAGGTCAGGGGCTCTGATCCCAGCTCTGAGATCCTGGCTCCAGGATGGTGCTCCCAGCTCTGATCTCCCAGCTCTGAGCTCAGGCTGTTCTGGCACTTCAGAACTGGGAAAACTGAGCTCAGAGGCTGAGATGGTGCCATGGGCTGAGCATCAGTGCAGAACTCTGCACCTGGGCTGTCTCTCTGGGTATTTCTGCTTTGGGTCAGCATTTCTTTGTCCAAGGCTCACCTGTGCAGCCCACTGTGTCTCTGCCCTTCTTTATGAAGGAGCAGAAAAGGAGGAAAGGAAAAGGAAGGGCTGGAGGCCCTCTGCTCTGGAGCCAGGCTGGGAAAGCTCAAGGTGCTCAGCCTGGAGAGGACAAGGCTCTGGAGAGACCTTGGAGCCCCTTCCAGTGCCTAAAGGGTCTCCAAGAGAGAAGTGTCAGGGGTGGCTACAGCCCTCTGAGGTGCAGTTGGGTGTCAGCCACAACGCAGACACTTCCCAGCATTGGTACTGGGAAGGATTTATTCCTGTTTTTGTGGTTTGTTCAAGGAGATGAATCAGTCACTGATCTGAGCAGGTGAGGAATTGTGTCACTTCACCTCCCTGGGGGAACACATGGCCCCACCACAGCCATGGCTCTGTGTGCTCACAGGTGGAGCCACCAAGCACGACAAGGCTGGCGGTGACTTTTATGACTATTTTTATGATTTTTAGAAGCCTTTTGTGACAGTGGATAAAGCTGAGCTAGGGAAGGGCCTGACCTGGTTTGTGGTGGCAGTGGAGGGACAGAGAAGATGTGTTCCTTAGAGACACAACGAGAGAACAAGCAGAGTCCTTTGTAGAGCAAAACACAGTGAGGGACCCCTCAGGATGGAGGGCAGGTGCCTTGTGCCCTGGTTTGTAACATCTGTAGGGGGTTGTGGGCACATCCAGGCTCACCAGGTGCCATTTGTTCCTTCTCTTTCCTGCACAGAGCTGAGCCAGCTGACCCTGAGCACAGGAACGCCATGTACGAGCTCAATGAGAGCAGCTTTGACCCCATCACCTTTGTCCTGACGGGCATCCCGGGCATGGAGGAGTCCCACATCTGGATCTCCGTCCCCTTCTGCATCATGTACCTCACCGCAGTCTTTAGCAACTCGGTGCTCCTCTTTGCCATCGGCACGGACCGGAGCCTGCACGAGCCCATGTACCTGTTCCTGGCCATGCTGGCTGTCTCTGACCTCCTGCTGTCCACCACCACCGTGCCCAAAATGCTGGCCATCTTCTGGTTCAGCGCCAGGGAGATTTCCTTCGATGCCTGCATCACACAGATGTTCTTCACCCATTTCAGCTTCATCGTGGAGTCCTCCGTGCTGCTGGCCATGGCCTTCGACCGCTACGTGGCCGTGTGTGACCCCCTGCGCTACTCGTCCATCCTGACGCCTTCGGTCATCGGGAAAATCGCCGTCTCCGCCGTCCTCCGGGGCTTCTGCATCATGTTCCCGCCCATCTTCCTGCTGAAGCGGCTGCCGTACTGCGGGCACAACGTGATGCCCCACACCTACTGCGAGCACATGGGCATCGCCCGCCTGGCCTGCGCCGACATCAGGGCCAACGTGTGGTACGGGCTGACCACGGCGCTGCTCTCCTCGGGGCTGGACGTGGTGCTCATCGCCGTGTCCTACGCGCTCATCCTCAGGGCCGTGTTCCGCCTCCCGTCCCCCCAGGCGCGGCTCAAAACCCTGAGCACCTGCGGCTCCCACCTCTGCGTCATCCTCATGTTCTACGTGCCCGCCTTCTTCTCCTTCCTCACTCACCGCTTCGGCCACCACATCCCCAGTCACGTCCACATCCTCCTGGCCAACCTCTACGTGGTGGTGCCCCCCATGCTCAATCCCATTGTCTATGGGGTGAGGACCAGGCAGATCCGGGAGCGCGTCCTCCGTCTCCTCTGCCCCGCGGGGGACTGTCCCTGCCCCGGCTGCGGGGGCAGGTGCTGAGCAGGGGAAGGGGAGCACGGGACAGGTCTGGAAAGCAGCACCAAGAGCTGCAGTGCTTCTCACCCAAGGTTTGCCCAAGGGGCTCAGGACAAGCTGAGGGTGGTGGGATTTCTGGAAACGTGGGCTTGGGTCATCAGAACCTTCACTGCTAATGGTTTCTCCTGGACCTGCTTCCCATGAACGGTCCATTGTCAGAGACTGAGCAGGTCCAGCTGAAGGGCATCGAGGCTCTTACACCTCCTGACTCACTGTCACCTGCTGCTGCTGGCTGTGTTTACTCTCCTGCAGCTTTGTTTCTGCCTGTTCCTTCACCTGTTCTCTCAGTGTCCACACTGTGAACACCTTGTCGGCCACCAGACCAGAGCCTGGCACTGCTCACCATGGCACAGGTCTGTCCTGTCTTCAGTGCTGAGGGACCCTGCCACCTCTTGCTGATAAAGGTGTTTCCTGCTGAGGAGCCCTGGGAGGTCGGGAACGCTTTCTTGTCCTATGTTTGAGGGAAACATATCCCTTAAAACATGACTCCCAACTGAATTCAGGCCTCTGGAGTGGCATGCAGAGGGACAATGGTCTCCTCCATCCATCACAGCCCACTGGAATGTTTTCTGTGTATGCATGAGCATGGCACTGTGGAGCAGCACTCACCTGAAGTCTGAAGTACCTCGGGATCCTTCTCTATCCTTGTGCTGGCTGATCAACCACTGCTTTTTTGCTGGACATTTGATTTGTGCTTCAACACCAAAAGAGCTTAATTGGATTTTCCTTGTTCCCCTTCTTGGTCCATGTACCAGTTGGGTCAGTAACTCCTTATTCTCCCTGCAGTCAGAGCCCACCTGCCTCAGACAGTCACAACCAGCAGTGCAGGAGTGAAGGCTGAGCACTGGGGATTGTGTGAGGAGCAGGGAGGACACTCCGTGTCTGCAAAACAATCTGAACCTCTGAATCCCAGAATCAATGAGGTTGGAAAAGACCACCAAGACCATGGAGCCCACCCTGTGCCCGATGCCCACCTTGTCCCCCAGCCCAGAGCACTGAGTGCCATGTCCAGTCATTCCTTGGACACCTCCAGGGATGGGGACTCCACCACCTGCCCTGGGTGGCCCCTTCCAATGCCTGACCACCCTTTTCAGGAAGAAATTCCTCCTGATGTCCAACCTGATCCTCCCCTGGCCCAGCCTGAGGCCGTGCCCTCTGCTCCTGTCCCTGTGCCCTG
This sequence comes from Sakesphorus luctuosus, assembly GCA_013396695.1. Taxonomy (NCBI): domain Eukaryota; kingdom Metazoa; phylum Chordata; class Aves; order Passeriformes; family Thamnophilidae; genus Sakesphorus; species Sakesphorus luctuosus. The sequence continues at coordinate 22,071 of VWZD01008963.1, read as the reverse complement.
GGGCACAGCCCGACCCCCTGTCCTGGCTCCCCCTCCTGGCAGGGATTGCAGAGAGGGATAAGGTCCCTCCTGAGCCCCCTTTTCTCCAGGCTGTTCTCTCAGCTTCAACACATCTCCCCTCTGACAACAAGGAGAGCCTCGACCCTGGTCCTCACTGCTCCCCTCCTCCTGACCCCCCTGAGTGCTGAGGGCAGGAGGGGAGACCCTCACCTTGGGCAGGGGCCACCAGCACTGCTGAGGTGTCCCTGGCAGGTACAGGGGAGAAGGGGGTGGGGGCAGCACTGGAGCCACAAGGGGAAGCCCACCAGAGTTTCAGGTCTCTGCTGGCAAGTCAATGAACTCGTCACTGCTTGGGGTGGGTTTTGTCACATCGATGGAATATGGAGGATGGTGGGACACTGACATTGGTGGCCACGGTCCTGTGAGGAGTCTCCTGGATCCTGCAGCCTGGATGGCAGGAGGAATGGGCTGTTCCCACATGGATGGAACTTCTCAGGTTAACACTAAACCACCTGCATCCCTCAAAGTTCACTGTCCTCCAAGGGAAGGAGCTCTGAGATGAGGAAGAGGAGGAAATGCACCAGTGCCAGGAGACCTTTCCTTTGTGTTCTGCTGGGTGGGATGCTGGGACAAACACTTTTTTCTCCTCTCTGCATCTCCTGATGTCAGCTGCACTCCTCTCTGACCCACCACTCTGCGGAACAGGGGGCTGGGCACTTGTTGATCTGCTCCTGAGCTCAGGACCTTCCTGGGATCTGTCCAGGACAACTCTGCCTCATCCAGGCAGTGAGCAGAGTTTTGGTTGTGGTGCCTAGGGAGGACTTTCTGGAGGCTCCACAGTCCAGCTCTCCTGGTGAAGCTGAAGGAGGAGGATGCTCTGACCCTGTGTCACCTGTGACTCTGATTAAGTGCCCAGCGTGTTCCTGTCGATGATCATGAGATGGAGCAGATCAGCCATTTCTGCAGAATGTCCTTGTGCCCTGACAGAGGGGGTGGATGGCACTCACCAGTCCCACAGCCTGACTGGGCTGCAAAGCCCTTTCAGTCCTGCCCATGGTGGGGAAGCCACTGCTGCACATCTGGACCTCAGAGGTGCCTCCTCTGGAGAGGCTGGTGAGCCTGAGGTGCTGGGGAATGGCTCTCCCTGGGTTTAAGCTCCATGGAATGTCGTGCCCTGCGTCAGGGCAGGAGCTGGTGGATCACTCTGGTTGGGGATGATCAAACCCAACATCCCTGATGAAGAGCAGGAGCTGCAGGTGCTCCCTGGTACCAGTGGTGTTCACACCTGGATGATGCAGGAGGTGCCTCTGACACAGCGACCCAACCCCTCCTCAGCTCCAGCCATCCCAGTAACAGCTTCAAAAGAAAAGGGAAAGAGAGATTCATGGTTTCAGATCAACCCCCCCAAATCTCTTAACTCTCTCAACACATTTCTTCATTTCTTTGTTTTATTTTCTTCTGATTTGATCAAAGGTGGCACCCTGAGACGGGCACAGGGGAAATGAAAGTCTGTTCATTAAAGGCTGTTTGTGTCCCGGGGGAGATAACGGAGCTGGGTACAAAAGCTGCTCATGGCATTGGGTTTTTTTAATGTCCTCAGAACATTTGTGTGTGCATTGGCTTTCTTAGCAAAAGAAAGAGTGTTTGCTGAGAGCAGCTGTGTGATTTCTGATAGGAGAGGGAGCCGGGAGAAGGAAAATGTGTCAGGGGAGCACATCACTGTCAGCAGCTCTGAGACAATTGAGCTGCCACATGAGTTGATCAATATGTGGGGTTTGGAGCAGCCTGGGCTGGTGGGAGCTGTCCCTGCCCAGGGTAGGGGGTGGCACTGGGTGAGCTTTAAGGTCCCTTCCAACCCCAGCCAGTCTGGGATTCTGTGATTCTGTGATTCTGTGGATCCATCTGCTCCTTGGGGTTTCCCAGAATGGTTTTGTACCCTGGAGGAGGAAGTTTTAACCTCGCTGCTGTTCCTTGGGTGGACGTGGTGGCCAGGTCAGCAGCAAACTGCCCAGGGACGTGTCCCCAGAGTGAATGAATCACCAGCTGGGCCATTCCCGGCCAGGGGGCCGTGCCTAATGGGGCATTAGCCAGCTGAGCAGGGAGATTTATATTTCAGTGTGGTTAAAATGTCAGCTTAATAACTCACACGAGGTGGGAAACTGCAGCTCCTGCGCTTCGTGCTTGGTCTCCAAATCTGGAGACACCCATCCTGTTTTCAGCTGAGCTGATGGTTTTTGTAAGTGTGTTTGGAGTGCAAGGACCCTTTCCTGGGGAGAGGAGGAAGGAATGGAATGGAAGGAGGAAGGTTCCCTGTCCATGGAAGGGGGTTGGAACAAGATGAGTTTTAAGATCCCTTCCATCCCCAACCAGGTCACAATTCCATGATTCTATAATTTTGAGTGGCATTTTGTAAACAGTAAATGAAATCTCAAAAAACTCTGGGAGACAAGTGGAAGCTGCTGAGAATCATCTGCCCTCAATGAATGTTTGTGCACAGAGAAGGAGCTGGGTCTGTGCCTGCAGTGGAGATGAAGCCCCAGGTTTGCACTGAGTCGAGCTCTCGGCGTGTGTTTGGAAGGAAAACTCTCCAGAGTGTGATTGCTTCGCTGCAATGGACAGGGACAAGCTCTGCTTTCATCACAGACAGAGCCTCGAGTGTGCCGGGTTCAAGTATCCCATTTCCACTCAGTTTTATTTCTGTTCATGGACAGTGGTGCTTTGTTAACTGTCCTTCATCTGCAGAGCTCTTGGGGCAGTGAATTAGAGCTGCAAAGCTTCGTGATTTCAGCTCCTCTCACTTCCCTCAGCACAATGTCCCGGCAAAGGGCAGGACAGCAGACCTGGGAGGGACGGGCAGGGCAGAGGAGGAGGGGGGTCACCCTCTGTGCCAGCTGCTGGCTGGATGTGTGGAGCTCACCTGGGCTGGATGAGGAGCCAACTGACAGCTCATGGATCAGGATGGTACATTCTGGGGGTGTTCACAACCAGGCTGGATGGAGCTTGGAGCAACCTGGGATAGTGGAAGGTGTCCCTGCCCATGGCAGGGGGTGGAGTGAGATGATTCTATCAAATGCTGATTTAGTAAAATGATAATTTAATAAAATCCCCACTGCACATAAACAGGGAGAGAATAAACAGGAGAGCAGATCCTTGAACTGTCCTGTCTCAAACGAGATGGTAACTCAGCATTCAGGGCAGGTTTAGGCTGACTGACTTGCTCTCAGGAATCAGAGGTTCCTGCTGGTCTCCAAAGGCCCCTGGCAGCTCCCTGAAGGGTTGTGGCAGCCAGAAGCTGCTGACTGCAGGTCCCCTGCCCCCACTGTACAGCCTGCTCAGGGTCTCTGCAGGTTTCCAGGGGAGGAGCAGTGGTCCAATAAAATCAGAAATGGAGACAAAAATCAACTGAAATATTTGTAGCAGGAATATTTGCTGATATCTGTCTCAGAGCTCCCAGATTCCTCTCCAGTTAAAACAGTTTCTGATCCCCAAATGCTTCAGTCTGAGGCAAGGACAGGGGTAAAGCTCACACCTGGACAGGTGGACAGGTCCCTGCCTACCCAGGCTGGTCCAGGCACGACCCTGGGAGCGACTTCAAGATCCAGGACCAGGGAACAAATGTGGTGGGGGGTGATGAGCGATGGGGTGGTGAGGACTCACTGAGGCTCCTTCAGGTTCAGCCTGAAGGTCTACAGGGCTTGTCCAATCCCCACCCAGCCAGTTCTGTAATAGGAAATGCCCAAGGACACAAAGCAGTGACGTCCCTGGTGCCCTTTGCCACCTGCGTCAGGTGTGAGCGCCGTCACCTGTGCCCTGCAGTGCCCCAGGGCCCTCCTGCACTGGGCTGAGACACCCAGGCTGGGTCTGTCCTATGGCTGGCATGGGAGGGGACAGCACAGGGGGAGGGTGGCACACAGGGCTGGCACACAGCACTGTTGTTTCAGCCAGCTGTGATGAGATGGAAGTGGATCCGAGAGATGGGATGTGCTGGGTCCCCGCAGGGTTTGTTGGGTGATGCTGCCAGAGTGACCCAGTGCCCATCCCTGGCACCACATCCAGCTGTGTGAGCCCAACCTCCTGGTGTGATCCAGGCCAGGGGGGCAGTGTTGTATTTCTCAGTGGGGTGGAAGCAGCACCTGCTGCTCCTCAGTTCCTCCAGACCTTGGGGCTGTGGAGGGATTGCCCTTGGGGAGGGTTGGGTTGGGTTTGTGTTGCTCTGACACCTGTGGGGAGCTGGTGCAGAATGTGCTGTATATTCTCCATATTCCCTAAGTCTCCAGTGCCAAGGAGCCCAGAGAATGTCCTTGTTTATTTTGCTCTGGCTCCACAGCCCCTGGTGATGCAGCAGCAGCCCAGAGCCCTGGGCTGTGCTCCACAGACACAGGGCACAGAGTGGCACCTCCTGGCACACCTGGGCACTCCTCCTGGGACCCCCAATTCCCTGTTAGACCCTGGACATTGTGACAGGGCCCTCCTGCTGAGGGGTTTTGGCTTTGTCTCTTTGCATATCTGGAGTGAATCTCCTGTAGCATGTCCAGGGCAGGGAAGGAGCTGGGCAGGGGCTGGAGCAGCAGCTGAGGGAGCTGGGGAGGCTGAGCTGGAGCAAAGGAGGGTCAGGGGGCACCTTCTGGCTCTGCAATCCCTGCCAGGAGGGGGAGCCGGGACAGGGGGTCGGGCTGTGCCCCAGGGCACAGGGACAGGAGCAGAGGGCACGGCCTCAGGCTGGGCCAGGGCAGCTCAGGTTGGATTTTGGGAAAATTCCTTCATGGAAAGGGCTGTCTGGCCCTGGCACAGCTGCCCAGGGCAGTGATGGAGTCACATTCCTGGGGATGGGAAGAGGCAGGGCTGGGGCAGGGATGCTCCCTGCAGGCACTTGGGGCCCCTCAGGGATGTTCCAGGGTCTGTGTCCCCCCATTCCCAATGTCACACCCCAAAGAGGTGGCAGCTTTACCAGGACTTGGGCAGGTGGAGCTCAGCAGATCTGGATAACAGGGGCCTGAAGGGGTCTGGAACAGCAGGTGGAGGAACCACCAGGCCTGTGAGTCTTCCTCAGGTGTCCCCTGGCTCAGCCAAACCAGTGGGAAAAAAAGAAGAAAAAAAAAAAGTCAAAAAGTTTCTTACTTAAGTCAGGAAAACCAGAAGTTTATGGGATTAAATTTACCAGAGAGATGGGGTTATCAGAGAAATCTGAAACTGCTTAATTTGTCTTTAGAGCCAAATAAAATAATGGCAAAGTGAATATGAGACCTGATCAATAAAGTGTAAAAGGGCAGGAATATAATTAGTGGTAATGAGGGTTCCTTTGGGTGTTTGGCTTCCGTGGAGTCTCAGCAGCTCCTTCTCCAAATGGGGGGATCCAGTTCCCCCAAGGCTGGATCAAACCCATTTGTTATTGCCACAACATTGTCATGTAGAGCTCATTATGTCACACAAACCAATTAATAAATGATAAGCAAAGCAGCTGTTAGTGGGGTCTGGCCAGCTGCAAAGTCTCCCTTCAATCCACATCCCCTTTTCCATCCATTCCCAGGGAGGCTCTGCAGGATTGGCCGGATCTTGGCTCTCCTCTGACCTGATTGGTATTGGTTGGGTAGAAACAAGTATAAAATCGTTGCTAATCAGGTTTTGAGCTGCTGCAAAGCCACAGCTTGAATCGAGGGGAGTGCAGAGTCACTCCCAGGACGGGGGCGAGGGCAGGTCGGGGCTCCGAGGGAAGGAGAGTTTGGTGGAGGCACCTGGGGGGATGTTTGGCCCCAGTGTGAGGGTCCAGGAGCAGCCAGGGAGGGATGGTGGGGGGCAGCACAGGGCCATGTGTCACTTGGCTTGTTCCTGAATCCTTCACCCAGTTCCCAGGGCCACATTTCCAGATGTGGATGGGGAGGAAACGGGAGGGCAGGTTGGAGTCCTGCTGCCTTCCAGGAGAGGTCCTGCTCCTTCCCTCAGCACGTGCCAGAGCTGCCCAGCACCCCTGGGACACCCTTGGGACACTCCTCCCACTGCCCCAGTGGTGATGGGGGTGAGACAAGGGCAGGGGAAAATCAGGGCAAAGCAGCCTCTGCATCCAACTTTGCTCAGCTGCACCAGCTGAGGGCTCCTCATCCTCTGAATGAAGTGAAAGCAAAGCACCTTACAGGTGCTTTTGGGGTGATGGAGGGTGAAGGGGGGTGATCGCAGCAGTCCTTTGCCCTGAAAAATAAGCCTTTTGTCCCAGGAACTGCAGGAAACCAAGACAAGCTCCTTGAGTGTGTGCTGAGGGGATGGGAGGCCACCAGGTGACTTCAGGTGAGCTGTGGGATGTCACCTTGACCCAAGCAGTGTGGCCTCCCCCCTGGCCTGGGGCAGGAAAGGGAGAGCTCTCTTCACATATTAGCATTTCTGGCAAGAAATATCCTTCTGCTTGTCGGGTGAGCCAAGAAGAGCAAACCCTGGTTTCAGTCAGGGACATCCCTGGATCGTGAGCACCACCTGGAGAGTTCCTTCTGCACTGGGGCAACAGAGGAGTCTGGACCATCTGCCTGGAATCCCACCTTTCCCTGGACAACAGAAGTTGTCAGATGATACAGGAACAAAGTGCAAATTTTCTGTTTCTTTAATCAAGATTTATGTTTTGGGATGGAGTGGGGATGGAGAGAGGCAAAGGGAGTGGAGAGAAAAGGGGACCAGACTCTCCCTGTTGAGAAGGAGGATGTCCTGGTACCACCCCGAGTGTCTCCACCTGTCCCCTGGAGGTGGGGCTGGCTGGCCCTGGGCAGGACTGACTGATCGACAGACTGAGCAGGGACTGGGGCAAGTTTCCTGGAGAGCTCATGAGCTCCATCCTTGAAGGATTTTGGACTCAGGTTGACCCTGCTCTGCACAGTTGGTGGGACCAGAGACATCCCAGGGTCCTGCCCAGCCTGGATTGCTCCTCAGTTCCATGGCTATGAGTGGTTGGCATGGGTGTCATGGGTTGTCATGAGTGTTCAAGACCTGTAAGACTAAAGTTTTGTCTCCCCTCTGATCCTCCACCCACTTCCAGAACTCTCTTCCAGGAATTTGTAGCTGTTACACCAGAGCTACTTCAGGGCAGCCTCTTGAGGTTGGGGAGTACCCCAGAAACTCCATTCTGCCTTAGAACCCCAGACTGGCTTGGGTTGGAGGGACCCCAAAGCCCCCCCAGTGCCACCCCTGCCATGGGCAGGGACACCTCCCACCAGCCCAGGCTGCTCCAAGCCCTGTCCAGCCTGGCCTGGGACACTCCCAGGGATGGGGCAGCCACAGCTGCTCTGCCCACCCTGTGCCAGGGCCTGCCCACCCTCCCAGCCACCAATTCCTTCCCAATATCCCATCTATCCCTGCCCTCTGGCAGTGAGAACCATTCCCCTTGACGTGTCCCTCCAGTGTTTGAAAAAAACAGCACAAATTTCTGGGAAGGAGGGAGGCAGAACAGACTTTATTCCAGCACAGGAGAAAACCCTGGTTTCTACAGGGTACAAAACATTCATTTTTAAAGAGCTGTGGAGGCATCTTCATGGTGGGAGTCCCAGGAGAAAACATCTGATGCTGAGGATTGTTTAATGCCCTTGAGAAGGATGAATTGGAATCAATGGAAAACTAAGCCAGGCACATTCTGATTAGAAATAAAAGCCTTATTTTGAATAATGAGAATAATTAACTGCTGTCAGAGGCACATGAGAGCAGCAGCAGATTTCCCAGCAGTGACTATGCCCATATCTCCATGCCCCTGAGGAGAAGGGAAGTTTTTGGGTACAAAGTTGTTTCCTCAGTGAGATCTTTGGAGGACTGAAATCCCCCCTGTCCTTGTACCCGGTTTGGGCCCCAGCTGTGCATGTTTGCAGTGTGAGAATTCCTGGTATTTCCGAGCTGTTCCTGTCCATCCTCTTTGGATGGGCCCTTCTCAGCAAGGATAGATCTTAGAATCCCAGAATCCCAGAATCTTCTGAGCTGGAAGCGACCCCCAAGGCTCCCCAAAGCCCAAGGAACACTCCAGNTCAAGACCTGTAAGACTAAAGTTTTGTCTCCCCTCTGATCCTCCACCCACTTCCAGAACTCTCTTCCAGGAATTTGTAGCTGTTACACCAGAGCTACTTCAGGGCAGCCTCTTGAGGTTGGGGAGTACCCCAGAAACTCCATTCTGCCTTAGAACCCCAGACTGGCTTGGGTTGGAGGGACCCCAAAGCCCCCCCAGTGCCACCCCTGCCATGGGCAGGGACACCTCCCACCAGCCCAGGCTGCTCCAAGCCCTGTCCAGCCTGGCCTGGGACACTCCCAGGGATGGGGCAGCCACAGCTGCTCTGCCCACCCTGTGCCAGGGCCTGCCCACCCTCCCAGCCACCAATTCCTTCCCAATATCCCATCTATCCCTGCCCTCTGGCAGTGAGAACCATTCCCCTTGACGTGTCCCTCCAGTGTTTGAAAAAAACAGCACAAATTTCTGGGAAGGAGGGAGGCAGAACAGACTTTATTCCAGCACAGGAGAAAACCCTGGTTTCTACAGGGTACAAAACATTCATTTTTAAAGAGCTGTGGAGGCATCTTCATGGTGGGAGTCCCAGGAGAAAACATCTGATGCTGAGGATTGTTTAATGCCCTTGAGAAGGATGAATTGGAATCAATGGAAAACTAAGCCAGGCACATTCTGATTAGAAATAAAAGCCTTATTTTGAATAATGAGAATAATTAACTGCTGTCAGAGGCACATGAGAGCAGCAGCAGATTTCCCAGCAGTGACTATGCCCATATCTCCATGCCCCTGAGGAGAAGGGAAGTTTTTGGGTACAAAGTTGTTTCCTCAGTGAGATCTTTGGAGGACTGAAATCCCCCCTGTCCTTGTACCCGGTTTGGGCCCCAGCTGTGCATGTTTGCAGTGTGAGAATTCCTGGTATTTCCGAGCTGTTCCTGTCCATCCTCTTTGGATGGGCCCTTCTCAGCAAGGATAGATCTTAGAATCCCAGAATCCCAGAATCTTCTGAGCTGGAAGCGACCCCCAAGGCTCCCCAAAGCCCAAGGAACACTCCAGGGCAGGTGTCTCCACCTCCTGGGCTGCCTGAGCCCTGCTGGGCTGTCCTTCCAGCAGCCACGAGGGCCAGTTTGGAGCTGCTGGACCCTTAAAGCTCCTCCTGTCCCACGAAGGGCTCTGTGACCTGCACATGAACATCATCCAGCACTGAAGTTTTATGGATGTGACACTTGTTTGTGGCAGTTGGAAGTTCCCAGAATGGGATGGAGGAAGATGTGGACAACAGGGATGTGTTTCTGGCAGGCAAAACTACACAGAGCCAAAGTCTCAGAGTCTGAAGAGACTTCACACTTTCCCAAGGCCACCCAGAGTCAGAATTCACGACTGTTTTGCACACACCTCCCTCTGAGCATCTCCAGCCATGGCTCTTGTGTGGATGAACAGAAAATCAACCCTGGGGGCACTGTGGAAAATCCACTTCAGAGAGAGAACTCCAGGTAGATTTTGGGATATATTGGTTGAAAAGGGATTGTTTTACCTTTGAACAAGTTGACATTTGTTGACATGTGGCTGAGCCAGGAGGCAGGAGCAGCCCCCAGTGCTGACAGGAGCTGGTGGGAAACAACTCCTTTGCTCCTTCAGTGAGGGTTTCCTCCTGGAATCAGGGACTCCTGGAATGACAGAATGCTTTGGGTTGGGAGGACCCTTAAAGATCATTCAGTTCCATCCCCCCTGCCACGGCCAGGGGCACCTCCCACTATCCCTTCTTGCTCCAAGTCCTGTCTAACCTTGGACACTCCCAGGGATGGGGCAGCCACAGCTGCTCTGCCCACCCTGTGCCAGGGCCTGCCCACCCTCCCAGGGAGGAATTCCCTCCCAATATCCCACCCATCCCTGCCCTCTTTTGGTTTAAAACCATTCTCCCCTCGTGCTGTCCCATCAGTTCTCAGTGGGCAGGAGCCAGAGCTGCAGGCAGGAGGGTGGTGGGGTCTCTGCCACTGCTGTCCCAGCAGCCAGAGGTGCTGGCAGTGGCAGTGAGAGGACAAGGGACAAACTGTGGGGACAGGGAGGAGCCCGCCATCAGTGCCACACCCCAGGTGTGGGTGGCAGTGGGTTCTGTCCAAGCAGACAACTGCAGAGCAGCTATTTGGGACTGCAAACACCCCTTGGGGCTTTGGAAACTCCTGGTCCTGCCCCAGTCTGGGAACAGACACCACTCCTTGTCCTTTGGGAGCTGCCCTGGGCACGACTCACAGCCACGAGCCAGGCTCTCTGTGAGCAGAGCTCCATCAGAGCCCTGATGAAAAGAAAATGTTTGTAATTTAGAAAATTGGTGTGGACATCAAACACCCTGAAGGCTGTGAGGGAGGGCTGAACAAACAGGGCTGTTCTGCTCCACACCTGAGTTTTTCTGGTGCCTTCATCAACGCTGGGCTTGGGATTTGGCAGATGAAGAAGTTGAGCAGCGACCTGGGGACCGTGAAAGCTTCTTTCCAAACATCACACAAACAAGGAATGAACCATGGGATGCTGAGACATGTTTGCCTCCTTTTGGCTTTGTTTTGAAACAAACCCAGTTTTTCTGGGCTGGGTGAAGGTTTGTCCTGCTGCTGGTGCTGGAGTGTCTGCCCTGGGAACAGGGAGCTGAAGGTGGATGCTGCCAAAGGGCAGCACTGCTGGCAGCCCTGGAGGAGAGGGGGGAGCCCAGGGGTGGGGTGCACGTTGGCAGCACAACCCCAGAAGGACCCAAAGACTGGCTGGGATGTGAAAGTTCAGATGTTTCACATCCCCAGAGAAAACCCAGCATGACAGGAGCGTTCACTGGGAGGGGGAGCAGGGTCTGGACTGGAGAGGGAGAGTCCCTGGGCACTCTGCAGAGGGGTTTGCCATGGCAGCCTGCAGGCAGCTGGGTTTGGGCAGAGGGGTTGGCCATGGCAGCCTGCAGACAGCTGGGTTTGGGCAGAGGGGTTGGCCATGGCAGCCTGCAGGCAGCTGGGTTTGGGCAGAGGGGTTGGCCATGGCAGCCTGCAGACAGCTGGGCACTCTGCAGAGGGGTTGGCCATGGCAGCCTGCAGACAGCTGGGTATCTGCAGAGGGGTTGGCCATGGCAGACAGCTGGGTGTGGTGTTTGTATTGAGTGAAAATGGTCCTGGAGTGCCCTGAGCTGGGATTTCTCCCAGGGCCCCAGGGGTGAGGTTGGCTGGGAACCCACCTTGGAGCTGAAGGCTGGACCTTTCCATGTGTCCCTTTGCACAAGGACTGAGCTTTGGTGCCTGCCCATGTTCCCTGGCACTGGCTCTTCCCTAGCACAGGCTGGGCACTGGATAGTTCCAGGCACGTGTCTCCAGCCTGGCCAGGACAGCAGAAACATCTGCCCAGCATCCCCCTGCAGGGCACTGACTGTGCTTTTCCAGGGCCCTGGAGCAGCAATTCCACTGTGGCAGAAATCCTGAGCATGAGACAGCCAGGCCTGACCTCACAGCTGGGATTTATCTGGATTAGCAATCCAAGTGGAGAGTGATGGAGAGTAACTTTGTACCTGGGTGGAGAGTGATATGACAAAGAGAAATGATTTTAAACCAGAAGAAAGATTTAGGTTAGATGTTGGGATTAGATGTGGGGAGAAATCCTTCCCTGTGAGGGTGGGCAGGCCCTGGCACAGGTGCCCAGAGCAGCTGTGGTGGTTCCACCCTTGGAAGTGTCCAAGGCCAGGTTGGACAGGGCTTGGAGCAATGTGGGATAGTAGAAGGTTGCCCATGGCAGGGAGTGGAACAGGGCAGGCTTTAAGGTCCCTTCCCACCCAAATTATTCAGTTTCCATGATTCCTGCAACCCTGCAATCCTAACCAAGTGTTGGCATGGTGGCACTCTTGTCCTGGGGGCTCAGGGCATTGAATTCTGTGCTTCACCATTGCTCTTGTGGAATTATTATTTTTATTATGGTCAAAGTATTCCTGTGTTTCTCCAGTGCTGGGGTGAGTCCCCTGTGGCTGCTGCCTGAAGGTTCATTAGGGCTGGCGCGATCCAGCCTGCAGGAAATTGTTCCAACAGTAACCACGGGGAGATTTCTGGGGGCTGGAGGGAGGGGTGGTACCCACTGACCCGAGGGTGGGGTCCAGTCAGTCACAGAATCACATCACCCACGGGCTTGGGTGGGAAGAGACGTCAAAGGTCATCCAGTTCCACCCTCCTGCCATGGGCAGGGATGCCACCCTGCCACTCTGTCCATGCAAGGAGAGCTCCTGAGCCCCAAACTCTTCCTCCCATCCCCTGGAGGAGCCCAGCCCGCAGATCTCCTCTCACATTCCTGTGGGAAACGTTTCCAAATTCCTTTTCGGGAATTAATCACCAGGAGTGATCTGCATAACAAGAATTATTCAAATTAGGGATTGTTATTTCTGCAGGTGTGCTCAGTTCGCAGGAGGGATGCCCCGGGCTGGCTCTGCTGCTCGGCACTGTCCGTGTCACTGTCCGTGTCACACCGGCGTGTCCGGCTCCCCACTCCTCTTTCCCCAAATTTGGGCTGCGTCCTGCGGGTACATCCCGTAGGCAAGAGCGGGCCCCGAGGACAGGAGGTGCCACCGGGGTGTCACTGTGCCCTCGGTGGGTGGGGGTCACACAGAGCTGTGACGGGACTGTCACTGTGCCCTCGGTGGGTCGGGGTCACACGGAGCTGTGACGGGGCTGTCACTGTGCCCTCGGTGGGTCGGGGTCACACGGAGCTGTGACAGGGCTGTCACTGTGCCCTCGGTGGGTCGGGGTCACATGGAGCTGTGACAGGGCTGTCACTGTGGGTCGGGGTCACACGGAGCTGTGACAGGGCTGTCACTGTGCCCTCGGTGGGTCGGGGTCACACGGAGCCGCTCGGCGCGGACCTGCGAGTGTGTCTGCAGCGATCGGCACCTTCTGGGTGTGGGGCCAGTGGGGCTGGGGAGTTGGGGCCAGCGCCGCAGGGCTCAGCTCCTCAGGTGGGACAGCGTGGGGGACACCCCAGGGCAGCAGGAGCTGCCGAGCGGGGCACGGAGTCTCCCCCGCCCTGCCCTCCGGGGTCCCGTGCGGGCACCGCGCAAGGCGGGCCCCCCTCCTGCCCAGCTCTGGAACTGCTGAGCTGTTTGTGCTGTGGATTTGGGGCCAGAGGGCTCTCTGCGGCACTGAGAGGCTGGCACAGAGCTGTCAAATTCTCTGTTAGCAACAAACCCGGGAGAAGCCTTTCCCTGAACACAGAGATCCGCCGCGCTCTGACTGCGCTCTGACTGCGCTCTGCGCTCCGCCGCCCTCCGACGGGGACGAGGTGTCCGAGAGCTGGGGGTGTCCCTGAGCGCTAGGGGTGTGTCTGAGAATTGGGGTTGTCTCTGAGAGCTGGGGGTGTCCCTGAGGGCTGGGGGTGTCCCTGAGAGCTGGGGGTGTATCTGAGAACTGGGGGTGTCCCTG
>VWZD01008962.1:0-14232 GCA_013396695.1 Sakesphorus luctuosus | reverse complement strand
AGAAGGAAGGAGAAAAATCAGACCACTCAAATTATCGAGGTATTAACTTTGANGTGGACAAGTCAGATATGGTGATGCACTCTCTGAGCCCTTTCCAATAACCAGTGGTGTGAAACAAGGTTGCGTTCTTGTACCAAGGCTATTCACAATCCTCAGCATGATGCTCCAAAGAGCAGACCTCGATGACGAAAATGGCTTCTACATGCAATATTGTACCTATGGAAGCCTATTCAACCTAAGGTGACTGAAGGCCCACACCAAGACCCTGAATCACCTTGTCCACAAGCTGCTTTTTGCTGACGATGCCGCCCTCGTTGCTCTCACAGAAGCAGCTCTGCAGCGCCTAACATCCTGCTTTGCAGAGGCTGCTGAGCTTTTTGGGCTGGAAGTCAGCTTGAAGAAGACAGAAGTTCTCTACCAACCTGCACCTCAAGAAGTCTTCCACCATCCTCACATCACCATAGGCAATTCAGAGCTTAAGTCAGTCCAGCAGTTCACCTATCTGGGAATTATCATTTCCTCAGATGGTAAGATTGACAAAGAGATAGACAACAGACTAGGAAAGGCATACAGAGCCTTTGGAAAACTCCATAAAAGAGTCTGGTCCAATAAACACCTGAAGAACAGTACAAAGATTAGTGTATAGAGAGCCATTGTTCTGTCTACTCTCTTATATGGTCTGAATCATGGGTCATCTATTGCCACCACCTGCGGCTTTTCAAATGTTTCCCTCAGCGCTGCCTCCGTTCAATCATAAACATCCACTGGTCTGATTACGTGACCAACGTGTCTGTTCTCGAACAGGCAGGGGTCACCAGTATCGAGGCCATGCTGATGAGAATGCAGCTGCGCTGGGCAAGGCACATCTCCAGGATGGTGGATCACCACCTCATGAAGATTGTGCTCTATGGTGAACTCGCCACTGGCTGCCGCAAGAGAGGAGCCCCGAAGAAGAGATTCAAGGACTCCCTGAAACAATATCTCAGCCTTGGCCATATCGACTGCCGTCAGTGGTCTACTCTGGCCTCCAAACGGGATTCATGGAGACACACCATTCACGACGCTGCTGCTTCTTTTGAGAAGGCATGCAGAGTCAGTCTCGAGGAAAAAAGGACAATGCAGAAAGAACCATTCCTCAGCAATATCACCTAAAGAGATGTTCCGCTGTTCCTTTTGTGACTGGACCTGCCTATCCCGTATCGGCCTTTTTAGCCACCAGCACACTTGCAGCAAGCATGGGTAGTGCCCTTCCCAAATCTTCGTTCGCAAAGCCTAGCCATGATGATGATATTTTTACTTTTAGAGACATGGTACAGATAGATGGAAGCAGGGAAGGAACATGGACTTCAACTCCTGAGTAAGACTAGGCCTGTAGTAAGGAGAAATTTCTGCAAATCTTCTGATGCTAACAGAACAATATATGTCTTGGGTCACATGAAATCCGTCACTCACTCTGGTAGCAGAAATTTGACATACAAGGGCTTCTTTGTCCAGCTGACAAGGTTTCCACTTAAGGTCTGCTGGTTTGATTGTCATTTGGCAGCTGTATGTTTATTGGTCTTTGAATTCTGAATTAAATTCATTACCAGAATAGTGCAGTTCAATATTGTATTCAAGTGTCTATACAGGCTCACTTTTTTTAATCCATGTGCCGTATTGATCATAGAGGTTTTAAACTGTCTACAGTTATTTGGAAATTAGTCTGTAGCTCTTCCATGTGTAGAGAAAAAGGAAAGATGATCAGCAAAATAAAAAAAGAGTATATCCTACTCCCAGTCCTGAATTCATAATATAGCTCACCAACGATCATGACCAATTTCAAGGAGTCATTTAAAAGGTTACTAATCTGTAATTTTTTTACTAGAAATTTCTGGAAATAATGGCAGAGGCCTAATTCTTAAGTGAAGCAGTGTACTTCTATTTGACCTTTTCTAGTCCTGTTTCTGCCTGACAGGATCCAGCACAACTCCTCCCCCACCAACTTTGTAGGAAAGTGGAATAATACACATTAGTTTACTTGCATCACTGAAAGGAAATTCCTTCCCCACCACAACCCCGCAGTTAATTCTTATGGTTATGTTCCTTTTACTGGCATATGTGTTTTGAACAGGGCCAGATTTGGTTCTGCTCATGTTAGTTGTCTATTTAGCTGTTACTGCCAGCACAAGGAAGGCAAATAAAAATGATTTGCAAAATATAATACCATTCCCTTCAGTGCCAACATAAAATTAAGCCAGACTGAGGTGAACATAGCTATTTCTTCAAAACACTTAATTCTTTAACAGCAAATAAGAAGTAAAGATAACATTCTTGCTGCTAAAATACAGGGCAGGAAAACGTGAATATTTAGCCTCAGGCCAGAGATTCTACTCATAAATGAATGGAGCTACCTGCATCAGGTTTTGCATCATGGTAGGGTTTTTTTAAGCACCTGACAAGATGATATATTGGAAAAAATGATACAATTATGTATATTATATAGCTGTGTAGCATAGAAAAAAAAGAGAAAGATTATTATAGTAGCTGAAGTAAACTCAACGGAATTCATTCTCCAAGACTTCTACTAGAATACAAAGAACTAAGATGTGGTCCCAAAGCAAATGAAGAGACTGAGCTGACAGCACAGAACTACAATATAGGAAAAAATTAAGGGGATAGTGAAGGAAGACCCCAATTTTAAAGAAAAAACAGTGAAGGTTAAAAGCAGAAGACAGAATTTCCATGTTTCTACACAGAAGCAGTAAGGAAAGGTTAAATAATACTGGCCATGCTGATTTAAGTAGTCTAGAGTACTCTTTAGGCTCCACCTGGTAAAAGTTGTGTTAAGAAGTATGGCTACCTTTTACTGTCTTTCTACAGACATTTACGTTTCTCATGCATTTTTAGCATTGATAAAATAGCTTTCTAATTCATCAATCCTACATAGGAGCATCAGATAGAGGAGATACTCTAGTAATTATGTCTGTGTACATCCCTATTCTGTGCATCACCATT
Source organism: Sakesphorus luctuosus (assembly GCA_013396695.1). Classification (NCBI taxonomy): domain Eukaryota; kingdom Metazoa; phylum Chordata; class Aves; order Passeriformes; family Thamnophilidae; genus Sakesphorus; species Sakesphorus luctuosus. The sequence goes on along the minus strand of VWZD01008962.1, from coordinate 11,238 downwards.
TAAAAATACGATCAGCCAAGACACGGATGATGCCATCAGAATAAATAAAATAATCTCACAAATCTTCACAAAGCACTAATTTAGCTTGTTATTGTTTCTTGATAGGTTGTCCAGAAGAGGTGAGAGGAGAGGAATTAATTTATGCCATTATTTAAAGGCCAGATAGGATCCTTCCTGCATGCCCATGCAAGGACACACACTTACTTTCACGCACTGACTTCATATAACCCACCAAAATCAATGGAGAACAACAGAAAACAACAACACGTGAAGCTGGCAGACACCAAAAAACCAGAGTTTTTACGCCTCCTGACATGGTTACGCAGGGGTACTGCAAAAGGTATCTTCTCTCAGCTATCAGGTCTTTTTGTGGCTATATTTCTTACAGAGAAATACTTTAGAGAATTTGCTCCCTCATAAAAACTCCAGTGCTGTGCATGTAAGTTTCTGTTTTGTTTTATGGTCATGCACTTTTTGAAATTATCTAAGTTTGTCTTTTACATTGTTAGTACTCTGTCTTCATAATGGGGGAAAAAAGAAAAAGAAAAATCAATGTGCTATTACCCTGTCAACTTACCCTTGCAAGAATTCTTTGAACATCAATGCTTAAGTAGAAAAAGTGTATGCATTAGCATCACGAAGCACACTAATTTTTTTTTTTACTTCAACATAAAATAGAAATTAGATGCAAGAACTGATTTATTGTAAGAAGCAAGGGCTCACAGGAAAAGCAGAAAGATAAATCAGTAAGTAAGAGTCCTAAAACAACATTTCACAATGCAAAAGGTGCACCATTAACAAACAAAAAAACCTTCTATAAATCTCTCTTGTGATTCACTATGAACCAAATGCCCTCAGATGGTTGCACACATAAGTCCAGTTTAAACTGTCCTTTCCACTGAAGCATCCAAACAAATATATATGCAAACCTGAAAGCATTAAATGCATCACGGTTATTCACATATATCAGGATATTTCAATCATACAGTTCTTATTACAAGTACAAGCAAAACCCACAGCAGGGAGCAACTGTTTAGTGATGATTTCCCAATGTCTCAATTACATGTACCAGAATTGTTGAAAGGCTCTGAAGAGTTCAATTTATATTTAGGAAAGTATACACTTAACCATTGGGACAGGAATAACAAGTATTTACAGCAGTTAATAGAAGCTAAATTTGGACAATTGGTCAATACAAGGTTTAAGTAAACACTATTGCTTACTGCTTTAGAAGGTGTGGACAAATGACATTTACTTTGTAGGCATTATGAACTATGTAACTGGTATAAAATGATCTTCAAGAGCCAGGAATTGCAATACCTCATTCATCAGCGTATTTAGAATTGTGAACTGGAATTCCAATTACAGAACAAAACCTATTACCAATTTGGGTCACGGGTAAAAAAAACCATTCTCTTTACCTCCACAGCAGTTATTCTTTCAAATTATTTTAGAAACAAACTATCAAGAGGAATGAGTCTAACACCACTGAGTTTGGCTAAGATAAACAGAACAATCACTATAGCTGCTAACATAATGCTACAAAACTGTAGAACAATTTAAAAAAAAGAATTACTACCTATTAGGACATCCTGCTTTAAAGTGGCAACTTCAGCAGGCCACCTCTTGGAAATAACAAAAAAAAGGCACAAATATTATTGCATTGTTATTTTCATATTCAGTTTTGAATATAACTATGTCTGGAGAAGATATTCAATGAAGCTCCCATAAGTAGCTTTTAGTTTCATTTTCGTTTCTGAGAAAACTGAACTTCGGAAGTACTAGCATTCCCTTGAACAGGAATGCTGTTAAATAAGGCACATTTTCACTGCACATAAACTAGCAGGTGCATTGTCTCAGACTACTGATATTGCTGGATTTGTCAGTTTTTGACATACGTGAACAATACATCAGATGCCTGGAAACAAAATATACGGCCTTCAAAAGGTTTCACATAAAAACATTATGGTGATGTCAACCAACAAATATTCAACTTTAAGATTCTGCTATTTTCAGATATTCTTTCTGTATTAAGTTTCTGCAATACAAGCTTAAAAGAGTATCTTTTATATGAAGTATTACCATGTAAAGTCAAGGAATGACCTGATACAACAGTGAACCAAGTGTGGGTTTCATTTACATTGAGAAATGAAAGAGAAGTAGAACTGTATTTACAAACACTACTTACTCGTGTAAAGGTACCCTCAAAACTGTGGATATCCAGCTGGGGCTTCTGAGCATAAACATAAGCATTGATTGAAAAGAGATCCTGTAAAACAGATTAATGTACTTACTATTATTTAAACTTAATCACATATTTTGAAGAACTGGTAAAGATTACAGTCTATGACTCCCACCATCCCATCCCAAACGAAGTTTTACCCAACTAAGAAAAAAGCTGGTTTTTTCAGTATATCTTGCTATAGAGGAACCAGATCCAAGGTGATATCCTAAACGTGTTGACAGTTCAAACTCAAAACTCTTTTATGTTCATAATATGAGTTACACATTTTATCTAATTCATTTTCTCTTAACAGCCTTGTTTTAATTAATAATAGTGTAATCTTAAAATATTTTCCATGTATTTGTTCTTTTAAAAAAAATAAAGTGTGGTTTTTTCATTTGTTTGTTTTGGTTTTTTTTAATGGAACTGGGAACAAAATACTTTTCCAGCAAGGACAAAGACAACAAAATACAAGAGGAAACAATGACATTGATTTAAATTCTCTTAAATGCACTTCTGTGAAAAACCCATGAGAAAACCCTAATCCGCTTCAGGAAAGCCTGGCTACATTAACAGCATTACTCAAATGTTTAAAATCAGGGATACACCAAAACTATGAGGAGTGGCTGCAGGAGCTGGCGTTGTTCAGCCTGGAGAAGAGGAGGCTCAGGCGTCACATTTTTGCTCTCTACAACTACCCGACAGGAGGGTGTAGCCAGGTTGAGGTTTTCTCCCACGCAACCAGCAGTAGGACAAGAGGACACAGTCTTCAGCTGAGCCAGGGGAGGTTTAGGTTGGACATTAGGAAGAAATTCGTTACAGAGGAGTGATCAGACATTGGAATGGGGTGCACAGGGAGGTGGCAGAGTCATCATCCCTGGAGGTGTTTAAGAAGAGACTGGAGGTGGCACTTACTGACATGATGTAGGAAACAAGGTGCTGTTGGTCAAAGGTTGGACTCAATCTCAGAGGTCTTTTCCAACCTGATTATTCCTGTGTGATTCTGTGATAGCCTAGTAAAATCCGGTCTAGTACATATAGTACCGCTACTCATGACTGCAAACAATCCATGAACATTCCTACCCTAAAACTAAGGAAAACAGGAGACCCTATAGAAGCAGGCTCTATAAATAGATTGCAGTTTGGTATAAACAAGAAGAAAAAAACCCCAAACCCTATGATTATTATATCTTAAGAGTTTTCCCTAGAGGCCCAGGGAGGTTCACCTTAAAATTATGAAACAATTATTTAATCAGGTAATAATTTTAAAACATCCACTTCCCACAGAAAGGACTTTCTTTTCATCACACATGCAGTTTTTTGGTCATTTTAGATAGTCAGAACCAACAGCAACTAAAAGATTTCAGCAGGAGCTGACCACTCATGTATGGATCCACAACAATCCAATTTCTACTCTGGAAAGGAGCCATAATACCAAGTTCCAGTCAATCTAAGAATCCTAACCTCTGATCAAATGCAAGAGCGTCTACCTTCTCACTGTACGTAGCACCTATTTGGATCATCTCCATCTCCATCCTATGAATCTTGCAAAAAGCTGATCAGACACCATCTCTGAGCAGCAAATTACATGGGTACAATGCCCTGTTCATGCTAGCTAGAACGTGCTGTCTTCAAAAGCAAAATTAATTTTACAGCCTCCTTCATGGACATATAACTACACCTTCGTTCAAATGTAGCTACTTTTTAAAGTAGGGCATTATTTTTTGTCCATACTTTTGAATGTAAGAAAAAATAACTTCATTTCAGTATTTCACAACTTCAAATTACAAAGCTTACCTAAAGGTGCAATTGTTCACCTGTGTTAATATCTTAAAGTCTGACACATATATATCCTTTAGTTTCTCCAGTAAAATGGCTAGGTTGATGAATATCATAATTTTTCTGCTTTTCCTCATAAAAATTAATGTTTTTTTAACTTACTGTACATTTATCAAACATGTTTGACTTCAGTTTAAAAATGTGTAGCTTTATATATATTGAATTGTATTTATTTTTATAGTCTACAGACAAGAAAGCTCTAATGTCAGAGCCTGCAAAAAAATTACACTTTTTATTTCATATGCTTTTTAAAATAAGGATCAAATCTGAAAATTAAATCTCACAATTATCTTTATCTTAAGCCACTAGCCATTTACTGTAGGCTTTCACACAAAGTCATTCACTGCATCTTTGTTCTTCCAATCCACTTTCAATGGGTTCACGAGAAATAATTCATATGAAACTAATACACATGTGGTGTCCTATATCTTTATCATTCACTTCTTTCCAATCTGTTATCACCTACAATTTAGTTAATCCAGGCTATTATGTGCTTTATTACGCAAAGAAAAATAAAGAGTCTCTCAGTAGTGGATAGCACAGAAGAAAACTAATACCACACACATACTCATATAGACAATAAAAACTGCTAATGAAATGCGTCAGCTTCTGTCTTTTCAAAGAACACCTTAGTGGGAAGCAATAATAGAATAGAATAAAAGAAAGCAAAAATATCCACCTTTTTAAGTGTATCAACATTTTTACAGTAATATATTTTCTGGTTTCTAATATTTCAATTTTCTGTTACTGAAAGTTTTAGTTCCCCTTTTGTATTTCTGACTTAACACCTAAACTTTCATGTTTTCCTTTCCTTTTTGAACTTCAACTCTGAGATGAACTTATCTACCCTTATGAAAAACTGAGATCTGCACATTCCCTACATGTTATTGGCATTACTCTGGAATGCCACAAACTAGAACTGGTAGAGTATTCCAAAAGTGCATGCTTTTTTCCTAAAACTAAAAAAGAAGAAAAACCTACACTCTGAAAGAAATCGAGGGTGGTAGTTTATTTGTATTTCATTCACAAGTAGCAGAAAGACATAAAAGCATATTATATGTGCTTAGTAGATTTATGAAGTATTTTTTTCATTATTAGGGTAAAGAAAAGAGTTCAAGACTTTTTTTTTCTGTAGCCCAGTGCTCTGCATGCTGAACAGACATCATTCCTGGACCAATAAAATACAGGGGTTAAGTGTTATGAGGAAAAGTCCAAAGAATGACACAGTTACAGAAGACAAATTACATATGAACTGCAGTCAACAAACAGTAAAACCTGCTGTAACAATAAAAAGATGTTCCTTCCCCAAATGCTGCTTTTTCAGTAGTAGAAGCTGTGCATTTCTCATGTTAGTGTCTTGAAAGAAGCCATAAGGGTGAATATAACAAGAAGACATCAAGATTTGTACACAACAGTACCTGCAAATACAATTTCTGCTCACTAGGTGAGAAAAATTTACCTGGTTAGGTTATATCATTGCTTTTCCCTATATGAAAGCAGGGAGAAGGAAAATAATCCTAAACATAGGATTCCATTATACTGTTTTTAAAAAAGACAATTATTTTATTAATAATTTAACTGATGAGGGACTTTACCTTTGTGAAACTCAGCTTCAGTAAAGAATTATTTTCATACAATAAGCATTGAACTGCTGATCTCTGAAAAGTTCTATTGATACCTTCAATGGAAGCAATACTTTACACCTAAAATTACATTGTTTTTAGAATAAAATAAGGGCAAATGACCTCAGTTATTTTCTTACTCAAGGATAAACCCCACATTTGGGTGAGGACTGTAACAGTTTTAGATTAAAGAAACTGTATGAAAGATGTGAATCTCAAATAATAAAAATTATTCTTATACAACAATAGATGAGATTTTTCTTAAAAAAATTGATATGTATTTAATGATCTCATACTTGAAAACAGTAGTTCAGAAGAATTCTACACTGAAAATCAGAAAATTACTTGATGATGGTACAATAATGAAAATGTTCTCTTTTGCATTTCACAGTTTAAAAATTACTGTCAAGTTATCAACAACATAGAAAAATCTCCTCTATAAGGTCAAGGGCAACATTTGTTCACCTTACTTAAAGATCATTAAAATACATTCTTAATCATAACATGTAGTTCATTACCAACAAAATTGCCTTCGGTTCAATAAAACTAATTAAATGTAAATGGTATTGTTTACTGCTGTATGGATCTTCTGATATAAATCAGCAAGTCACCATTTATTGAAAATCACAGTGACCTTATTGCTGTTAATAAATATAGTTGATCACACAAGATAGAGAAGAATGCATCAGAATTTGTGTATCACCAGAACTGTCCCACCCATAACTATGAAACTCTAAGAAACCTAATCTAGGTGTTAGAGTATTTGTTGCACAGCCATCATTAAATGACTTGCTGAAATTTTAATTCTCTGATCACATCAAGTGCTTTAGAAAGACAACAAAATCTGTACCGATCATCTTGGTGGTGTCATCTGTTCTTTAAGAAAGGCTCTGAAGGTCTGCAGTTTTGTTTATTCTGTATGTCACAGTGGGTAGGGTTACAGCAGAGCTCTGTTGACAGGGTTGGCAGCTTGTGCCAGCATAAGATACTCACTCTCCTACCTGAAGGGAGGTTGTAGCGAGGTGGTGGTCAGTCTGTTCTCCCAGGTAACAAGTGACAGAAGCAGAGAAAATGGCCCCAAGTCACACAAGAGGAGGTTTAGACTGAATATCCCCAAAAAAATTTCTTCACAAGGGTGGTCAGGCATTGGAACAGACTGCCTATGAAGTGGTGGAATCACCATTCCTGGAAGTGTTCAAAAGGCATGTGGATGTGGCCCTTGGGGACATGGTTTAGTGGTGAATGTGGCAGTGCTGGGTTAAGGGTTACACTTAACAATCCCAGAGGTCTTGCCCACCCTCCATGATTCCACATTTTTACATCTGATAACTAAAGAAATCCAAACAAGGGACAGTTATGGAGAGTATATTCTGCCAAACCATGACCAATTGTTTACAGTCTATTTTATGCTCAACACGCATAAATTACATTTTAAAACCACTAAAAATGTATTTCTGTATGTAAATATGCACTGTAAGCCTCAGCTTTGAAAATATGTTATGAAGACATGAACAAGTAACACCTTACGTGTGATGAGTCCCTGGAGGCCAGTAAAAGCCCAAATGTTACTGCAGGCAGAAGGCTGGCTGGAATGGTGGCTGCCTTTAGCAGAAGGAAGAGCCACTGCCCTATCCCTCTGACATTTTGTAGAGGAAGGGGACTCAACACTGATCCCACACTGCAGCACAAAGCTCAGCTCTGTGCCACATTGCTTCCAGCCCCAAGTTTCTGTGAAAGTAACCTTAAGCCTATCAAAAAGTGTATGCGCCTATTACACGCTGCACCAGTTAGTGAGGTAATTGCTATAAATTTGCTTTTTTGCAGTAAGAAATAAAGCACAGGGATGTTTTACAAAGCAAACAACTGTTACCACTTAATAACTTCCAGGCAACTTGCCTGATTTTCCAATTTTATTAACATCAATTTCCAGCAACAAAGGAGAAATGCATTTCTCAAATAATCCTTACTTTCATCCAAGTCACTCACAACTTTTTTCCGCTGTGTGTACAACGCAGTTTCAATACTGTTTGCTGAGAAAACCTCAACTACATATTTAAACATCCCTTTTTCAGATAAGCTAAGTGTAAAGTTTCAAGCTATCCCTACATGTTTAAATCATGAAGACTCTTTTTGCTCTTTTTTCCGAAACCACTCTTTTTAAAGAAATAATTCCTTACACTGCCTTTTAACCTTAAAAAAAGAAAAAAAAGACCATGTGAAGGGCCCACATACAAATATAACTAATGGCTCTATTATAAAGCACAAACACTAGGCTTATGATAAAATAATTCCATAATGCTCTTTTTTGTTAGTTTTGATAGTCACAGCTTGCTTAGTTTCATACTAATCTCTGAATTGAAGACTTGCTGGGAAGCAGCCATTTAAAATTATCTCAAGAAATAACCAGTGTCAGTGGTTTGACCAAACCACACAGTAGGGAAATTTGGAGGTAGTTTAGTTTAGTTGGCAGGACGTATTACACCCGGTGTCAGTTACTTCAGGATGAAACCTCAGCTTAATGCAGACAAAGTCTTGTTAAGCATCAGTAACTGTGGTGTGTGAGAAAGGTCAGAGGCACATAAACTGCTTGGGGGCTTCCATTCACTGCTGGCAGCCAGGAAAGGCGTGTGAAGTGTAAGCAGCTCCTGATTAACCACATCTGATGACACAACTCTGGTTGTCACCTACAGCTCAAGAGGGAGAATATAAAGAGCTTGCAAGAAGCACAGATCAGTTAGAGGTAGGTTAGTAGCTTTAAGTGGAAACAACTAAGGAAGAAATGGTTTTAACATTGTGCAGTTGACCCTTGTATACTGTTTCCAAGATGTGTGAATAATTTCTTGGTGATATCATGCCTTTTCTTCCCCTAACATGCCCAAAACAACCACCACCTATAGCAAACATTCATTTCTGCAGAAGATGAAGCTCCCACCATTCAAATGCAGACTACCCAGCTTCAAACACTTCTGATTTATTTTCCACTCTAGAATACTACATGTGAAGCCAGTAGTTAGAGAATATGAATACAGGAAAAAAGGTTCTCCCTTTTGCCAATTTGAGCATGGCAGCAACTCTAATTCTGGAAGTGTAACTGCAAAAGTCCTGGCAGATAATCATGATAATCATGAGATGGCATATAAACTTTAGAAGGGTACAATTGCCTTAAATAAAACACTTAAAAGATTTAGTGTAAAAACACCATAAATTCTGTAAAGATAAATTTCCACAAGTTTGTGACCTTAGCATATTTTCAGAGGAAGTCTATTAATACCAAGCCAACTCTCCTGTAAAACAGCAAGCTTCCCCAATGCAAGAGATACAATTCAGTTTCTTGTCAGGAGATACTGATAAAATTTTACACATGCTTGTGTAGATACATGCCTATTTTGAATGTGTATATATACATGCACACACAATCGCATGCTCTTTCACTGCTGTAGATTTACCTGTGACTGACACGTACATGCACTCAAAGAATACACAAATTCAGACAACTCTTAAGAGAGCTCACCTTGCAAGAACTTCCATATTGGACCTTGTCAAACCAGAAAGCATCTTGACAACAAAAAGCACTTTACCTTCCAGAAGCAGACTGCTGTCTCCCAAACTCACAAGTTACTGAATAAAGCAATGGTTCCTGAGGCAAGAATGACTTGCAGTGGTGGTCTTAATACTTGCTTGAAAACATGTAACTATGGTATGATTCTGCAGAGCAGATCTCAGTGCAGACCAAAACAAGACCCACTAAGTTGAAAGGTAAACATCCAGTTCCAACTCAGTTTCTTTTCAATGCAAATCCAAGCATATTTGCATAACCAACTTCTTATTTAGCATCCAGTGGAATATTTGTATCTTATTCATTGCAAAAATTATGACTGTAGTAACAGGTATTTCCCAATACTTACAGTAACTGTAACAATCTATTAGATAACAGATACACATGCACACATAGAAGACATCTTAAAAGCAAACAGAAAAAATGCTTACCCCCAAAGCTGGCAATCTTTGTGTGCAACTCACAGCGACCTTCAGTTTCCAGTCTGTTTCTCCATCTAGCTGGTCAGTTCGAATGAAACATGAACCTTGAAGTTATAAAGAGGCATCAAATTAATATTTTGATTTCAAAAATTCAGTTTGGGTTAAAATATTTAGAAGAGTGCAAATAATACAATTTACAACAATTTAAAAATAAATGTGCTACATATAAAAGGATTAATATTTTAGAGTGTCTGTGCACTTTCTCCAAGGAATGCTCCAGATATCACACAATTGCACTGTTTTTATGATAAAACTAACCATATGCCTGTTTAAGAATGGAAACACGTTTCCAAATGTTATCAGCAAGAGATACAACTTCAATTGGAGTTGAGAAAGGTTTCATTTCTTAATGGAATTCTGTCACTCATAAAATTCCAACACAACAGAATAATGAACTCATGCCTGTGATTTTTTTCTTCTTTCTGGTCTGACATCACAAATTTCCACTGCTTATAGTCTCATGGCTTCTCTGAAAAAACCCTATTTTTTAGAATAAATCCTTAACATGGATAGCATTCAAAACAATGTGTATCCTGATGCATTACACTTAAAAGAAGTAATTTTAAATCATCTGCATCTATCAGGGATCCAAGACTAAGGAAACCTGTCAACACATTCAAAGCACTTTGGAAACAAGGAAAGCTCAACATAGACTGATACACACTGAAGAGAATTAAGTGTTCTGTACAGACAGAAGACCAGTATTCAAGAAACAGAAAACTGAGACCAGTGCAGAGCCTCTCCCCACCCCAGTAACTAGTTTGATGGATATCATCACGTCTGGAGTATTACATAGGTTACTCATGTAAGACTGAAAAATGACCCCATAGGAACATTGCAAATCTATTAAAAATACACAACTAACTACAATTTGATCAAGCTTGAAGACTTTTTTAAAAAGTGGTACAATTTTAGCAATACTCTTCCCAATTGCTACACTGGAGAAAAGTATTTCTGAAGTAGTAATTACAACTTCCAACAGCCTAACAACTGTATACATTATTGTTACTGGGTGTGCTATAGGTTAGAAAAGATTTTGCAAGTTATTTGTAAATTTTAATGTGTGTATAGGCATATATACATATATACTCATAATTCCTTCTATACTTCAACCAATCCAATAAAAACTAACAAAGTAGTTTCATCACCCTTAGAAGTGATGTGGTAGCAATTAAATGAAAGGAAACACTGCAAAGGAGTTTATCCAGGTTTGAGTCTTATTATAGACAAGAAGACAGTCTGCTAGAAATGTGTCAATGTAATACATCAAGAAAGGGTATCTATCAGTGAACACAAATTAAGAGATAGATTCTTTTATGGGACATGTGGACCTTGGTGTAAGTAAAATCTAACAGAACCTAACTTTTATTCATCAAGGCCTGCAAATTAACCAGTTCGACAAGCAAGCGATCTGAAAGGACATGCTTGAGAGAGAAGCCACCTGAAATTTTATCTGACTAGAAAGTAGCATTTTGGCACAAGACTTGAAAGAAGGTTACAAGCTTTCATGTAACA
>VWZD01008952.1:0-33319 GCA_013396695.1 Sakesphorus luctuosus | reverse complement strand
TTACCTCTAAACCAGCACAGTCGCTCTGATTGCAGTGGTCATTTCAGAGAGGTATTAATGGATAAAAAAATTATCCATGCTAGGCCTAGCTTTTTCGTTTTTCATAATTCTTCATATTTTTTATTATTTTTGTACTTTATTAAGAACTATCCAATTAAATTACCAAGCACACTTCTTTCAGTGAACATTTTAAGTTCTCAGAGTGCAGTAGTCAGATAACTGATAAACTGACTAACTCTTCACAACAACTATTTTTCACAATTCCAAAAGCCCAACACACACCATCAGAAAAAAACTCCAGAGCAAAATAACATAAAACTAGTAATTTTTCACCCTTTTTTCTGACATATTAAGGTAATAAGGTTAAAGTAGGGATATATTTAATCTCCCCAAGTGACTGCTCATCAAGAAAACAAAAAAAGGATGATATTCAATCCTTTGTATTTTTTCTTGCACTCAGTTTGTTTTGAGATAATAGGTAACATAAAACAACTGAGTTTTTTTCCTTCACTCATACAGCTTCTTACTTTATCAACCAATAGCTTTACTCTTTTATACATTTATTTTAACTCTACATCAATATTAACAGTTACCTCTTACTTTGGTAGATAAATCCTCTCTTAGGATAAAATTCACTTGTCACTATTGCTTATTAGAAGTTGGCTTCTCCCACAGATTGGCAGTGGTATCACTGATGCAGTAATTACTAACAGATACCATCAGCCATTGAAAGAGAAACATGTTGTTTCAGTCCTTTCACACGCATTTGGGTTTCATACAAAGAATTCAGGGTACCAAAAAGAGAAATAATGTAAAAGTAGCAATTATTAAAAGAACTGAGGCCTCTGTTTTCTCCTCTTACAATAACAGATGATATGGTTAATCTAAATCCTCATCCAATAATAAAGTCAAAATTATTATTACTGTAGCAATCTCACAAAGCTGTACTGAAGTGACCCTTAAAACCTTTGAATAATTTCAGGCTTTCATAAATATTGCTATCTTGTAAAAAAATAGGGTTTTTAAAAATATCACAGCAGATTTTATTTTGGCCTTTCATCTTCAATGCTACAATAGCAATGGTCTGCCAAAGTAACTAAGTAAAATATAATGTTAGACAGCAGGAAACCCATGGAAAAGATGTTTCCAACTTTGTTTTAATTTTCTTTTCTCTCCTGTTTGTACAAAGTCCATTTGTTTTTATTTTCTCTAATTGGGAAAGTTCTTGCAAAATTATTTCTACTTAGTTTCTTAATCTTGTGCATCATAAGTACCACAATTTTGACATTGATATATATCCAGTCTCTTCATGCAGAGAGTTGGTTGCATTACTCTTCTGTTTTGGTAGGCAAGATAAGACAGTTCTTAAGATGATCACCACACATCTTTCAAAAAAACCCAATGCTTTAATGCAAATGGATCAACTAAGCCAACCTCAGTTCAGCACTCTTTGTTATCCTTTTCTAAAATGTATGAAAAGAGTCTTGTGAAGTTTAAAAAAGGCCCTATTGTCAACTTCATGGAGTCAAAACAGCTGTTTGGCTACTTCTGTATTTCCAAGTACCTGACTAGTGTATCTCCAACTGTTTCATAACATTCTCTGGCAGTGGCCTTCATACATTCATATATCCATGCCACGATCTTCCAACTAAGAGTCCTGCACTATGACACCTTGCACATTGAGAAAAAACCTCTTGTGAAATCTGCAGCTTTGATAAGACAGCTAGCTGGCATCATCCGCCCATGCTACACTTTGTACCCCTTGCTTTGACAGCTTCCTAGGAAAACCTCTAACTGGCTTGGCTGGACTTTTTTGCTGACCTCTATTTCATGGAATTTTTACCATACATTTTTTGATGTGTTGCAAAGAATGAACTGCAGGAAAGCAGAAACATTATATTTCACTGCATTTCTTTATTTGCAAAGCTGAAGAACATTGCTATAGAACAGATTGAGGTCTCATTCAGCACCTCTCAGGTACTTAATTTCACCTAAGTAATGCTCATTCCCATCATTGTTCATTCTGAGGAAAAAAATATAATCAAACAACTTAATCTCTGCTTACTTATACAAAAATTTAAAAGCTTTCAGAAATCAGGTAGATAACAACATAAAGTGAATTATGAAATGCTTCTGGAGTAAAGGAGAGAAATACATTAGAAATATCCTACTTCAATGAAAAGAAGGGACAATAGGACGAGAGAGATGTATCGCAGTCTGAATACTGAGTAGTACACATGACTCTAGTAGGAACTTTCTGTTATCAATTTCCATCATTCAAGTGTTTCAAACTTCTTTACAGTACAATTTTCCAAGTTTTACAGCTGACGTTACAGGTAGCTTTGCAGGTATTGACATAACACTTGGTATATTCTGTAACATTTTTTTCCCTTTTAAACATACCCTTTTAAATATGTACTGCCTTTAGAAAAATAGGAAAGCAATGCTGCTTTCAGGCCCAGAGGAAGCAGCTACCCTTAAGATACTCCTCAAATATAACTGGGGTCCTTGGAATCCACAGGGATGCTCTTAGGGTAATGAGTTCTGCTGGGAAATACAGTCATTTTTAATGGCCCCAGAAATGCTCTGCAAGTTCCTGCTGGCTTTTATGAAGGCAGATTATATGTTTTTAATTTATAGTGGTTTTACTGTGGTTCTTCAGCAGAGAACACCCTTCCCCACCACCCATGTTTATGTATCCATGCTTAAACTACTTTATTTCCAAATCGGTGTGATATTTGTTGCTTTAGGACTACTGTATTCATGGCACAAGAAATTAAGTGATTGGAAAACTAAACAACCTGTTCACTAATTTTTACTGTTGTGGCTTATTGGAACTGCTTCACATGTTGGAAATCATATAGTTTCATACTAGAAAACAGAAAGCATTTCAAATACCAAAGAATTTTGGATTAAATGGGGAAAAAACTTTTAGGATCATCAGCAATGACTAAGGTTTCCCATCACTGGCCCTTAAATTTCAAGACTCTACTACTTCATGTATGCACCTCAAATGTTGGTGATTATCAGAGTTTATGAGGTTGCATCTCTACTGTTTTCTCTGCAGACATCTTGAATGTGATTGATTTAACTGTGCTGACCTTCCAGCTGTGACAACTGCCTGTTCCACTGTCACCTGCTAATAACAGTCATTTATTCAGCAGCATCCCCTAACTGCCTACTGGTGGTAGATGTCTAATAAGTTATTCAGCCTGGATTTAAGCAAGACATCAGAGATTTTGTGTCCTAATAACATTCCCTTAAGCAATCCACCTTCTTTGCCTTTCAAGTTGTTTACTAACCAAGATAAATGAGCTTGCTGAGACAGGACAATGACAATAGTTGGAACACACATTGCTCACACAGCTGACCCTATTCAATTTTAAAACAAAATAAATCTATGCTGTTTTGTTTTATGTATGACTTATTAAATTACTGATATAGAACTTGTCTGCCCCAGATTGCAGGGCACCGCTAATGTACTGAGCTGCAGACATTACATAGCCTTAAAAAAATGAAACAAAACCCCCCAAAAAGGTTTACATTACAATTAACATGAAAAACAGACAGGTTCAGATGGAATGAGAGATGAGGGGAAAATAAAAAAAACAGGTTTGTCTAATTGTCTTCCAGGAACCCAATATGCTATCAACTGCCATAATTTACAAAGCAGCTGATGACGGGGAAAGACAGCAATAACACATTAAAGCTATTCATTCAGAACATGGAGTAACAATGCTTCAGAAACTCCTGTATCCAAAGAGTTTTTGTTGAATTTCCATAACTAGATGCATTCAGAAACAACATGTGAAACCATTACAGTTATTGCTGATTTGAAAAAGATCCATAAAAACTATTAGTTTGAAGCTAAATATTTTTCAGCCAGAACTAGTAATTTAGGAAATTGTAGAGCCATGTCATAGTAAGGCTTTGGTTGGAAGGGTCCTTAAAGACCATCTAGTTCCAAACTCCCGGTCGAAGGTAGGGATGCCAGCCACTAGACAAAGCTGCTCAGAGCCTGATCCAACCTGGCCTTGAATGTTTCCAGGATGGGGCAACCCATTCAGTGTTTCACCACCACGTCAGTAAAGCGTTTCTTTCTAATCTCCAATCTATGTCTCTTAGTTTAAAGCCATTCCATCTTGTCCTGTCACTGTCTGCCATAAAAATGGTTGCTTTCACTCTTTTTTATAAAAGTCCTTTAAGTACTGGAAGGCTGCTCTAAGGTCTCTCCAGAGCCTGCTCCAGGCTGAACAATCCCAACTCTCTCAGTCTGTCTTAATAGAACAGATACTCCAGCCCTCTGGGCATCTTCACAGCCCTCCTCTGGACTTGCTCCTGTGCTTGAGGACAGCAAAGCTGGTTGCAGCACACCAGTGGGGTCTCAAAAGGGTAGAGTAGAGGGGCAGAGTCCCCTCCCTTGATCTAACTCGCACACTGCTTTTGGTATAGCCCAGGATTTGCTTGGCCAGCTCTTCATTCATGAGAACCCCCAAGTCCTCCTCTGCAGGGCTGCTCTCAAATGAGTTCATGCCCCAGTCCGTACTCATTTGGGGATTGTCTCGATGCAGGTGCAGCAATTTTCACTTTGACTTGTTGAACCTCATAAGGGTATAAAGTTCTGTTTGTTGTTTCTCATGAAACATGTAGTGTGCTGGTATTAGGGTTAAAAACCCAAGAACTTGCTAATTTATATAAATCCATTATTCCAATCCAATTCATGGGGAGCTTATAAAAAATAAATATTATGAACTCACAAAACAACCCTAAAACTATCTAGCATGTCCATTCCAGGTGGGGTGACGGTGTTTGACCGTTTAGGTGGATGCTATGTATGCTACCCCAAGCAAAGGAGAATCCTGACAAGGGAATGACAAGACATAAAAGCATTTTATTAAGAAATCACCAGTTTATATAGGGGAGGGTGAAGAAGGATGTGGAAAAGGGGTGGTAACTAGATTAGGATTCAGCAGAACTAGGGGTGGAGTAATTTGCTGGGGTAACAGAGGAGCCAATGAGGATACAACCGCCAAACAACCAATCACAACAGGGCCTAGGCTGAAGGTGGGAAAAGAGCCCTAAGGGATTATGGGAAGAAGACAACATGGACAGGATGACTAAGGGAAAAGACAATGAGGAAGCCATTTTTGAAAATGTGAGGGTCCATTAAACTCTTAACCCCACACAATGGAATGTTGTAACTTAAACAGTCCTCATAGGCAAGTCCATGATGTTATTTTTGAGTCCCAGATCCCATTCTTGTTGGGTGTTTGCCTCTGGTATTTTCATTGACCCTTCATCCTTGTAGACCCACTGCTTGTAGTAGTCTTTCCATTCTGCATAGGTCAAGTGTTCTCCCACAGTGGGGTGTACATTAGGTCCATCCCTTATCACCATAGTCCTAGTGGCTTTCTTTACAGGAACACTAAATAAAAAAGGTGGGAATAGAAGCAGGCAGGGAAGGTCTATATGACTCAAAGACTTATTTGGGAAAAACTGTGCAAAATAACAAACTGAAAAGAAGTGTCATCAGAAAACCCTTGAAAAATGTCAGTATTCAGAACACCCAAAGGCACAAAATTGGGGCTTTGCTGAATTCTTCATACTTTTTTTTCCTACATTTTTTTTAAAGAAACCAATGAGAATTTTAGACCAGCTGAGAAACATGAGCCATCCCATTTGCATGGCAGCAATAACTCAGTTTTTGCTTAACATCTCCATAACAGGAGACAAAATGGCATCCAAGTTGAAAAATAATGTGAAAAACAAAGCACATTGCTTGTAATAATTATAAAAATTTTGTTCTACATGTATTTGTCCAAGTCAGCAAGCAGCCAGTCTCACTGAAAAGGAAGAACATAATGACCTCTCATTGTGTCACATAAGCAAAAGAATATTTCATTCTTTAGTCTTCAGATATTTGCTTGATTGGTTGAGGGCTTCTTGTAAAGTAACCACTAGTAATACATCAGACTGTGCTCCAGACTTTCTGTATTTCCCAAATTTATTCCCTCTCCTGGGATTTTATTGTGTGCACAGACACTCTGATGCATGAAATCATCTCCATTGTTCTTCATATTCTGCTAGCAAGAATACAGAAGATTTATAAATAAATAACATGTTGAATGGTTAAAATGCAAATCACCATATTAGTTAGAAAAATACTTTAACATGGCCTGCAGTGCTAATCCTATCCAGTGACTCCTCTTTCCCCAATCCCTACCAGTTTCAGGGCAGCTTCTTAAAGCAACACTTGAATAACAATGCAGGTACAACATAATAACAGAATTTTGTGTTGGACAAGTTGGACAGAGTCAGGGAAGTGTCAAGCCATCTGCAGTTTCTCCATTTCCCAACAGCAAAAATGTGAATAGTTTTCTTAATCCCAATTTCTCCTTATCTGGTTTTGCTCTGGCCTCACATGTACATTGCAAAAACTATGTAGAGACGTCTCAGATGCTTGTGCTGAAGGTCATTATAAAAGTTCAAGTACTCAGTTTTTACAGGACAAGAGGAGACAGTTGAACAATGTCAGACTGAAGAAAGACAAGAAATTCTGCTGCATGAGTGACCTGAGAGTCAGGGCTCAAGCAAACCCTGCAGCTCTAACAGTTAAAGTCACAGTTTAAATCTGCGTTGTGATCTTAATTGCAAAGTCACAGAAAACACTAAAGTCCAGAAGGTTCCTAATTTGTAAACAGGACCTAACTAAAATCACAGGAGCAGGAGTTAAGAATGAACACAAGGATCAAGATCCAAAACATAATGGTAAGTTGTTTTTTGCACTTTTAATGTTCAGATATACCCAGTAATACATGATTTAACTAAACCATTTTGTTCCAGATCAGTTAAAATAGATAATTTTTTTTAGAAATTATGAGTAATTTTTAAAATGCAGTTACAACTTTTTAAGTGAAAAATAGAATGAATCACAGACCCTATCATTTTCTCACTTCTTATTTCCAATGTTTTAGAAGGTCACTAGTGAGAAGCGACTTCCCTTACCTCCTTCCTGCAGTAACAGTTAATTCTAAGAAACACTGTAGTAATTCTAATTAAATACCTATCCAAGATATATTCCCAGTGCATTCTCTTGCCTTGTAAGAGCCTTTTTCTCTTTTCCAGAGTTAGAAGTTTTTGGGGTTTTGTTTGTTTTTTTTTCCCCCCATCACCTCCACTTTTTCATCCCTATTTTCACTCTCCTTGTGTTTATTGCTCTGTAAATAGTACAGAAGATTCCCTACCTATAAAAAAAGAAATTAAGATAGTCATGGCAATATTAACATACACTGAATTATGAGCCTTTACTCCCTACATTGTTCAACTGGCTGAGTAGGAATAGAAAACAATTTTGTGAAATACAGAGAAGACAGACAATGACTGGAAAACCAGAAAGAGAAATCAGGCTTCTAGCTCAAGAACTGCTCAATAACAACTCAGTTTTTAATCAATAGCTTCCATTTTGTGGCTAATATAAAGTTTAAATGAACTTCAGGGAAAGCTAACTAGACTTTCTTAATTGGTATCCAAATTATGCTCTCTGTCTTCTGCATCCCTGTTTAAGTAAGAAATATGTTGCTTTGTGCCAGCTTTATTGGGAATTTCAATGTTCTGTTTTTCCATGAATGCATACTAGTACCCTTACAAGACCCACATACTACTTTATGATTTTAGACCATTCCCCCATAATTTAGCCCCAAATCCTAAAGCAAGTACTTTTCACTCATGAAAGTTCTGCTCTCTTAAAGAAAGTGTCCATGAAAGTTACTCTGGGGAGCTGAGTTTTGTGGAAAAATGAAATAAAACAAAATTGGCCTAAATGAAAAAGAAGTAACATAAAAGAAGAAAAAGGAAATAGTTTCTGACACTGCCAAACTGCATTTTATTTTTCTGAAGGGCACAGTCTAATAGCATAGCTTGCTTTATTTGTAGGATGCATTTGATATATTAATTCCTTATATATATCATACCACAGATGTTTTCTGCACATTAAAAAAATTCCACATGCACTAACTCTTTGCATTTTCAAGCTGTGGAACTAACAGTATAAGTAATACCTTAGCATACCAATTCCATTTATTCCAAGCAGAGACCTTTAGTTCAAACACACTGCTTTAAACTTAAGTTAATTTTTAACTGAATACTGGAGATATCAAGGTGAGCACCCAAAATGAAGACTGTTTCTCAAAATAGAGCCTAAGCAGTGACAGAGTTCTCTATGTGGTTTCCCTTTCATCTGAAAATCCCTTCCGGTTGAAAATACAGCATCAGCAAAAGTCAGGATCTGTGCTCAGAGCAGAATCTCCCCATTCATCTCTGAGACTATATTAAAAGGCTAACAGCTGTAGATCAGTTTTGCATTTTCAAATACTATCCACTCCCATCTATCCTTCAGCTTTTCTCTCAACAACAAAAGCAAAAAATTAGTTTTTGAAAGATCTTGACATCATATCTAGTGGGTAAGACAATTCATGATCTTACCACTCCTTTCCCTTCACTCTCTTCTCTCTGATTGGGCCAATAGCTCTTGCCCAGGAAGGCCATTCATTATCACAGTGACAGTTATTGATTTTAATTAAAGTAGCAGAAAGAAGCTGAAAATAATAAGCCCTATTCTTCCATGTTCCAGGAATCAAAATAAATGATACTGAGAATTTATACTGACACAACCACATATTTGTGCCTATGTCCAAAGCTACAGCCAATCTGCACAAGAGATGCCAAGAGAGAACTACAAGAGCTTTAATTAGTATAGAAAGCCGATTGCATGGTAGGTACAACATGTAATAGTCTTGGCACCAGCAACTCACCAAGAGAAGAGAGTTCCTGTTGCAGTGAAAAACTTGATGGGCAGCAGTAGTCACTTAATTTGTTTATATAACCAGGCAAGCTGGTTTGCCCTTTGGTTCCCCCACCCCTCATTGCTTATTTCATGCATACAAAGAAAGCAAGTGTTTGGGTTAACATCCAGCTACTCACAATTACAACCTGAAATGCCTGCCAACTGCATTAAGCTCACTAGCCATGGAAAGGAAAAAGGACTTTTTCTAGAATGAGAGACAGGAGCAGGCATACATACACAGAGAGAACAGTACAGTCTGCTCCTAAGCTATGTATATCCCCAAGCTGCATAAAAATACTTGTTACAGTCTTCAGAGAAGTAAACTAATTCAGGAAAGCTGTGTTTCATGTAAACTTGGTAAACATGCTTTTGTTGAGTTGGGTTTTTTCTGTCCCACCAGACACAGCATCTTTTAACACAGCTTTGCTGCCTACAAGAACTGATTAAATGATGTTCTCAAGGCACAGGGCACCACTTATCATTGGGTAAGTGCCAGATACAAAGGACTGTTACTCTAATGATCAAAAAAAATCCATTCATCACCCAACCTCCACCTGATCAATGGGATAAAATTGGTTTTGAATGTGATACCACTGTATATTAGAGTAAGCTGACAGAAGGACCCCTATGAAGTCTACCTGCACTTTTTTCTACTGCTGTGTGGCTGAATGAATAGAAATATTTCTGGGTATTACATATACTTAGTGGAATCTCTGCAGAAAAATACAGTGGCTTTCCCAATGATTGTCATGTGTAAGTACTTAGATATTAATGACTGATTTTACATATCAGGGAAATTTTTCCTACTTTCTCTTAAGCAACAAAAATATGATATTAAATCCATAACAGCCTTGTCCCATCTGTGAATCCACCTGTTTTTTTAGTATGTGTCCTTGAAGTCCTGATGCATTTCAGGAAAAACAAGTTGCAAATAAACACATTTCATATACAGCATTTCAGTTTTGGAATGCAAAAATTCATTGTGTCTTGCAATATGAAACTCTACTGCATTCCTGTAACAGGTATCTCTGTCTTGCAGGTTGTAGCACATTGTTGTCATCTGAATGTTTATTCCTTTTCTTTTGAACAGGCACCTCCCTTCAATAAATGAAAGATGTAATAGAGGAACTGCTTGGAAGCCTGAAATGTATCCGTCTTTTCCCCCCCAGGAATCTGTGAATTTGGCAATTTTCTTGGTGTTCCTTCTCTCTTTGATTATCTGTCTCCATCTTACAGGCACAGAGATTTCAAGGGACCTGATGTGAGTGTGGCTTCTTTTGGAACAAGATGCTGAACCAGCTTTATTGTTCCTGCTGGCTGAGTGACAGGTATTGAGCACAGGTATGTCCCTCTGATCAGGGTCATTGAGGAGAACCAGCTATTTCTAATGCAACTCTCAACTCAAATGAAAGAAATTCTGTACTAGTTAGGAGCATCATCTGAACCAGTGACACTTTTCCCCAGACAATATTGCTGAGTAAGAGATTCACATGCTAGAAATTTCTGCAACCTAAAGAGAGACTTGGCAGAAAAATGGCGTAAAATTAACAACTCTCACTAACTCAATTTGCACTAGGAAAAAAAAAAGACTGTTTCCACTCATTTTGGGAAACAGGATGTTAATGTTTCCAGCATGCACTGTCTTGGGTCGACTGCAGCATAAACATCCATCAGTCCTGAAACCAATTACTGTTCTTCTGATGTCTGTCTCAACAGACACCATTTTCTCTATATGAATATTCGTTAATCAGACCACTATACATTGCAGATAAGTTCAAAGAGGCTTTCCTTATCATGAAATGCAGGTTAAAACATACTACAGCAAAAATACATTATAATGTACATGGTTGAATTTTGCCAATATATCTCAATTCATTAAAAACACTGTTGGAAATTCTCTAGACATGTCACTTCTTGGCTTGGACTTAGTTAATAATTGAAGTAGAATACACAAAGGATTTGGGGAGGATATGCAAGCATGTACCCACCAACAGATGTCCCTTGAATCATAGCATGAACAGTAGAAAAAAAGAGTGTTTTGGAAATCTTGTGCAGCTGAGATGAGCATACCAATAAGTGAAGAGAATGAGGAATGCTGAATTTTATGCAGAGTGTAATGAAAAAAAAAATTGATTTTTTTCCTGAAGCCGTGAATCTTTCCAGGTTTTCAAGAGCTCCATGTCTCACTCTCAGCTGACAGAATACAGTCACCTTGGGGTTATATCAAACAGAAGTAGCTATCGATTAGAAAAGTGTTTGCAGATTAGAAGCTTTGCAAAAGAGTTACTCAGCAATCTCTATTAATTGGATATGTTCAGCACTTGAAACTTAATTTCTATCTCCATTTAAGTGGGTCAATATTGTGGAAGCAGCTAGAAAACAGGTCTGGCACAATAAAACTCCGGTTCTGTTCTTATTTGTTTGGATCAGTCTAGTCCTTACCTTTATTTCAGGCTAAATAACCACTGGCCTTGCTCTAAGAGGAAGCTGTGATGGTTTCCATCCGGCACCGTACCAGAGATTCATGGATTGTACCAAGTTACAGAAACACAGCTTATCTCAGAAGGAATCTCTGGTGATTGCCTAGTCCAAACTCCTTACCTCAAGCATGTTGTGCAGAATCATGCTCAGCTGGGTTTTGAGTATCTCTCAGGATGGAGACCCCACATCCTCTCCAGGCAGCCTGTTGCAGTGTAAAAAATGCAGGAAAATCTCCCTGTAGCAAAATGTTTTCTTATGCTGAGCCTCCTCTTCAAGGTTAAACAATCCCAGCACCCTCAGCCTCCCCTTATATGTTCTCCCTTAATCACCTTTGTGACCTTTGCTCCAGTTATGTCCATGTATCCTCTTGTATTGCAGAGGACAGATCTGGACATGGCATTCTAGATACGGTCTCACCAGGAATGAGTAGAGCACAAGGGTAACCTCTCTCCAACTGCTGGCAATGTTCTTGCTAATACAGCCTGCTTTGTCACAAGGACACCTTACTGGCTCGTGTTCAGTGGTCCACCAGGATCCCCAATGCTTTTTCTGCAAAGGTGCTTCTCACACAGTCAGCCCCTGGTCTGAACTGGTTAAGGGAGTTATTCTTTACCAGGTGCAGGACCCTGCATATGCCTTTGATGAACTTCATGAGATTCTTGTTGGCCCATTTCTCCAGCCTTTGAATGGCAGCACAGACATCTGGTGTGTCAACCACTCCTCACAGCTTCACATTTTCTTCAAACTTACTTGGGGTGCACTCTGCCCGTCGTCTAGGTCGAGGATAATAGTACTGGCCCCAGTGTGGACCCTGGGGTATCCCACTAGTGTCTGGCCTCCAGCTAGACTTCATGCCACTATCACAACCTTCTGAGGCCAGCAGTTCAGCTGCTTTTCAGTCCACCTCCCTGTTCACTTTTCTAAGGCATACTTCATCAGTGTGTCTACTCTTGGACACTTTTTGGAGAACAGAAACTCAAGAAAAATCAAGTTCTATTAAATTCTGTTTCTACCAGTATCAAGGAACTAATCTTTACAGACTGTAACATGAAGACTTAGGCATTGGCTGTGCTGAAACAACATGACTGGTCATAGTAATTTTGTCAATTTTGCCCCTCAATTCTATACAAAATGGCTTGACACAGAATAAGGATTAAGAGCAATTAAGCAATTGAAGGAAATTCACTTTGTTTCCTCCTTCAAAGGCTAATATGCTAACCTGACTACAGGAGAAATACTGAGCACATTTTCTGAAAAACAGCATGACCTTTCACAGGAAAAGAAAAAAGCCTCCTTTTTCTTCAGCTGTACAAAACAGAGAACTCTTGCTTGAAATAGCAGTCAGTTTGAGCCTTAAGCTAACATCTGGGGTCTTGCACATCTGTAGCTTAACTCAGATGCAGAGCATTTTAATTAAATAACTCTCAAAGTGTATGTTTTTGCAACTCTAAATAGAAAGAGGCAAAATTTTACAGTACTAGCAAAGATAGGATGGCAACACTGGGTGCAAACACATTTAGTTTGAGTTCATACATTTTCTAATTTTCAAGGTTTGCCAAGTCCTTTAATTTCTAGATACACAGCACCTATGTAATGATTAGAAATACCTGAATATCTCATGATAACTCATGATGAGATAAAGCAATTATAGCTCTCCTGCACCTACTTAAGAGAAGGAATAACAGATTTCCCATAAGCAAAAAATGTGGACACAAACACCCAGAATTCAGGTCTTTCTGACCATTGGTCTTACAGAGGGATGGATATCTCTTCACATGCTTAAAAGCACCAACTACTTACACTTGCTGAGGCATATAGTCCAGCAGGAACATAGAAATGAGCTGTGTTCTACTATTATTTTGTATAACTGCTGTGAATTTCAGTGCTTTGCTCATCCAAGTCCCATTGCACAACAAAAATTACCAGTAAAAAGCATCAGCACCAACTGAAGATAGAGCTCTCCTAAAGCTTGTTTTTGGTGAGTCCACGTGTCCCTTCTTTCCTTTAATGCATGTAACCATTTCATCCATACTCCACACATGCAATGAGAAAGCCAAACTTTGTGAATGTGTCTTCCCTATCTTCTTAAATCTTTTACTCTCTGAACAAAGACTTGGTCATGCTATTTTTTACTGTGTGTGCTTTTAACTTTCTGATACGCTGTCATTAGTATCTCAGCAATTGTTTTTTCATCATGGAGTTCTCTTTGCAGAATATCAGTCAGTGTCAAGGGTAACCTGCCAGCTCTGTTGTTAATGGTTAATATATGATTTTTCTTTACCTAATTTATACCAAAAATTAAACTCTAAAGGTTATGCTATATGCTTCCAATCCTAAAGACCAAGTCTAAAAGTGCAGATATTAAAAAGGTGAAATGCATGGAGCAGCACAGCTATTCCTGGGCAAGCATTAATAATTAGATATTACTTTGGAGAAAGGGCAATGCTTCATCTGAAGATGAAGTATTATCTTCAATATATCTTTGTGCAGTTGGTGGAACATTCCCACTGATAGTGCTTCTAACCTCAAAATAAGTTGGCAGATTTGCCCTTTTCTACCTGAAATATAGTCTCTTCTGGGAAACCTTTACCAACACATCCTGACAACTGTTAACGTCCTATTGAAGGTTGTTCACCAATATTTGTAGTATCTTAAATACACACTGTATTATTACAGGTGAATTCTACATTTGCTTAGAATAAAGATCATGCTGAGAATAAAAGCCAAGTAGGCATCCAGAAAAAAAAAAACAACAAACAAAAAAAGAACAAAAAACTTAAAGGCCAATTATAATATTACCTATTCTTCTTCCCCCAGAATTATGTTATATCTCAACAGACATATTCTGAAGACAATGTTTGCATGCAAGGGAAAAAAGTTATTTGCCCTTGTATGTAAGTGTATACATGGATTTAGAAATAGCACCAACTTGTCTCTAGTCAGCCATACTCAGAA
The DNA here is from genome assembly GCA_013396695.1 of Sakesphorus luctuosus. NCBI lineage: Eukaryota > Metazoa > Chordata > Aves > Passeriformes > Thamnophilidae > Sakesphorus > Sakesphorus luctuosus. Next base: position 19,041 of record VWZD01008952.1, on the reverse strand, counting down.
CACCTCATCCTATCTATTACTCACTGTGAGCCACTGCATCCTGCTGGAGCACATATCCTGGGCTCCTGAGCTCTCCAGCAGGAAAAGATGTGTGCTTAGGAATTCAGCAAGCAAAACAGAGCAGTGGGGCATTTTCAGCTTGTGATAATCTTGAAGTTAAGTACTATGCACTATTCTGGAAAATATAAAATCCCTTTAGCCTATTTGTTCCATGGAAAAAAAATGTTGACAGAATAAGTTTAGCTTGTTTGCATGACCATCACAAAAAAAAATATTTTCCCATATTTATTGCAAAATATCTAGTCTTTATTGCTATAAGTGATACACTCTCAGCCTCTGAAAATCAGCCTGAATCTTTATTCCTAAGAGTTTCAAATTAAACACATTCATAGAGTATAGCCAGATTTTAAACAAGGATTAGAATTTGTGACCTTCAAGTATAAACTTACAATAGTGACATTTGTAAATGAATCTTTAAGATTAATTTAATGATATGAGGTTGAGTACATTTTTAACCTCAGCTGAAGAAGTTTTCTCTAATATTTTGCAAGTCCATTTTTAACTTTCCCATTTCTTTGTATGCCTCTTGCATACAAAATCTGTACATACTAAATGAACAATCACAGGCAGAAAAAATTATCATGGATATATATTAATACAAGTGGTTTATCTTCCTGTTACACTTCAAGTTCATGTTTTACTGTGTGGGATCCTAATCTGTGCATCCAGTGCACTCCCTCAACAACAAAGGCATGTAAGGAGTCACTTGTATCATGTTTCTGAGAACACAGTTTCATATCTAAAACATATTCTACAAAACTAATTAAATTAGATACTGCCTATTTTATGAAGTGAATTGAACCAAACACACCTACACAAATGTCTTCTAACTGTATGACTATTTTAATAAATAAGAATGGCTTGGTTTTGCAGGGAAGCGATTTCTGACAAAATAGAGAAATTTTCAGCCTTTGGACTTCTTTAATTTTGCTTACTGGGGTGGTAAAAAAAAAAAGGTGGGAAGCAAGTATGAATAACCACGTAAATAACCAGACAAATTCACATGTTTTTCTTACAAGAAATAAGGAAAATAAATTTCATAACTTAAAAACCTCACCAAACTTTCAAAAAGTAAACCTTCAATTTTATATATGTCAAACAGTCCAATCTGATGAAAAGTTGACTGCTGCTACATAAAGCAAACGTCTACACTGAGCTTTAGTTCACAGAAGAAGGAATAGAAAGTGTTCCAGGAGTGTAATTACAAAATAAAATGCAAGTGTTTATATTGTAAAATGTGTGTCAGTTTACAATCCTGTTAAAAATTTCTTATTTTATGTGCAAGGCAATTGAGTCTATGAGAGATGGATCTACAGAGTTAATATGACTGCATCTCCAAAAGCTTATGAATTGAGAAAGTATTTTAAAAGATTTTCTAGGCAGCTGGAATTCAGGAATCTGACTTTGACTGTGTAATAGTGAAAGTAAGAGAGTGTGTGTACAGGGTAGTGTGCAAGAGAGCAAGAGTGAGGGTGAATGAGGCAACACAAAAAGGGCGAGAGCAAGAAGAAGGAGTGAGCAAGAGCAAGTGAGAAAGAGCATGGGCAGGAATGAGTGCAGGCAAGAGTGATAGGAAGAGCAACAGTGAGGGCAAGTGAGAGCAAGAAAATAAGCATATGAGAGCAAGAAAGTAAGCTTGTGAGAGCATGTAGGAGAAGGAGAGCTTGTCTAAAATGTTCCTTAATTTCAGCTATTAATAACAGATGTAACTTGTCTCCAGTGAACTGTGTTTTGACCCACTTATTACAGAAGTCAAACATGAGATAAAAAAGTCAGGTTTGGTGCACTGAAGTTCACCTACTAACACTGTTTAAAAGTAACATCAATTAGTTGGAGGAAAAAGCAATTAAAGAAAAAAAAACACAAAAGATCAGCAGAACCCAGGAGGGGCAAGTAAAGTCCTGTAATTGATACAGGCCATGGGTCTCTGTTGGTGGTGATTCACACTGGCACAGTTTGTATCCTTTCACTGCCTCCTCTGCAACCACACAGTATGCAGGCATGTGTTGATTAAATGACACCATGGACTTATATAGAGACTAAACTGTTGCCCTGAAGTGTTCCCACTGATCATTTATTTTATATTTGAGACCAAACTCACACTAGACTCTGTAATAGAGAGTGAATAAATATAAGAGCCCTGGACCATCAGCACTGATCAACTGATGCAAAAAGGTGAAGTCACCTAGACTGTCTTCTACTGTGAGCCCATAGCCTCAGGTGGAAACCGTCTTCTGGGACAGCCTCTGAGAGCAAACAAATAGATCAGTACAGGAAAGAAATCACTTATATTTATACCCCCAATCAAAGAAAAATAGGGTGGGAAAGAAGTAGGAGTGGCTCTAGAAACACAGCTGGAAATTAGTTAGCTCCAGTCCTTGCAAGAAGCCGTTTGGTTATTGGTTTCACTGTGGATGAGTTTCTGTATCCTGTTACATACTTTCCTCTGACTTGCAGGTTTGCAAGTCTGATGCCTTTTGAGGCGTAATTGTGACATGAAAGTACTCTCTTCTATTGTCTGCCCCTTATGATGCCAGGAGTCCCACTGCTCATTGCCAAAAGACTGGATGACTAAGCAGGTACACCTCGCATTTTACATCAGGCAGGCTGAGTTCAGATCAGGCTGCCCTTGCATTTGAATGATCAGGGAGGAAAAAGATAGACTTCCTTGAGGATTTACTTTCCAGTTTCTCATTTGAAGCATAATACTGCTTACCACTCCGTTGTTTTTAATTTTATGTTATAATAATTTTGTCTTCCTTTCTAAAAGTAAGAACAGAAAAGACTCATGCAAACCACTGACTGAAGCTAACATTTCCTCACTTGTAGTTTATGTTGCATGGTATAACATTAAAAAACCAACCCACACTGAACTGAAGTCTGCCTACCGAACATCCTCCCAGGAGTCTGCTTCTCAAACATCCTTCAGTCTTCTGGAAGCAGTAAAATGCTTCTGCTGAAGGAATTGAATAATTCTGAGAAAAGTAAAAAAGACTTTTCACAGCTTTAGGATTAATGAGATAAGTAGCTTGTCACTATTTGCTCATTATAAAGCAAGCTCACAACAGTAATGGCTAAAAGTCATTAACTTCTGACAGCAGCTCCGTGACATATGGGAAGAACTGGTGGCCTCTGCTCACTTCTTGGAGTATGTAACATTCCTCAGTTGTCAGTTCCAGCAGAAAGACCACAGTTTGAATGCAGTCTGGAGAGCTGATTTCTACATCCCAACTATCACATCCCATGGAATCTGGAAATTAACAGAGGAGATTTAGATTTAGAAATTAATGTGGGGCTGCTGGGTTCTGTTTTCTCTGAGTAGCACACACCAATTTTATATTAGGTAATTTCACATCTGCTGTGGATACTAACTTCAAGGATTCTTAAAAGAAAACAAACCCCAAATCACTAAACTTCTTTAGTTGCCACAGGAACATATTCAAATGCACTTAGTGCTCAATCATGCTCTTTATCATAAATCATGGCTCTTCAGTTCTCTTTTTTCTGTTTCAAAGAGCTGCATAAAACATCATAGCATTTTTTTTTAACCACAGCTGTACCTGTGAACAAGTTGGAATTTACAGCACTTGGGATTTACCAAAAACTACTAACACAAAACTACCTTGAACTACTTCTAAAAAAACATGCAGTCAACTGCATAAATTTATATCAAGATTTGTTTGGGTTTGGGTTTGTTTTGGTGTTTTGTGGGTTTTTTGTTTGTTTGTTTGGGGTTTTTTTTCAGCCACAGGAATATGCATTAAAAATCAGTAGTTTGAACAGAAAATTTGTAGGCTGATTAATGGCTTGATCCACCCAGTGCTGAAATACAATTGTCCCATCAGAGTAAGCAGTAACATTTGCAGACCTGTGGCAGTCTGAGAGTTAAAAAAAAGAAACAGAGAGGAAAACCCACACCAGTGATGCCAAGACGCTTTCAAGCATGTAGACTGTTCTTCCAGTAAGCACTGACACAGGTAAGGTCTTGAGGATCTTTGCAAAAGCCACTACCATGTTTTTACATTATTTAGATAGGTTTGAATCCAGATCTAAATTACAAAATAGTCCTTGTGCACTTTCCATTTACACACAAAAACCAACCCAATGTGTCATCTTTCTTTTGAGAACAGATGAATCAAAAGATTTATGATGACATATTGTAAGAATAGTCTGGCCACCAGTGCCAACCAGTTTTGCACTCTGTTTGAAAGAGCATTAAGTTATCCTGCCCTACACTATACCCTGATGTTGTTTACATGTCTGAATTTATCCCAAGTAGAGATAAAATCTTAACCCCTAAACCCAAACAACTTAACTCAGCCCTTTTGCCTTAGGGTGTGCAGTTGCTTTTCCTCAACATTTCTTCCCTAAATAGCTATGCCAGTTTGAGAATCAAAACAGCAAGTGACTGAGAAATTGCCACAACATTTTGGTCGTGTTGTTTCTCTTGAGCTCAGGTCAAGATGCTCGTGAACAAAAATACAAGCTTTCTTTGCCTTTTCTTTTCAATATGAAATACTTATTATGAAAAGCATATTTCGCTTCCGTTACTGTTCCTTAACACTAAATCTTTTAACCACTGAGTAATTCACTGCTGCCTACACCATGACAGCTAGCAAGCCTTACATGCATGTCTTTGTTTCTGTGTGGTTTAATACATGACAACTGAAGATCCTGTACTTGGTCCAAGTAGTATACTGTGAAATCAGGACAACTATTTTTCTATAAATTCATGGCCCCTTGCTGCCACTTTAGGACCATGTTATTGTTCAGGTATAAGAAAAGATGTTTAGATATAACACATTTTTACCAGTGAAACCATATGTTCCTATAATTTTATGTTATAAGAAAAGATCAGCTATATTTTGAACATATTAGGTGGAGATGCAAAAAAACTAGAAGAAAAAATAGTGGACAGATTTTAAGCCAAGGTCTTAAAGCTGAAGCTTCTATTTCATTCTGTTAACTGTAATAAATACTGAGCAAAGGAGGTCAGTGGATCCAGAACATCTAGACAGGGCTAAGCAGTAGTTTCATGGCACACTGAAAACATGGGCTGCCAGAGGAGAGTCTGAGACAGGATGAGTGGCCTCAAAGGACAAAAGCTGGATTTTCAAGAACAGAAAGAGACTTCAGTGTTGCCTCAGAAACTGGAAAGGGAAGAGCAATGACACATTTAATTGAAAGCTAATTGGAGAATCATGGTGAGAACCTGTAATATTTTGTTGATTTCATAGGACAGGTCATAGACCTTTCAGCCTAAGACAAGACACTAGATGCAACTTCTCAGAAGGCACAATTCTAGAAATGTGTTTGCTGTTAAAAAACAAAACAAAACCCATACCGAAAGCTGTTCTATGAAGTAACTACTCTTAAAATAGGCAAGCATAGCAGCTCATTTAAACCACAAAGTACTCAAAAATGCCTCCCCTGTACAATGGTGGGACTATAATGATACCCTTTGCTATGTTTTGTAGAGAGCTTATTTGTCTTTTTAATTTATGACAAAGGTTTTCTCAGTTTCAAGTAAATTATAAACTCTCAAAATAAAAATCTAAAGACCTTACCACCAATAGGGAAATGAGAAATAATTTCTGACTGGTAAAGATCCTGCTCAGTGTCTTGATAACTTTCTAGGGAGGCATTTTCAAATACAGATTTTAGAAAACATTATCAAACTGCAAGAGGACGGCAATTTTTTGGGAAGGTTGTAATTATGCAAGAGCTTTGAAATGTCTGTGTGTTGTGCACACGCGTTATACATGTAAACATCCCAATGTTTTAGAGCAATGCCTCTCCATCCCTTCCTAAAAATGTCAGGAACTTTCACTGGGTTTTGAAATTCTTGCTGCAGTGGAGAAAGTTCAAAATATCTGCAAGGTCTGTTAAAATATCACACTGCAGGACTCACACTGTCCCCACCAACTGCTAAAGCAGAAAACTCAGTTAAGCAGAGGAGGGGCATCTACTTCTGAGGACAGGAGAGTAATGAAAAAGTTAATTTCTACATTGGCAATATGCAACAAAACACAACCATTTTGACAAAATATTTGGAATTGTAGAATCACAATCGTTTCAGCAACTATGCCATTTAATCCCACACAGCTCAAGCTGACACTTTATTCAACGTTTTTTTAAAAGAGGGTTGCCAACAGTGATGGACCTAAGATGTTAAAGTGCTCCAATTTTATGTGATTGTGATTTTTAATCAGAAATAATTAAGTAGTTAAAACTGAAAAATACTTTGAAGTTACTAAAAATCTCAATAATAGCAGAAAGAGATCTCCAAAAATTGCTGTCTAGGAAAATAAAAAAGAAAAAGAACTTTTTTTATTTCCTGTTAACTGATTGATTTTTTTAACCATTGCTTCAGGTTTGGTGTTCCTAAGTTGTGTCTGCACCCATCAGATCTAGAACTTTGTTTTTAAATGAGGCCTGAGACTCCAATGCACTTAGCTGAGGCTAAGTGCAAATATACTCAATGCTTCAATACATGACAAAAACTGGCAGTGTGTCACTGACAGTGCTCAAGTCAAAAGTCAACTCAGGCACCAGCTGAAACCCCACAGGATTTCGTAAAATCCAAAAAGATCCAAAGCCCTTTGAATCATAGTTTTTGATCTAATCTGAAGACTGATTATATCACTGTCTTGTGCTTCACATTCATTGCTCAAAAAAATAGTGAAACTTGCCTTTCTCCTCAATATATTGCTGCATGCAATTACTATAACTGTCTCCTTTAGAGTACATTACCAAGAAACATTATAATACCTTTGGGGCATAAATCTCTGAAGGAGGAACCTATTAGGATGAAACAAAAGCCCGTAAGGGCAGCATGAAGTTGACTTTATTACATTTTTAGACAGAAATCAAGGAGTTAGTGTTAAGACAGCAGATCTGTTCTTCCCAGTTTAGCAAGAAGAACATTATTCGCTCATGCTCTCAATTCTAAAGTATCCTGTGAGACATTATACCTCCACAGCTGAACAATTATCAAAAGGGATTCATTTGCAACTCAAAATAGTCTCATTTTCTTCTCATTGTTCAGAATGCATTATAAAAAGAAAATAAGAGTATTTTAATGCTTAAAATTAGTAACCTACATTAAAATAATTTACATTCTGTTAGGATAGAAAAAGTTATAGAATAACAAAAACTATTTGAACTCCTTGGCAAATACTCCCTTTCTATAGTGAGTCTTTTAAAAAGTAAACTAATTTTATCACACTATCTTTCTGCAGATTTTTTTTTATTCATGATTTGGTGGGTTACAGGGCTTAATTGAGATCCCTCCATTAAAGCAAGTGATAGCATTGATTTAAAGGGTATCAGGGGACAACACCTTTCCCTCTCACCTGCCCTCAGGCTTTCTACCAGTGAAGTCCTGGTTATGACTATATAGCAGAATGTGATATGCAGCCAAATTATATTCCAGTCAATACATATTCTATAAGCTTGCAATAAGCATTAAACATAGGACAGGACAATGTTTGTTATTTAGTAGTTTAGCTAAAACACATAGTTTTATTTTAGTAAGGACACATTTAGTCACAAGACCAAGAAATAATTTTCATTTCATTAAAAAAAAGCTTAAGATTTAAGTGAAATTCACAAAACATGGATGTTATTCACCATCATGTTCTCTATAGTTCCGATTTATTTTCCAGCAGAAAATCTGACAGCCAAAGACTCTCATTTGCTCAAAGTACTGATAATAAATTCAAAACCTGGTTGTACCAGTAAGATCCCTTATCCTGGCTGCAGCCAAAAACTTCTTCCTGAAATATGCCATATATTTCTTAACCAGTTAAATTTCAAGATATATTCAGCATCCACATTTAGATTGAGGAAATTTAAAAAAAAAATAATCAGCCAACCTTTTTAACTCTCCTCTTGGACCACGTTATATCTTAGTCAATGACACCTACTCACTGACAAAACTAGAGCCCATACTCAAGCACCCTGCATTTTTTTCACATAGCTGCAGAGGAAAGTCCAGAGTGACAGCTTCTTTTGTAACAGTCTGTCCTCTCCTCTCCCCAACAAATCTGAAAATGTTTGCCCAATAGGTATGGGATGCTGCTGAAAAAAACTATGATGATCCTACAGAAACCAAAAAGTGTTGTGAATACCTTGATACAGATACTTCATATTTTGAGAGAGATTACAGATAGTAAGAAGCACTCAGGAAATGACGGGAGTCAATCAAAATGAGTATAATTTTATTTTATCCCTGACTTTAATTTGAAACTTTGCATAAAAATGTATTATAAAGATGAAACCTAAATCAATGTGCCCTGTCAAACAAACAAAAAAAAAACCCACCACACAACTCTGTGGTGAGTATTTCCATCTGTACTGCAGTTTTGCCAGAATTTATCCATCCTGAAACCCTGTCACAGCACCAATAGCTTTAGTGGGAGCACATAATTCACAGAAAGTCTTTAAAATAAGTTGCCTTGATGGTTTTTTGTTTCCTCTTTCCTTCCACCTTTTCTTCTGTTCTTACCAAACCCTGGAGTCACCACATACCCTTGTGGTATGTCAGAGATTTGGTCCTGAGTTACTCTTGTCAGAGTACTACATTGGTTTTCAGCCACAGTAAACATACAGGTGGCAGGACATTAAAACTGAAAATTTATAGATCTAAGAAATGATAGTTTAAGTTGCTATTGATTCACATAATTGGATGTTAATAACAGGGTGTACAGTCTTGGCATTCTTATCAGGTACCCATACTATACATTTATTAATTCGTTTCACTGAAGCTCTAATGAGGGCTGCTTAATTCTGGTTTTAATCAAATGTCAGAGGAGCCAGAAAACCAAGAAAATACTTTTTCACAGATGGAATTTTGTGATTAAATCAGACAGAGGTTTTTTGGTGTTAAATGTGAATATACTTGGCTTAGATTAGCTCAGTTGGTTAAAACTTGGTTGTAGTAATGCCAAGGTCATGGGTTCAATCCCATGTATGGGCCATTGACTTAAGAGCTGGACTTGATGATCCTTGTGGGTTCCTTCCAACTCAGAATAGTCTGTTTCTGTTTATCTCTGCCTAAATACATTCTCTTCCCTATTTGCACTTATTTTTCTTGCAGCTCATAACTGAAAATGACTGGAACTGAATGTTATGTTCTAAACTGTCTGCTTGTTCCAGTGATGGTTCTTCATCATATGTCTACCTTTAATGGATATATAATATGTATTTTAAGACAGCTAGAGAAGAAAGGTAATCAAGCAGGTTTTTGAGATATTTTTGAGCTAGATGTTATGTTAGCTTTTTGTCTGCATATGAACAAGCTGATACACACTTTTGTGTCATCATGCAAAAGGCTATGATCCCGTTAAGTATCACTCCTTTGACAAAACATTCTGCCATTGACACAAGATTTAAAAAGTCAGAGAAACTAATAACAGCTAATAATAATTACTGATCTCTAATTGTCATCTGCCATCACTGTCAATCACAATCAATGCAAACTGGTACACAGGCATATTCTTAAAAAGGAATTAAATTCATTGATCACAGAATTACTGCAAACTGTACCCTGGAGAGGACTGTTCCAATCCTTTCGTCTGGCATATGTTATGAAGAAAATAGAACTGATTATGGGAAGACACAGCAGTAACTACCAAGAAAGATCCAAAATATAGTAACACTTTCATCACCTTCTCTGAAGGACTAGTTTTGCATCTTTTTAGTAGTAAAGCCAAGACACTCAGATGACATTCTGATTAACTTCAAAAGAAGCCTATCCTCTGACACTCATTTCTTCCACAAATTTGGAAACTCATCTTCTGAATGAACAAATTTAGAATACTCCCTTACCACCACCAATTTCTCATGTAGCATGATCAATCATCAGAATGATTGCTTAGAAGCACCAACATACACTGAAATAATAAAAACTCCCAAAGATCAGCATATCTATTCCTGTACAACAGAGAGGACAATTACATAGCAGGGTACCCATTTAAGGAACTAAGTCAGATTTTGGAAGAAGCACCAAAACACCATGTGAGAACTTCAGCAAAAGCCTCTATTCCCATCCTGAATTTTCTCAGTGTCATTCAGAGTTAATGCCTATGCAAAAACATCAGCAACTAATAATAGTATATAGTCATATAATAACTCATCTTAGAACAAAATATTTTAGTCTTCACATGTCTTCCTATGCCTACTAAACAAGGAGTTGGAGTTTACTCTGAAAGAAGAACTCCAAATACATTAAATAAATTTAGAGCATACCTGGCAATGGCAAAACATGTGGGGAGATTTACTGTGTCAGTAGTGGAGATATGACAACAGAACTCAACATCTTACCTCTGCATTTCTGGGAACATAACACTTCATTCATGGTGACCTTCCAGTATCTACACAGATTAATCTGAACAACCGTTTCAAACCAAAATAAAGTCATACAGACAAAAATGTCTACTTGACAGTGAGGGAACACAAAACAATCCCTCCATTTTCTGGTCTTTCATTCTTGAATGATAAATCACAACTCTACAGGGCATTTAAAATCATAACTCTATCCTTCCCATATAGGCAACCGCTTTATCTCCTTTTCCAGCAACTCTGTACTCTACCAGTATAAGACATTACTCTGTTTCAATCAATCTCACAGCCTTCCTAATGTTCCCAACATGTATTTGGTTTAGAAGCCTGCAGCTACCTTTTCTGATTTGAAGAGCAGCTTGTGCACCTGATAGCTTGTACATTGTTTCCAAAATAGCTTATGCTTTTCCTATTTAAAAGTGATCAACTCTACCTTCATAGCTCACCTATGTCATTGTCCTTAGATCACAATGAGTAAAACAGAGCTTTCACTGGATCTCTGATGCAGGACATCCAGCATGGAAGATCACTTTTTTGTTTGGGTAATAAACATGTAAATAGAATGGATTCTCTTACATATTACTTTCAGAAAATATTGAAATCTACTATCTTGATTTTTGAAATAAGCAGGAAAAGGATTTATCAAAACCACGTTATATTAGTATGTAAACACTACTCCCATCAAGTATTCATGATACTTTTTTGTCAGTTTTGCTCATTACTTTTAAAAATTTAGATTTCTATCCTACTTTATTAAAATACTATGTTATGTACATACATACTATTGCATAAATAATTTCTGCATGTTACAATTTGTAAATCATGTAATTGTGTTCACAGAGATGCAGGACTACCAGGTCTGCGTTTAAGCATATAACTTGTCTTGGGGAGAACTGATACAAAAGCTGATGAAAAATTATGCCCATTTTGCAATCATAGTAGTTGCAGATACACACTGTGCAACCATAGCATAAATTTAATAGAGACAAGGATCAAGTATGAAAAATGGCATCTTGGTAACTGTATGTGGCATCTTTATAATTAAGCACCACAGTTATTAAAAGTCTAAGCCATCAACTAAAAACTAATGCACTTCCTGTAAAAAAAAAAGCAAGAGGGAAGTTGGTAATCTTGGAGAATGTGTGCTTTTTCATCAATATGCATTTTGACAGCTGTTGTACAGTAGCTAACTACCATGATATTCAAAGAGTGAAGCAATTCTTCAAAAGGCAGTGGAACGACTGATTGCAATGTGGCACCAATCATCTGGTGCATATTTTTTCCTTGAAGAGTCTATCCATTTTACGTCCTCCTGATTCCTTTATATTAACTCTGAAAACACTTTGTACAGCCTGCAACATTTATGCCATTTCTTCTATACAGACATTAGAATTTTTTTCCCCCTTCTGGTAATTCTAGTTTGCAAATCTGGAAAAGCCTGCTGACTTTTAGCATTCCATGTTAGGCTTTAGATTTGGTTCCAAAACCAGCACTTAAACTTTTTCCAGCTATTTCTGTGTCACAGTCTTCTGTAATCAATTATATGCTTTATAAGGCAGATTAAAAATAAAATCAGAAAGCCTTCAAGGCTCTAATCAACACAGGGAGGTAGTTCCAGAACCTGAGGCTGACACAGAAACAAAGAATCAGTGTAGCAGGAGCTAGGAAAACTTGCAGGATTTTGTTTTGTTTGTTTGTTTGGGTTTTGTTTGCTTGCTTGTCTGTTTTGTTTTGATTTTTCCTTTTTTTAATAATCAAGTTGCTAAAAAACTTTAAACAAACAAAAATATGCATAATACATAAGACATCTTAAGAGTAGCAGTCAGAAACAGGCTGTATGACAGGCAATGAATCTGATGATACAGTGGCACTGCATCTTAGGTAGAAGAGAATATAGTGTTGTGAACACACCAGGAATTAAGCCATATGCTGGCAGGAAAAGATACACTGGACCACAAACATGCCATGATTATTCTTCCCTCATTCAGGAAGCAAAAAACCCAAAACCAACCAGCCACCCAACCACAGGCAGATGTGATGAGTTGTTTCACTCTCCTGTTTAAAAAGAGTCCAGATATGTAGATACTCCTTGAGAGCAAACAAGAGGCTCAGTAGACCTCCAGGGTGCTGGCTGGAACACAACCCTCCCAAAAGCTGCTGGGCACAGCCACCTGTTGCACAGCCTGGGGCGTGCGAGCACAGAGCAGCTGCAAAGCTGTAAAGGGTAGTCAAGTGACTTACCTTCAAATTTAAGTCAAATGTATCTAACTAAATTCAACCTCCTGGCTCTCAAGCAGTGATCTACCTTTAAGCAAAAATTCTGAAGGCTGGAAAATCAGCTATTAAAAGTGTCAAAGAGGACCTTGTTATTAGCCAAGGAGAAACACAGTACTAAGTAAACCTGTCATGACCTGTCAATTCTCTATGTCCTGTGATGTTCAACAAATCAATTGGTGAGTATTGCCATGTATTTAATACTTTCTTGCTTGAACAGAAGAAAGAAATCCCTACTGCAGAAAACAAGAGGAGCTCAATAAAACTGCATTAAACTCAATAAACTTGTAAAGTTTCACCAGATCAGTGTGAGGAAAAGAAATATGGTTCCATCTCTGAGTTAGGTCAGTTCAGTGATGCTCATTTTATTGGCATCATTTTTGTGGAATAATCCTTTGGTCCAGAACTGAGTGATTCCGAAGTTGACTCACATGCTCTGCATAAGCCACTGAAATTTTGGAACTATTTCTAGGTCTAAGGGTTTGTCACGTACCTAAATATTACACACAGTTACATACATAAGACTTCCATACTGCCAGTTTACAGTTTGAGTCCTTCTCTCTTAAATTTCAATTGTGTGCCAGAAAAAAGCTCAGCAAGATATATTCCCTGACAGAATCTATTTTCCCAGTGTGCATCAGACCTATCTAGCACAGAAAAAAAACCTCTGCTCTCTGACCTGCAGGTCACCTGAAATGGAAACAGCACTCATACTCTGGGAAACACAAACCTGATACAGTGTTTTAACTTAAGGTTTCAGAGGTGCACCTGTGACAGCTGTCACACAAATAATGCTACAAGAAGAGTTTTACATTCAGAACTTCTATGAAAAAGTAGCTTGAACTGTTACTGACACACAGTATGTTTTATCTGAATATTTTGTGTTTCACTGTTTTGGGAAACCTAGAACCCAGAGGGCCATTAGCTGCAGCCAACTGCATGTGTATTAGATGCTACTAAACATCCATTCCCTACAGGTTTAATTGGAAAATGCCATCAACCTTTTTCTGTGGGAGTTCATCTTTATGGAGAAAATGGCATTTTTCTTTTGAATCCCAGTTCCACTTTAAAAATTGCCTCCTTCCTTTTTTTTTTCCTTCTTCATCCTTAGTACTTGGTTCAAGACAAGATATGCAACTTTGCCAGCTCACGGCACTCTCTGCCACAGTTTTTCTTAAGAGCAGACTACTCTAGTGAACAAATAATCAAATTAATTCTTCATTTTACATTACTTCCCTTAAGAGTTGTCTTCTCAGAAGCTGGATCTTTGGGTCACAATATGCCACAAGCCCAGAGAAGAATTAGGTTATCTAAATTAATCAGAGGAGTGCTGATTTGATTAAACCAGTATTGTCTGAATTTCATAGCATTACTGATCAAGGCTTTCAATACTATCCAAATATTCCTTTTAAAGAAAAAATTTCCCTTGGAAACAAAGGAAGTAAGTCTCCTTTCATGTTATAATGATATTTCACAAAGAACTGAAACATATAGTGTATTTTATTTTTTTAAGGAATTCATTGAGAGATGAACAGTACAGAAAAGAACTGTTTAACAACAGATATTTTCTACAAAAAAAAATGGATCTCTGGTAAAAGCTTTAATTTCAATAGCATACAAGCTAGCAAAATAGGACAAGAGAGGCAGATCATAGAATGGTTGGTTCACTTCTCCATCCCAGTGCTCAGCTATCGGTGGATTAAAGCGCCACTGATATGGTGATAGGGTTCTTCAGCTCCGAGGGTAAGTGATATCATGCTCTAAAAAGAGCGGCTCTTTTGGGGTTATCCCCTTGAAGCATGGGTAGGCTCCTCCCGCTCCCATCCCAACACTGACCTCCCAAAAGAAGACGAGCACTCAGGATGAGAGGTTACAAGGGGAGAAGCAAGTTTATTGGGAGTGCCCAGCCTTATACAGGGGGCAGTGGAACTTTCTGGAACTTGGGAGGAGAAAGGGGAGGAGATAGAACGGGGCGAAGCATCCCATTGGTCCCTATGCAAATTGAGGGGAGGGACATGGAAAGGAGCAATGGGAAACAGGGATGCGAACTCAACCATATATGGAAAATGGTGCATTGCACCAAACTAGGGCCAATCAGGAATGGGTTGGCAGGAAAATGCCCTAGGGGTTTGTAGGATGAAGAAACTTGGATAGGAATGACTAAGGAAAAAATGCATGGGGTAGACATGTTGCCTGCATAACATTTAAACAGGGGAAACATCGATATAGGGTGTAAAACTATTAAAGTCCTTATAAATTTCTCACAGGGCTTCCATATTTGGGGTGCCAGGGTCTTGGACTTCAGCGTCCTCATCAACCCATCTTTTGTAATATTTCTGCCACTGTATGAACTCCGGGTCTCCCCCGACACTCAGCCCTGTTGTGGTTCTGGAAACATAGCTGAGAACACTTATATGTCATTTTGGGTATTTTGTGGCTGGAATTCAGACACAATATACACAACTACAAAATATTTGGGGTTTAGATGACCTAAGTGTATCTATGTGTCAACAAGGTTGATGCCCTCTGTTCTGCAATAACCAAGAGTAATAAATACAGGCAGATTCTCACACACATATGGCTTAAACTAAGTTCAATGTTAAAATAATCACAGCTCACAAGAGTCTCAGTTCAAACTGAATTACTTGCAGTCTTCTCAATTTACTCTGGAATTATTCACATTTTAATATTAAGTCATCTCATTAAGACATCTATTCTCTCATCTAATACCTCAGTTCCTAACCTTAGAGATCAAGTATGTCATGCCCATGATAATTCACGATAAAAATACAGTGACATTTCAAAAGTCTGAAAGCACTACCGCATGTAAACTATCTGATAAGCTGATAAAATAGACGCTTCCATTCTGAAGGGTAGACATTTTGACATCTTTCAGCAGTGCTAAAGAGTGATGCTAACAAAAATTAATCTCCTTTATGATGTTGAAGGTAGGAATTTATCCCCCACTGAAAAATTCCCTGTCAGCTTCTTAAGAGATCAGATGTTACTGTGGATAAAGGATCTTGAATGAGAAATAAAATCAGTAAAATAAACAAGGAATCAAAACTTCTGGAGTTTTTGAATCAAAACACGGACTTATTAGCAAGCATAGAACTTATCCAGCTACAACATGTTTACATCAGGTTAAACAAAAGTGTTATTAAGAGAAATCTCATTATTTAATCAAATCTAATTTTTAAACTGGAAGTCTGGAATGCATTTAAGACCAATGTAAAAGAACTGTTTGATCCCTGTTTAAGTGGAATCTCTTTAATTTAGTATTTCAGTTTCATTTGAGAACATGTCCGATTTGAAACACATGAGAAAGTTTACTCATTATCTGTGGAACCAGAGACAGTCCATCATACACAGCATTGCTACCCTTGTGACAAGCCTTAGCAGAAAACAACACCCTTATTCTCAGAGACAGTCTCTCCAGAATAAAAAGAAAAAATGTAGAAGAAAAAGAAGTGGTACAAGCTTGATTTACTGCATGCACAATAACCCTATCACACTACAAAATGTTGTGTGCTGTAGCAATTAGCCAGGGACACTTCCCTATCCCTCTTCCAGGAAGCCAACTCTACTGTGGAATAATTTGGAGAAGAAGCAAGCTGTGCAGCAGATTTATTTTAATCTGATCTTTATCAGACTTAACACATAGAAGTGTATCGAAAAAATACTGCAGCTACTAGAATAAAGTGTCTGATCAACCTACATTAATTAAAAAACTCAGTGATTCAGAGCTGCATGAAACACCCATTAATAATCAATGCCCACTGACTGCAGCAAACCTACAAGTATGAGGTACCACAATGGGCACTGCCACAAAGCTGAGAGAAGTGGCACAGGTGACTGGACCTGCCCAGCTTTCAACACCTGAGGTACTCCAAAGGTATTTCAGGCTTGTTATACAGCTACAAGAAATATTGCCAGGAGAGTATTCAAAACTTCAGAAGTGTTGATTTACCTCTGAAGATGCCTCTTTCTCTACATTACCAGAGGATAAACACTAGGGAGATTACAATCCTAAAATTTCTACACTAGGAATTAAGGCCAGCATGGTCAGGACTTAGCTAAGAACAGAGTATTTATGTAGTTCAAATCTGTAAGAAAACATAAATTATAGTTGCAGCCATTGTACTGAATAAGACTTGAATGATTCATGCAGGTGTGTTGAGCAATCATATTACCACTGACCATAGCATACAGCAAAAAAAGAACAATGAACAATTATTTGTGACCAAAAGCAGCAGAGACAGGCAAAATTAAGAGGGAAAATTAAAACATGAATTCTTTCTCCATTGGGGAAATAAATATTTCCATGTATTCCTAGTTCTCAAAGACCAATTGAATGTTTTGTAGTGGACCAAAAGAACTAGTGTATAAGGAAAATAAAGAAAGAAAAACAGAGAAAGAATAGAATGGATACTTTTAAGGAGTATGCTTAAACTTTTCTGTTTTCCATGTTAAAAGGTGTTGGTGACAGGCCTTTTCTTATATTGATCTATGAATATGAGAAATCATAAAATCAAATACTTACAGAAAAAGTAAAGGAAGCTAAGGTGTTAGAAAAAGACTAGTCTTGGCTTTATTTTACTTTAATCCATTAAAATATTATCACAGGAGTAATATTGCAACCTAGGATCTGGCTGATGTAATGCTTAAATGTCTTCCAGAACAAGGACCTGTCCTGATTCAGCAGGTGGGACCAGTTTATCACTGTGCGGGGGTGACCAAAGCAATGTATCCTACACCCTCTATTCATTTCCCATGAACTGTTAACAGTGGACCATTTGCAGCAGCTGCCCAGGACACACCCAACTCCTCAGACTGTGAGCTGGATGTGAAAGACATCTGTGAGACAGGAGCTGTGATAACTCCCCTCCAGGGAGTCATTAGCACCTTCACACCCAGCCTGAGGGGGCGTGTCTGCTAATGGGCCATCAACGATTCCAAAATACCTCATGACTCACAGAGCCAGATCACCTACTGTGTAACTCTCTGCCCTGGGGGAGGTATTGGGTGTCCCCCCACCTGGACGTGAGGGTACATAATCTGGGGGTTTGAAGACCTTGGGGAACCACTCGTTGGATCCGAAGAAGGATCAGAACCTTGACAGGAGGAGGCCACCACTCTCAACCAGATTGTGACTACCACTCTTCACAAGACTGCGACTGTCAGCTGCACCAGCAGGTTTTTTTGCTTCCTTTTGCTTTGGACTTGGGGGAGCCACGTGGGTCTCAGCACAGGGGCTAACAAGCACCATTGTGTTCATGCCCCAGGTGCTGGATTGTACTTCTGGGTTTTGTGGGTTAAGACCAATTTCTCTTGTGCCATTGCATTTGTTGTAATATTGTTATTAAATTGTAACTCTGACTTAAAATCTTTTTTTTTGTGTTGGGTTCATTTCTCCTGCTGGTTTAGCTTTGAACCAGCACAGGAATATAAAACCCCATTCATAAAAATTAAAACTACAAATTTACTAAAATTATAAATTTTAGTCATCAATTGATACAACAGTAGCATATGATACTTACATACCAGTTTTGACACTTCCACTTTGAAAGGTCTACCCAAACAGTAATTGCATATTTTGTCTCTGAGGAAAAGTATTACTCCAGAATAAAGGGAGGGGTGGGGGTGGGGAGATAGAAACAGATGAAAGAAAACCATAACGTAGTATTTCTCACTCTTGAGTTCTTTCCAGCCTATAATCTCATGTAACTTCACAAAAATTTGTGATGAGATGTACTAGAAACGGAACAATTTTTGTTCAAGTCAAAGGATTCACAGATCAGAAGCACAGTGTGGTGGCTCATGATTTTTGACAGCCTGTCAGTGGTGGTACCAGAAGTTGTTGTATCCAGCTGCTTACCCCATCCTCACTCCAACAGAGCACTACTGGCTAATGGAGCAGTCCCTGCAGTGTAACCACTGTTTTGCCAACATATCTCATAGCTGGATATTGTTAACTTCAAATACTATCTATTTCAACCAGGATACGAACTCAGCAGACAAGGGGATGCTAACAATCTGTTCTGCTACTAGGCAGTAAAACTCCACCAGTGATGAGCAGACGGCAGTTGCAAGAGGCTCTTAACTCCTCCGTGGGACTGCATCACAGATCAGATACATTTTACATCACAGTGAAATCTTGCTGAATGGGAAACAGGATAAACAGCACTGGGTTGCAGGAGGAGGAGAAATTTTAAAAGACAAAAATATTGCTGTATCTGTGGTCTAACTTTCACTTATCTTCAGTACCTTAAAATAGTGAGTGGTGTGATGAAGGAGGAACAAAAATGAAGGTGTTTATGTCCTACAGATCCCGTGTTTGGTACTGTTGTAGTTTGGGATTCT
>VWZD01008948.1:48173-59916 GCA_013396695.1 Sakesphorus luctuosus | reverse complement strand
TGTGAGTGTGTGTGTGTGTGGGGGGTGTGTGTGTGCCTGTGTGTCTGTGTCTGTGTGAGTGTGTGAATGTGTGAGTGTGTCTGTATCTGTGTCTCTGTGTGAGTGTGTGAATGTGTGTGTGTGTGTCTGTGAGTGTGTCTGTATCTGTGTGTGTCTGTGTGTGCCTTCCTGTGAAAAGGGAAACGTGGAAGGAATGAAACAGCAAACTCACTACAGCTTTAAAGTGTCCTTCCTTATGAAAACACGTGGAGTTTGTTCAGCCTAATATTTTGTTTGGTGGGTTTTGTTTGGGTTTTTTTTTGCATTGCTGCTTTTTTGTTGCCTGCAGCTGGGGGGCCAGGGGGGTGTCCCTGCCTGCAGCACTCGGGGGGCTCAGAGGCTCCTGCAGCTGCCCAAGCACTTCGCACACAGCTCTTTGCACTGTGGTGTCTTGTCCTTCCCCAGTTCCTGCTGTGGAATTATGGATCATGTGATTCTCTGCCCAGAACTCGGGGTTCTGCCTGCTGGGTGTGTGCTGGAGGTGGTTCTGTCAGACAGAGGCACAGACGATGGGAGGGTCCTGATTCCTGCTCAGCTGGAGGTCTGTAGGTGTAGCAGAGATGGAAGCCAAAGACGACCTTGGGAGCAGGAAGGCAGGAAAGGGGGAGCGTTTGGAGATGTGTTTCAGAATTCTGTAGGCAAGTATTGAAAATGACTGACAGAAATGGGATAGTTGTGTGTCTTACAGACATGAGAGCTGAGAGATAAAAGAGTTCAGGCCTTTGAGACCAGGACAGAAAAGCAAGGCCAGCCCTGAGCCAGGTGAGGGTCTCAACAGAAAGCACTTGATTCTCCTGGGGGGGCTGCCTCTTCCTGAACTGTTTATAAATAAACCAAAAGACTTTGGATGATGAGTGGCAGCAAAGCTTTCAGAAACTGGTCTAAATTTGGTCTTTTTGTAAGTTTTGGAGGGGCTGTTGCTTTTCTAAATTGGAGTTTTCTATTTGCTGAACTGTCTTCCAGTACTGATCCTAATCAATGTGTTGCAATTGCAAATACAGTCCTGAGCTTCACACCCAACAATGGGCTGGCACAAACACGAGTCCTGTATCCTAGTGGTGATTATCTGCATCTAAATAAAATGTTTACTGGATATTTGTTACTGGCGGAATCTGATTTTTACCAGTGTACTGAGTTTTTTTGTAATCACTCCTTGATGGAATAAAAGATTTGCATCCTGTTTCCCTGTGCAAGGTTGTTCTGTGCTTTGGGATGTCGGGGAGGCCGAAGGGCTGAGGGGCAGAGTTGGGCACAAGCCCAAAGCTGGTCAGTGCCAAACGCTGCCCCAGCAAAACTGAGACAGTGGAGTCCTGGTGTGAGGCTCCAGTTTGGACTTTTCCTGTGTCATTTCCAGAAAAACATGATGGAAAAGCACCAGACTTGTCAGTGACACAAGAACTGCAGCATCTGAGCACTGAGGTGGTTTTTTGCCTCAGCTTCAGGGGGTCGGCAACAACCAGTGAGCATTACAGAGCACAGCTCATAAAATAAGGTTTTAATTCAGTGAATTATTAAATGTTTATTATGCAAGCAAGAGAAACTGTCCACAAATAGTAAGTTACTGTAGGGCTGTAAGTACAAGACTTTCAGAGCAGTTCTGATAGTTCATATACGGTATTAAAAGGCTACAGGTTTTACTATGAAATCCCAGGTATTTCAAAATATTCTACATGCACAATTTGTTTTTGTATTAAAAACCTTATATTTCATTGAGGATACTTAGTGTTTTAGAAAATGCACCTTTGACTAAGATCAGGAAATGAGAAGGTTCTGTTTCCTGCAGGACAAAAACAGGACGGGCCGCTGACTTCTTCCTTTCACTCCAGTATAATCCTGTAAATTTACTAAAAGCTTCCATTTGGCAAGTGTACTCCTTTTTCATAGAAGTTTGTGTTCTAAAGCAACAGACCCATGTCCTACGGCATCAGAACCTTCTCCACATCAGTGCTACCCAAATCAAAAACACAACACAAAAAAAATCACCCACCAANCAAAACCCTGATGTTTACATTCCAATTCTGGTAGTAGGCATCGAACTGTCCGTACCCCAAGACTCCAAGAGTGCAAACAAACGTGTGTGTGTCTCTATCGCTGTGCTTCTCCTCCCATCCCCAGGGCCTGGCGGTGGCTCCTCCGGGGCTGCCGCAGTGGCCTCGTGGCTGTGCCCTCTGACAGCGGGCCCTGCACACCCCTGGCTGTGCCCACAGCCCCAGAACAGCCTCTCCACACACCCCCTGCAGATGGACACTGGAACAGC
Organism: Sakesphorus luctuosus; assembly: GCA_013396695.1. Taxonomy (NCBI): domain Eukaryota; kingdom Metazoa; phylum Chordata; class Aves; order Passeriformes; family Thamnophilidae; genus Sakesphorus; species Sakesphorus luctuosus. The sequence continues at coordinate 57,620 of VWZD01008948.1, read as the reverse complement.
TCCTACAGCCACAGCTCCAAACGACTCTGGTTGCTGTGACCCTGCTGGGAGTTCCCTCCCCATGGGGATCTGCGGCTGCTGAACAGCCCTGCCACAGGAACGGGGAATCTGCCCCCCACAGAGGGTCATGGGTGGGAAGCCAGGCCTTTAACAACACCCCGCACAGTCAGACAGAGCTCTGTCCCCAGGAGAAATGCTGTGGGACTCACCCAGTGGTGCAGCACCAGTTTACAGACACCCCTGGGGAGAGCCACCCCTCGGGCTGCCAGCACAGCCTCTCCTCTCCTTGGAACCTCTTCTTCACAGTTTCATACACCTCTCAAGGTTAAGCATATCTGGAAATAACCCCAAGCTCACTGACACAAAACTTCATTGCTTCAGTACTGTCACTGAGAGAGAACTGAAACCCCTCCAGGGGGAGGTGACTACAAGGCATGACCAGCTGTGACCCTCTGAGCTGTGAACTTCACAGGCAAACATGGCAAAACCTCCATGGAAAACTTCCAGGTGTTGTTGAAACGGAGCAATCAATCAAATGACCGAAATCTAACACTACCTACTGACTCTAATTCAAACTTATTACAAATGTCATCAGAAGAACAAAGTAACATTTCTACAGCAAACATGTACAGATTCCCTTGTTTTTATGCATCTGCTGGACACGCTACAAAAGCATCAAGGTGACCAAACCCCTCCACCAGGTGAGCTGTCAGCCCACACAGCACACCAAGGTGTGGGGATGTGTGTCACTCCGGGGTAACAGTTCTTCAGACAGAAGGGTGAGTGTCCAATGCTCAGCACAATATCGGTGTGTCAAACACAGCGTATCATGAGGTAGAATTAAAAAGTAACACTCAGTGCATATTCACAGGCATAGCGTTACAGTTACGAGGGAGCCACCACTCTGAGGAGGTTCGGACAGGAGAAAACAAAAACACCCTTGGAAATGGACAGACAGACCCACCCAAGAACTGCTTTTATTTTGTGGGTCCTCCTTCACCTGCAAAACAAACACTCCCAAGTCCATGAGAACTGTAAGACTCCCTCAGATGTCCCTGTAGTCCCTTCCATGACGTGTAATAAAACATTAAGTAAGGTGAGAAAGCAGCCTGGCGGTGGGAGAACTGCTCAAGGAAAAGCCACGGTGGGCCAGGGCAGGACCTGGTTCTTCCCCAAACACCTGACCCATTTCAAACTCCTTGCAGCTCCCTGGCATAAAAATGTAGTGTCTCACACCTGTCCCCAGGTTTCCTGCACGGTCCCCTCCCAGGGCATTAACCCACAGCCCACAGAAGTGCCCTGAGTAGCTCCAAGGCCCCAGGAGACCCCCCAGCACTGGGGCAGGATTGGGCTCACCGGGGCTGGGCGCCAGCACAGGGGGTGTTTGCCCTCACGTTACCAAACACCGACCACTGAAAGTTCCATATTACTGAAGGAAATCTCCAAAACAGGAAATTTAAACTTTTTTCTCTGATAATGCAGAGGAGACTTAAGTTTCAATGATTTCTCCACCAAACCAGGGTGTGCTCCCTGCACAAATCCAGGATCCTCAGACTTATGCTTCCAGCTCTCACCTACATAAATGTTGTTTTTATCCCCAAACGTGTTTTGTAAAAGGCTTTGTAAAAGTCAGCTTTGAGCAAGTGTGGTCTGTTGAGCCACAGACAGTGAACCTGAACACCAGAAGGTGACAGTCCTTTCAGGTAAAGTTCTAAAGTTCCCTTCTGAACTAAGTGCGTAACTGGTCAGTGAAACTGCAGTGAAATACTGGAAAAAAACTGACCTTGGAAATCGTAAGGGACGAGAACGTTGTAAACTGATGTGGATGAGACTGAAATTCCTGTGCATTTACAAGGTTGGGTCTCTTAATGCAAGTGCTACACCCCAGCATTCGTACTTTGGGTGTGATCACAGACTTTGCTGGACTGGAAGGGACCCATCTGGATCATCAAGTCCAATTCCTGACTCTTCCCACAACACCCCAACAATCCCACCCTGTCCCTGTCCCATTGTCCAAGCCCTCCTGGAGCTCTGGCAGCCTTTGGGCTGTGCCCACTGCCCTGGGGAGCCTGGTCAGTGCCCACCACCCTCTGGGGAAAGGACCTTTTCCTGAGATCCAACTGACCCTGCCCTGGCACAGCTCCAGCCATTCCCTGGGTGCTGTCCCTGCTCACAGAGAGCAAAGGGCTCCTCTGCTGCCCCTTGGGAGGATGTTGATGACCCCAGTGAGGGCTCCCCTCAGTCTCCTCTAGGCTGAATAAACCAAGTGCCCTCAGCCTCTCCTCAGGAGGCTTCCCCTCCATTCCTTTCCCCGGGTGAGTGTTACGGTGTTTCACACCAGATGAGCCTGCTCAGAGGCAGGCAGATCTCCCTGTCAACAGGGTTGCTTTTAATCCCCTCCCAACCTGACAGGACGTGCGAGGAAAGGCTCATCTGGTGATACCACAGACACATCCAAATGAGTCCCTCCCACAGCCAGAGTGCAGGCAAGGGATGGGAATACAGCCAGGTGGGAAATGCCCTCACCATCATCAGAAAGCCACAGTGTTTCAGATGCAGGATGATGTGCAATACTCGCCACAACAGAAACCTGCCAGTGCAGGAGCCACAGCTGCCCAAACCTCTGGGGCAGGGTCTTGCCCAGTGCTGGGTGAGGGGCTCAGGGGGGTCCTGCCTGCATGGGGGGGCAGGCCTGGGTGACCTCCATTGGTCCCAGCCAGCCTGAGCCACTCCGTGACTCATTATTCCAGCCAATCACAACCAAATTCACATAGAAATGAAAGTAACATCTCCTTTTTTTGTGACAGTAACTAAGTGTTTTGGTTATGTAGACAAGCAGCTCATTATCACTGATCACCACCGAGTTGCTCCCGCGATGGAGGAGGAGGAGGCAGAGGTGGGGCAGAGTCCAGCTCCTCTGGGGCAGGAGGCACTGGGGCCCCTGTGCTGTCTGAACAGCCCATTCCAGTTGCGCTGAGGGAACCATCGAGTACCAGGAGGGCACAGACACAGCAGGACGGCGGCCCCAGTGCCGGGACCCGCAGCAATGCAGCTCTGCTCGCCCAGGGGGGCAGCCACAGCTCGTGGGGGCAGGAGGAAGATCCACACAGTGCTGGGCAGGACATCCCTGCGGGCCCGTGTTCCGCAGCTCAGTCACCGAGGTCTCACCCGCAGTCAGGGGTTCGGGGAGCGCAGGCTCCAGCCACGCCAGGTCCCGCTGCCGAGCTCAGAACTTGGGCTGGTAGAGGGAGACCCGCCCGCTAAGGCACCCCGAGGCGATCTGACAGTGCGTGGGCGAGAACTTGGTGGTGAGCACCACGTCGCTGTGCGAGTAGAGCGAGCGGATCTCGCGCAGCGGGCTGGCCTCGCACGGCAGGCAGTCCACCAGCTCGCGGCACTGCGCGTCGAAGCCCAGCAGGCGGATGCCGAAGCCGTGCGGAGACGAGATCATGCGGCCGTCGGGGCTGAAGCACAGCTCCTTGATGTACCCCCGGCCCACGTTGGCCTCCTCGATGCAGTGCGTCAGGCGCAGCGAGCACCGCGGGGACACCGCCCGCACCGGCGCTCCTTCCTGGAATTCATAGACACAAGTCCACTACAGGGAGAGGCAGAGAGAGCGACACTGAAGGAGAAGTAAAGCACTGAACGCACCCAGTCCCTCCCATCCACCTGCACTGGCATCGAGAGCTCGTGTGAGCTCATGGGACGGCACAGCAGGGACTGATCCTGTCACCGACTGCACAGCAGGGACTGATCCTGTCACAGCAGGGACTGATCCTGTCACAGCAGGGACTGATCATGCTGCTGAATGCACAGCAGGGACTGATCCTGTCACAGCAGGGACTGATCCTGTCACTGAGTGCACAGCAGGGACTGATCCTGCTGCTGAATGCACAGCAGGGACTGATCCTGTCACCGACGGCACATCAGGGACTGATCCTGTCACTCAGTGCACAGCAGGGACTGATCCTGTCACTGACATCACTGACTGCCCTGCAGGGACTGATCCTGGCATAGCAGGGACTGATCCTGTCACTGACTGCACAGCAGGGACTGATCCTGGCATAGCAGGGACTGATCCTGGCATAGCAGGGACTGATCCTGTCACTGACTGTCTTTCAGGGGGCACTGAGAACACACCAGTGGCTCAGCACCTCCCTCCAAAGGCTGTGCAGCATCAAATCTGCTTTTTTAATTAAACTGGTGCTAGATATAATCTTTTCAATCTGGTTTTAATGTGCAAAGAGCAAAGCCTAATCCTGTGGCCAGGCACCTGCTCTAATTTAGTAAGTATTTAAATTAAATCTACAGTAAAGCCAAACTCAGCTGACTGTAACAGAGCTGACCACTGGCATTTTGTGCCTTGGACTCCCAATAGAAAGAGATGCTGAAACGAGAGGGAATCTGATTTCTGCAGGACTGTTATGAAGCTCCACAGCCAGCTCATTACTGGTGGGACAGACAGGGATCTTAGTTATTTAATCTCAAAACAAATGCAAGAGCAGGTCAGTGACAAAGTTTGTGTTGTGTTGATTCCATTTCAGCCACAAGTGTTCCCAGCTCTGCCCAACGCTCCTACTGAATTACCCACAAAAAGAATACCAGTGATTATTAACCAAAAAAAGTCAGGCAGACTCTGGGACTATGGGAAATCATAATTTGGGCAATCAGCAGCACCAACAGACCCAGTAAAATGTTTGCATTTTAGCAAAATTCTGTAGTGGTTTGGTTATTACAGAACCAGCATTGCTGATTGTCACAGCTCAGTCCTCTACACTTCTCTAAGGGGTCACAACTACAAAGAGTGGCTTTCTTAAAACAAACAAACCTGAAACAAATACACAGACACAAAAAAATAACCCAGCCCAAAAATACCCAACCAACCTCAACTTTCATCAGCAACCAAACCAACTAAGCTGTTTATTATTGGTCAAGGATTACTGTCTATTGTTGGCCAATTTGGGGGAGCAAACTCTGCAGTTTGCAGCTCAGCTGTAGCTGGTCTTATGATTTCATATTTCAAGTAAAGGTTTGAAGTGTCTTCTGGCAGGAAGACAATGTAAAAAAGATTTCATAATCTTGGTGTAAACCAGCAGAATTTGTAGGGTGGACTAGCCCATCCATTCAAATGAGGATTTACCCCAGACAGGCCGTGCCAGCACAGCTGTGTGACACAGGTAACTGCAGGTGTGTGCAGGAGGAACTCAGGGGGTGGCTGTACCTCCTGGTCGTCCGTGTTGCTGGAGCAGCGCAGCAGAGTGGCCCAGCCCTTGGGGTGCAGCTGCAGAGACGTGATGCAGTTCCCACGATCCCTTTCCCCAGGAATCTCCGGTGTCAGCACCTCCAGGCTGTTCCTGGGTGATCCACCTGGAATGGAATGGGCCGTGAGTCCCAGGGAAGTCCACACACTGCCCTGCAGCACTCTCAGGAGTGCTGGGGCTGGGATGGGGCCACACCTGCACCTGCTGCACCTGCTGTGAGGACAGACCTCACCACCTGACAGGGAATTCAGAGAGTCACACAACACCTGCAGTGCTGTCAGTCCTCGTTTCAAACAGCTCCTTTCTCTGAAATTTGCATGCCAAGACCTGCACTGAACCACCTTAACCTTCCACAGCTCCACTGGTCATTAGGAGTACAGCAAAAGGTGAAGAGTTGGGTTTTTACAGGACTACTGATTCCCAGACCTGTGTGATGTGCCCTCAGAATCCCTCCCAACATTTGCTCAGCTGACATTTGCAGCTTGCCTCCCTTCCTCCCCCCACCCCAGGTACGTCACTCCACAGCTCTCAGCAAACCTCCTCCTTCCACCACTCTGTTTCAGCATCTCACAGCCCTGAGGACCTGACAATTAGTATTACACATCTTACAAACTGCAAGGAATTCACAAAGTATTCACCCACCTGCCAAGCTGACACTGACTCTCTGCAAGTGTCACCTCATTTTTTCCCTTAAAGATCATTCACATGAACTTTGTTCAAGCACAAAACACAAGCAAAGGGAGCACCTCTATGTACAACCATAATGTACTGACATAAAATAAAGACCTTGTTGCTGTAACCAGATTTCTCAGAAAAAAAGCCTGATTAGAACCCCAGGCTTTGGTGTGCAATGGTATTTTATTGGTTTAATACAAGTCACAGCAACACCATTTTTTAAAACCACCGAGACAAAGATGCAGTTTGTCACTATCACACTCTGGCCTTTTCTGACACAAGTCAAAGCCCATGATTTCCTTTCATTTATCTTTGCTCTGTGTGATGTTTTCCTACCTTCTCGCTGTGAGGACCGTGACAGGTGTTTCTCAGACAGGGGACCCGACTCATTCTGGTGACAGGGAGATCCCACAGCTCGAGGCCCAGCAGAGCCCGACGTTATGTCTGCAAAGAGCATCACCAGTGAGCCCCCCTGGCACCCCCAGCCCTCCTGGGTGCTGATGGCACACCCCCAGCACAGGGCTGCCCCACACTGCCCCACAGCACCCACCTGAGCTCGAGGTGGTCCTCCTGGCTCTCAGAATGGGGTAGCTGCCAACCTCCAATGACTTGTTTAGGTCAAGGTCGTGCAGAATGAGGAGGTAACCAGAGGAGGTGGAGATCAGCATCTTGGAGCAGTCTGGGGTCAGCCTCATTCTCATGAGGAACCGGGTGTGAAAGAACTTCTTGTGGGGACATCCGTCCTCTGTGCACCTGGACAGCAGGACAGGCATGGGCAGTGTGGTCAGCTCAGGGCCTGGCCGTGTCCCAGCACCCCTGTGCACCCCAAAACCTCCTTCTGGAACACTTTATCTGAAGTCTTTATCCTACTGTTTTATTGAAATGGCAGAAGTCACGTGTTGATACAGCCACAGTGAGGGCAGAACCTTCTCCAAAACCAAGACACTTTGTCAGCAGAGCAAGAGAGCTCCTTTTCCAGTCACTGAAGCACCAGTACAGAGGTGATGCAAGCTCTTCATAAGGGCTACAAACCACTCCCAGTGCTTCAGAACACATTCCAGCCTGCCTCGAGTTCTGCCTTGTACAGCAGAGAAGTGCCCTGTCCTGTCCTGCTGTCCTGCAGAGCACAGCCCTGTCCCTGCCCTGCTGTCCTGCAGAGCCCTGTCCCTGCCCCGGTGACCCCAGAGCTGCCAGGTACCTGTTGGTGTCCCAGATGATGACATTGCCATCGAAGCCCGATGTCACCAGCAGCCTGGTGTTGGTGTCGTACTCGATGTTCTTGACCCAGCTGGTGTGGCCATGCAGGGTGCAGACTTTGGTGTTCAGCTTCCTCAGGTCCCACAGTGCAATCGTCGTGTCGTCGGAGCACGTGGCAAACAGTCGGTTATCCAGGAACCTGGAACAGGCAGGGAACGCTGTGGCTGCCCAGGGCCTCCCCCAGGCAGGGGCTCTGCAGCAGCAGTGAAAGCCAGCACAGAGACAAACACAGTGGCCACACAACACACGAGAAGCTCCCACAACACACGGCAGAACATGCACTGATGAAACTTCCAGCCAAGCAGAGCTGTCGGGATATGACCCAGCAGCAGCTCTGCAGTGACAAACCAGTGCACACACAGGGGCACAGCAGCAGCTGGGCTTAGTCTGGGGGATTCTTTAGGTGTTTTCTGTGTTAATGAACTGTGTACAAACCACACACAAGCCAGACCACCAGTGCACCACGTGCTCAAACAGAATCCCTGCAGAACCTCCGCCCGCTCCCTCTCCAGACAACGCTGAGCTCAGAGGGGATGGAGGGGCTCCAATTAGCACAGGTGGGAAATTAACTGAACAGGTTGAGTCCAGAGATTATGAAGCAAGTGGAAGGCTCTCCACAAACAGCAGGTGAAGACAAGACCCCCTTTGAGAACACAGACAAGTCCTCTGGTTCACTGAGAACGCCAACAGGTAAAATGACAGGCCTGCAGCATGGATGGAGCTCAGAGCTGAGCACACTCTGCCCCCAGGGGAACTCGGGCCTGCCTTTGCTTTGGAAGGACAAAGCACGCTGTTTGTGTTGGGAATACACGCCCAAGGAAAGCATTACGTGAGAAAAAGCCCTACCCGAGACAAAAGGGACAAGACACCCACCCAAAGGCACCCTCTCAACATCCTTTGGAGCTGCACACTCAAACAGCAACCCTGGAAAATGAGCAATAACCAACTGCAATGGGAAGAGGCCCCAACTCCCAGAGAAGGAGCTCCTGCAGTGCTGCAGTGGCTGGGGCCCAGCTCATCAACCAGAACAGGGCTCAGGTAATGCTGCAGGCACTGAGTGCAGAGTTCAGCTCCTCTGTCCCAGGCAGGCCCACGCTTCTCTCCTGCTGTCCTGACAGACACCCAACTGGTGTAAAACTTCAGTCTTTGCCCCAAAAGGGACAGATAACTGGTGAAAAACACTGACTTATCTGATGAACATGCCACCCCACATCATATTTGCCTCTTCTGAGGGGAAACACTCAGACTGTTCTGTGGTTTGGTTGTTCTTTTTAGTTTGGGTTTAGTTCTTGGTTGGACTTTTTTGGTGTTCTGTGGTTGGTTGTTGTTTTGGGGCTTTTCTTGCTTTAAGAATTGAAGACTGGCTGCAAGATTGGTAAAGGCACCTTAAACTGACACCTCAGCTTCTGTTCTCAGGCCCAGAACATCTAAAGAAACCCTGACCTAAAGGGGAAACACTGTATGATAAAGGCATTGGAGGAGCTGGGCTCCTGCTCTTGCCACTCTTTGCTCTGCCCTGGGGAACAGGCAGGAGATTCAAATCACAAAGGAGTGACAGAACTGACTTACCTGATGTTGTTTACACAGTCCTCATGAGCTTCAGAGAGAGTCTTGATGTGCTTTGAAGAGATTGGGTCGAAGAGCAGCACCTCAGTCTGTTCGCAGGCGACGGTCAGCACCGACCTGCAGGGGCAGGACAGAACCCTGGGCTGGGCTGGGCTGGGCTGTGCCCTGCCAGGTGTGCTGGGCTGTGCCGTGCCCTGCCCTGCCAGGTGTGCTGTGGGGTGTCCTGCCACAGGGCTCTGTCGCACCTTTTGGGGGTTCTGACACAGGAATTACACCAATTAAGGGCTAATTGGGTACACTTATTTGTAATTCTGCAACCCTGCTGGTTTTTTTTCCCTAGACCCGGGTAAAGCACAGCCCTGGCAGCGGCCTGAGCAGGCACAGCTCGGCAGGGACCTGGTCAGGGATGTCACCTGTCACCAGGGCAGGCCCCCAGCATCGGGAGCCCCGGGCACAGCTGGACGGGGAGAGCCACCGGGCACAGCTGGACGGGGAGAGCCCCGGGCACAGCTGGACGGGGAGAGCCACCGGGCACAGCTGGACGGGGAGAGCCACCGGGCACACCTACCCGTCGGGCGAGTACTCGAGGTTGAACACCGCGCCGTGGGTGCGGGTGCTGAGGGACACGGAGTCGGCGGGCTGGATGGCGCCGTACAGCCCGGTCATGGCGCCGAACGTGTCCCGCGCC
>VWZD01008948.1:22383-44424 GCA_013396695.1 Sakesphorus luctuosus | reverse complement strand
GCCCTATGGCTGTGCTGGGGTGGGGGAACAGGCTGGGTGGGGGTGGGATTCAAACACAGGTGTGTGAGAGGGTGCACTGGGGCTGTGCTGGGGCTGTCCTAGGGCTGGAGACACACTGGAGGGTGGTGTGATGCAAACACTGGGGCTGCACTGGTGCTGTGCTGGGGCTGTGCTGGGCTGGGAGGACACGATGGGGTTTGGTGGGATCCAAATACTTGGGTGTGAGAGGCTGCACTGGGGCTGTGCCAGGACCTCTGCTCCCCAGGGAGCTGTGCACGAGGCAGGGGCAGTGAGGTGGGGGATGCCCCTGGTACAGGCCAAGAGGAGATGGGAGCTCAGGGACCTGTGCCAGGCTTAGCCCAGGCTCACCACGCCAGGGAGGGGTGTTGGTGTCCTGTACCACCCTGGGCTGGCACACCTGGTTACGGCAGAGGGTTGCAAGGTGAAACTGCAAGGTGGTTGCCGAGGAGTTCATGTCCTGGGCCAGCTCTAGAAAGTTCTTGCCCCTCAGGTGCTTGGGGGGCTCAGTGTGCCCAGGTTAGCCCCAAAGTGGGGTCTCAGCACCCAGGAGTGATGGTGGAGCATACCAAGTGTGGCCCAATACAGGGGTACCATCAGCCACACAGACAGGTGGCACAGTCAACCAGTGACCAAGGGCATCTTGCTCCAGCTGACACAGACTCCACTTTGCCAAGAGTTCCCTAAAGTCCCCTCCTTCATCCCTGCCTGCCCCCAGGTGGGCTGTCTATAGCCTGGGCTCTTCAGGTGTTACATGGGGGACTCTCTGGGCCAACGGTGTTTGGTGGGTGTTAGAGCTGCTGGCACAGGTGTCACAGCACGTGTGTGACTCAACACCCCTCTGCTTCTGACAGTCTTCGACGTCCTGTGCACCTACTACGAGACGCGGAGCTGGTCGGCGGCCCTGAGGGCTGGAGTCTCTGCTGGAAAGGGCTACGTGCTCCCAGAGGCAGCAGGACAGAGGGAAACACCCCAGCACACCAGTGCCCAAGGAAACTCTTTATTGTGTGGTGAGGAGCTGCACAAGCAGGAGGCACCGGCGTGACTGTGCACAGGAGCACGGTCAGAGTGAGGACTTGGTCAGAGCAACACCTTCTACCTCAGCAGTGCTACACTGGACAATCTGTGCCCTGAGCAGGGAACAAGAGCTGGTGGAGCCTGGGATTGAGTAAAAACTGACAGGAATTCCGTTTTGCTTCTTTGCAGCTGTTTGGTTTTGACTGCTGCATCTTCACTTGCTCTGGGACAGGGAGGAGAGCTTTGAGGTGTTTCCTTCATTTTGGTTAAACAGTGACTAAGGTGAAGTTGGGATGCAAAGCATATGGGCAAGGAAAATCCCTTCCTGTGGGACAGGACACTGCTGTTCCCACAGGAGAATGTGGGATGGGAGCAGGGGCACCATGTCCCAACAACTTAAACCCAGTTGAAGACTTGGTGAGTTGCTGAAGCCTTTAGCTAGTCCTATGCATCTAATCTAAAAGAAAATGTTTAGATCCCCATTGTGTCCTTTACAGTTACTGGTGTGTGGTACCTCATCATACCTGACCTGCACAGGTGTGTGCTGCTGGGAGGTACCTGGGTTTGGCTACACCTGCACAGAGCAGTGGCATGTCCCACAGCCACAGCAGAAAGCACGTTTGGTGCAGCTGTGTTGATTCATTACCTCAGCCATGGCTGCCAAAAGAGCCCCAGAGCCTCATGGCCACTGGCAGCGGGACCTGAAGGTTTTCTGAGGTAAGTTTGGTTATGTGTTTTCATCTCTCTTTCACAGCAAGAGCCTCTCACTCACCTGCACAGGTGAGGCTGTCAGAGGGGCTGCAGCAACAGCTGCTGGGGGGCCTGTTGTGTTTTAACCTGTCAGGGGTTAACCCCTGGTTAACCCATGATGGAGCTCAGGGTGTTGTGTGTCAGTGTTGGCTGTGTGCCCTGGGTGCTCTCAGCAGCTGCAGGGGGAGGTGACCCCTCCGAGTCCGAGGGCACTGCGGTGCTGCCTCTCAGGGGATGCAAAGCCAGACCACCTTCACAGCTCACACCTGCCCCAGGGTGAGCCACACCTGGTGGGAGAGAGGACAGGACCTGGTCCTTGCCCACAGAGGCCGTGGAAGGGTCACTGCACAGCTCTGACAGTGGCATTTTGGTGTTGGGGCTTGCTGGTTCCTTCTAGCAGACCCAGAGCTGTGAGTTGCACAGGGTGGGAGGTCAGTCAGGGACTGTCTCACCCATCAGCGAACAGGAACAGAGGAGCTGCTGACACAAGAACCACAGTGGAGCAGCAGGAGAGACAGGGCTGCCTCCCTGGCCTGGGATGACCCTTCCTGCCCTCACAGAAAGTGGGTTTGCTGCGTCCCCTTGGCCATGGAAGGTGGGCAAAGCCAAATGGGGTCCTTCACATTAGGCCAGGGTGGGTTTGATGTCCCTCTGCTCCAGAGCCTGCCTGGGGAGCCAGGGGCTGGTGGAAGGTGGGCCAGAAGGGTCCTGTCCTTCCTGCAGGTGACAGGAGGTGGCTGAGACAGGACACCTGCACACCCTCTGGGAGGTGAGGGACAAGCCCCAGGTAAGACACACACCCTGAAGTGCTCCATGGGCACACCTGGGCACGGCACCTCTTGGGCAGGATGTGTCCCCCTGTGGCTGTGCTGGGGCTGCAGGTCTCAATGTCACCGTGGGGGAGAGCCTGAGGTGGACAGAGGGCACAGGGCAGGGCTCTGTCCCCTCGAGTGTCCCCAACCAGGCTGTCACAGCCACGGGGGTGCCCTGAACTGCTGCAGGAGGCAGAAGACGGCAGCTGAGAGCGCCATGTGCTGCCGGGCGAGGAGCTTGGCCCTCAGCTCGGGGCAGCCCTGCCCGTGGAGCTGCTGGTGCACAGCCTGCACCAGCCCCTGGTAGGAACCCACCACATCAGCCAGCGCGGCCCCCAGCTCCCGCTGCCTCTGCCTGCAGCGCCAGCAGTGTGTCACCTGGAAGCAGGTGACTGCCAGGTGCACCAGGCGGTCGAAGGTGGCCCTGAGTGCGCGCTGCACGTCGGAGAGCGGCTGCTCGGGGCTCAGCAAGGCCTGGCAGGTGCACAGCAGCGCCCGCGACGCCCAGCCCAGCGCGCCCTTGCTGTCTGCGCCCTGCTCCGAGCACTGGTCCTGCAGGTGGGTCGCCTGGTTCCCAGAGAGCTTCCCCACAACCTCCTGCAGCTCCGCCGTGTAGGCGAGGAAGCGGGAGAAGTCGGCAGGGCTCATCCATGCCTGGTCCTTCAGCTGCCCCAGTGCCCGCACATGGGGGTCCCACCCGGCCGCGCCCCCAGCCAGGGACACCGGGAACCCGCCCACGGGGGTCCCGCGCAGGCTGCTGGGCGGGGGGGTGGTGAGGGGCCCCAGGGACGGGGCGGGGCTGGGGTCGTGCTCCCCCCGGTCGGGCTGGTGGAAGCAGCCGAGGTAGGGCAGGCGGCAGCCGCAGCTGTCACTGCCCCGCGGGGACAGAGCGCTCCGTGCCGGGGAACAGCCCCGGGGCTGCGCCGGGACGGGGCAGGCAGGGCTCTGCTCACCCTCCTCGTGGCTAAAGCAGAGGAAGGAGTGTCTCACAGCCCCATTTTCTCCTGCCCCTTTCCTCAGGGAAACTGGTCCAGCACAGTTGGACAGCCCTGGAGATGGAGCCAGGCAGGAGTCCCTGCCCACCTCGGCCGCCTGTTCTCCGGGAAGAGACACCTGTGCAGGCTGTGGCTGCTGCTGAGCCACGTTCTCTGTGTCTCCTGTGGGCTCCCCCTCGCCCAGCCCATGGCTGCTCACCGGCTCCTGCCCAAAGCCTGCTCCCGCCGGGGACACCGGCATCTCCCTCCCGACAGCATCGGCCCCTGTGCACCCACTGGTTCTGTGACAGGCCGAGGGCTCCGCTGGGACATCCACCCTGTCCTGTGCCAGGCTGAGGGACGCCAGGTCTGTGCTCACCCCGAAGGAGAGCCAGGATAGGCGGGTGAGGACCCCGGAGGCGCTGCAGTCCGCCAGGAGCTGAGCTGCCTCTGGAAACCCCAGGTGGCCCTCGTGCACTTTGCGCAGGGCATCCCCATTCACCACCTGTGGGCTCCTCGCCCGGGACACGGGGCCGCCACCACTGCTCTTGGCACAGCAGCCACCACCAGCTCTGCCCTCCTGACAGGGAGCTGGGAGCAGCCCCTGGCCCTCGGCCCCCTCCTGAGCAAGAGCCATGCTGGGTCCAGGAGCTGCTGGTGGCAGTGCAGGTTCATCAGTGGGGCAGGTCCCCTCCTGGCCACAGCACTGGGGTACAGCCCCACCCCTGTGCTGGGTGGCTGCTCCCTCTGCCCCCTCCTGCAGCGCCCCTGGGGCCAGGCAGCCCCCAGTGGGCACGCAGCTCCCCTGGCTCAGCCCCCCGGGATCTGCCTCCAGGGGGGAGCTTTCCTGGGCAGCTCCACTCTGTCCTCCAGGAGGGGGCTCAGCTTCCTCCAGGGACAGCACGGGGGGCTGTACCCGCAGGACGCTGCCGTCGTCCTCCCCACACGGGTCACCAGGACTGCGAACAGCTGAAATGGATGAAGCCACCCATTCCATCACTGACTTTGTCTCCATGGTGTCAGGCTCCATCTCCATTGGATCATGGCAGGGGTCTGTACCAGCTTTGTCCCTCTGGGCCCGGCTGGCCAGAGGAAGCCTCGTGTCCATGTCCTTCCCCACATCCTCCAAGGAAGGTTGAGTGGGCAGCCAGGAGCAGCAGCTCTGTGGAGAGCCCGGGAGAGCTGAGGGGAAACTGACCTGAGAGGTGTAATCAGTTTTCAGGAAAGATCTCCTCTTCCTCAGGCTCTTGGCATATGTCAGCTCCTTCTCCCCCCTGTGCTTCTCCCTCTCTGTCTGCCCCATCGACAGGTCCTCCCCCAGGCTGTAGCACCTCGGTCTCCTGGGGATGCAGGAGGAGTTCCCTGTACCCTCCTGGGATGTCATATTGTAGCCTGATGACAAGAAAAAAACATGGAAATCAGTGGATAGCCGCAGGAAGTAGGATATCCACATGTCTCTGCAGCAGGCCTAAAAACCTCTCAGCACAGGACTCGGAATCTCAGACACAAATGTCTGGCAGCAACACCAGAGCCCTCATGATCAAGCACCTCCCTGGTGTCAGAGATGCCAAGAGAAACACAAAGCCTGGGTCTGTAGGCACAAGGGGCAAAGCCCAGGGTTAGCTATGAGGGCTCTGGACAGCCCCCTCTCAGGAGTGATGGAGTCACTTCACCTGACAACAGGGGCAGCTCTAACTCCCCAGTTAAATCTGGTGGCAGCAGCAGCAGCAGCCACAGGAGGGCTGCCCACAGCTGTGGCTTATCATCAAATAGAAACATGGTCAGAAAGTCCCAGCTGGATATTTAGGTGATAAAAACTTCCAGAGATGACAATTTTTTGTCTGAACATGGTACAGTGACCATGCACTAACGCAAAAGTCAAAACTGCTTAATGGCACAAAACAAATCCTGAAGAGGTTCCGTTAATACTGACAGAGATGATTCCTCCAGAAACAAGAACCCTCTCCTTTGTGAGGAAATACACTGACCGAGGAGCTGCTCAGCCTCAGGAATCCTTGATCCAGTTACCTAAACACATCCCTGATGGGAACATGACTATTGATCCTGGGGAACAATGTTTTACAGGTTTGGGCTCTGCTCAGCTCAGAGGAAGAGAGCTGAGATTCCAGAACGCTGAACTCATCTGAAAACGGACTTTTCCTGAGATACAGTGCTTGGATGTGATATCAAATCCCCCCCCTATCCTGGCTGAGGAGTGACTTGTGGACAGTGGGTGTTTGAAGGTCCCTCAAAAATCCTGGGTAAACTACAAACGGGGGGAAGGTGATCCCCCAGGAAGCCTGATGGCACAGCAGGCAGCACCCCAGCTCGGGCGGGAGGAGGGGGACCTGCAGCACGTGGGTGTGGGTTTACCTGCCAGCGTGTCCGGGGGGCTCAGCCTGTCTGCGGCGTCGTAGAACTCCTCGTCGGAGCTGGAGTCTCCGAATCCCGGGGGCGGCTCCAGGACGAGGTCGGCGGCCCCGGCGCTGCCCTGACCGCCCGCGGGGGACGTACCGTAGCACAGGCTGTAGTAGCCCATGGTGTCCATCTCGGACAGCCTGGCCTCCAGCGAGGTGCCCCCCGCGCCCTGCTCGGAGGGGCTGCCCGCGGGCTCCGCTCCCTCGCCCGGCGGCACCTGCAGGAAGCAGAGGTAGTCGCGGGGTCCCGCCCCGCCGGGGCTGCCCGCGGCACACACCGGCACGAAGCTCCCGTCGAGGCTGCTCATCTCCTGCACGGTCGGGGTGTAGAACTGGAACAGCTCTGGCCTGGAGGAGGAACACGCTTCCAACTCATCTTCCTCCAGCGCGTCCATGGAGTCGCTGGAGCCGCTTGTCTTCACTCCTCGGCTCTCGGAGTTGGCCGAGTCGGACGCCTCGGACGTGCTGTCCGTGGCAGTGTCCCCCCCGTTCCGCGGGGCTGTGCCGTCCCCTGACTGTGCCGCCCCCTGCCCCTCCGCGCTGCCCGGTGCCGACGGGGCGACCCCACGACGCTCCGAGGAGGATTCCAGCTCCCAGGAATCTTCCGAGTCGCTGCAGGGCCGAGATTCGTACCCTGGAGTTTAAACACACCTGTCAGCCCGGCCCGTGCGTGGGGGCTCAGCCAGACACTGCCCCGGGGACCCCCGAGCCCAGGGGGCTCAGCCCTCCCCAGCTCAGCAGCCAGCAAGGGGAAGCGCAGCCGGAGTGGGGGGCATTTTATCCCAGAGCAGCACCCCAGGGAGCTGCAGGACAGATCCCAGCTGACACCTTGCCCCAAGCCTCGCTCTGCGACCCCCACGAGTGTGCCCATATCACAGAATCACGAAGGCTGGAAAAGCCCTCATCAATTCCAGCCTTAACCAAACGCTGATGCCACCGAACAGCTCTGGGACACTGCGCCCTCACGACGCTGTTCCCAGGAGGGAATAACACCTCTGGTGCTGCAGGACCCACCCGCTCCCTCCCCTTCCTGTGGCAAAAAAAAAGGCTGCGTTCTTTAAACCTTCTTCAGCGGACACCCGGTGCAGCTGCTGGTTTTTATCTCCCCGGGTAAATATGGAGGCGTTTGCATCCACAAAGAGTCTGTAGTAGCCGACGATGAGGCAGACAAGATCCTTTGCAGTGTTTGATTCCAGCAGCAGAGTCAGCACCTGTTTATTTGTTTTGGGTTTTGGGCGTGGGGTGAGGAGGAAAGAGAAGATGTTAGAATGGACAAATACAGTTCGTACCACAGTCTGCAGAACCTGCTGCACAGTGACAAGGCCCCCACTCTCCCATACCCTCCTCAGTCTGTTTTTTCAGGAGGCACAGAGAAGATAAATTTGTTTTTCTTGGCTTTTGTGCACTTGATGGAGGAGAGCAGGAAGAATTGCTTTTCTCCAGTAAGTTTTTTTGTCCTTCCATGAGCTTTCCTTCCCAAGTCTGTCCTAAGCCCTTTGTCCTGGTCGCACACTCAGACCAATGTCAGATTTTGAGAAGAGCTGATGGTGTGAGAGGCTGTCCCCCCGTACCCTCTGTCCTGCCCTGGCAGTGCCACTGACCTTCAGGTCCTGCAGGTAGATCTTGACGGTGCTGACTCTCTCAGACTCCTCGCTGAGCTCCACCCTGCTGATGCTGGGGAACTCGGCCAGGCTGGTGACAATGTTGAGCTTGCTGTTGATGATCTGGCTCACCCCGTGCTTGGCACCCACCAGCAGCGCCACGTACGACTCTCTGTCCTGCAGCTGCAGGGGCACAGGTTAAACAAACCTCTTGTGAAGAGAGAAGAGCTTTATTTTCATTGTGAGGTTTAAGTGTTTCCAGTATTTTTTCAAGAGTTCTTGAAGTCTTCCCAGATTTCTTGAGTACTTTACAACACACAAATATAGACAGGGCTCATCTGAAGAGCCAGAGTCACAGCTTTCTCTTAGAAATTGTATTATCATGTACGCTGGTCTGTTACCCACTTCAGTGGGACTGTGCTGAGCTACCCCAGCAGAGCCCCTTACCAACATTTACCGTGGTATCTCAGGACAAGGAGAAGCAGTGCGACCAGTAGGACAGCACAACAAAGCCAATTATATAAATTAACAGCTCATACCATCAGGGTGGCATTGAAGATCTTCCCACTGTATGTCTTCAGCTCTCCCAGGATCTGCAGGTAGCTCAGGCGCACCTGGGTTGCCGTGAGTGTGTGCTTTGTTCAGCAAGAGAGGAAACACCAGTTAGGAACAGGCACTGCAGGCTGGAACACATCCATGCAGGACTGGGGATCTGACCAACACATCCAGCTCAGTCTGGACAGGCACAGGGGTGTCCAGGACCACCCCCCCATAGCATAGAATCCTAGAATGGATTGGGTTGGAAAAGACCTCCGAGATCATCAAGTCCAACCCTCGGTCCAACTCCAGTCCCTTTACCAGATCATGGCACTCAGTGCCATGGCCAAGCTCAGGTTAAAAACCTCCAGGGATGGGGAATCCACCCCCTCTCTGGGCAGCCCATTCCAATGCCTCAGCACTCTCTCTGCAAAGAAGTTTTTTCTGATCTCCAACTTCAATTTGCCCTGGCAGACCTTGAGCCCCCCGTGCCCCCTTGTCCTATTGCTGAGTGCCTGGGAGAAGAGACCAACCCCCACCTGGCCACAACTTCCCTTCAGGCACTTCCAGACAGTGCTGAGGTCACCTCTCAGCCTCCTCTTCTCCAGCACAAACACCCCCAGCTCCCTCAGCCTCTCCCCACAGCACTTGTGCTCCATTCCCTTCTCCAGCCTTGTTGCTCTTCTCTGGCCCCGCTCTAGCCCCTCAATCTCTTTCCTCAACTGAGGGGCCCAGAACTCAACACAACACTCAAGGTGTGGCCTCCCCAAGGCAGAGTCCAGGGGAAGGCTCACTGCCCTGGGCCTGCTGGCCACGCTACTTTGGATCCAGGCCAGGAGCCCATTGGCCTTCTTGGCCACCTGGGCACACTCTTGGCTCCTGTTGAGCTTCCTGTCCCTCAGTCCCCCCAGCTCCCTTTCTGCTACATGGCCCACTGGGCAGCCCAGAGCAAACTGCAGTGGGACACACAACACAGGGAAATCGGGGAGAGTGGGTACAGGGGAGGGAAAAGTGGGAGAAAAGCCTCTCCCACAGGGAGGAGGAGACCTGTGGAGGAGGCAGGCTCCCTCTTTGGTCCCCAGAGACACTGCTGCCACCCTGGCAGGACCATGACCCGGGGGTCACACTCTACCTTCTGCCGAGGGTCCAGCAGCACCTGGTTCCGCTTCATGTGGTAGCTGATGGCTTTCTTGATGTCCTTCCCTCTCATGTTCCGAAGCAGCGTGGGCGAGATGAAGTTTTCAATTCCCCAGTCCCTCCTGCCAGGAAGAAGGGGAGGGAGCACAGGGGACAG
Source organism: Sakesphorus luctuosus (assembly GCA_013396695.1). Taxonomy (NCBI): domain Eukaryota; kingdom Metazoa; phylum Chordata; class Aves; order Passeriformes; family Thamnophilidae; genus Sakesphorus; species Sakesphorus luctuosus. The sequence goes on along the minus strand of VWZD01008948.1, from coordinate 35,004 downwards.
CGACCAAGCTGTCCCCCAGCACCTCAGGACAGGACAGGGCAGAGGAGGGCAAAGGCACCGCACAGCCTCGTGGGGCTGTAACACACCTGCAGGCCTCCCTGCTCAAATTCTCTGCCACCTGCACCTCCCCCGGGTCAGGAGAGGGACTGAACATGCATTTTTATGCAGAATGCCCATTTTCACATGGTTTTACAGGAGGTAATTCACAAGCTTTGTCAGCAGGATGGTCTCAGTCTCCCCTCACCACCCAGAGGATGGAGATTCTGTCCTTACATGCACCTTACTTGGGTGACAAGACCGTGACATTTCAGCTCCCTGGACCCAAACACATGGGCCAGCTGTGCTGAGGGGTTTATTCAGCCCAAGCTTTAAATATGTGGGAGATGAAAGCACTGCAGCTGCCTCTCACCCCTGCTCCCCGCACACAGCTGGGCACATCTGGCAGCACAGTGAGTCACCACACCAGTGTCTCTGATTAATAACTGGCTCATCACCAGTGCCTAAAGCTGGGGGTTCTCTAGGGCAGGTGCAGCCCAGCAGCTGCAGCACAGCACACCTGCAGCTTGTGAAAGCACTTTTTGTCATGTCCCCCCAGATTCCTTTATGTCACAGGGTCTATCACTTTTGCCCAAATGTGGTAGTTCTGGCCTGGTTCTGGTGGATGAAGAGATGTGCAGCCTGGGCAAAGCTGGTGATTATCCCCCCTCTCTCCAGCTACTGCAATCAACACTGGCAGGAGCAGCTTGTGTGACCATCACTGTGTGAGAGATCTGCAATTTCAAGTCCCTGCCCCAGTGACAGATCAGAACCTCCCTCTGCCTCGGGACATGCTCAGGTGTTCACTGTCTGTGCTATTCAGGTAGTTCAGCAGATTAAGGAAAGGGAGACCAGTGAGGACACCCTGCCCTAAACAACCAGCACAACCAAGAGGCTGCAGTCCCTCTGGGGCACAGCCAGTTTCCTATTCAGAGCCAAACACCAGGCAGACACCAAGCTGATGCCACTTTTAGGTGGCTCCTTTTTCCAGGCTTAGTCACAACAGAACACAGAACTCTGTGAGCTTACTCGATGTACTTCAAGGACACCTTCTGTGGCTGAGCACAGGCATAGATCCTCTCCTGGATGTGCAGGGCAGCCAGACGTAACGCCACGCTGCACTTCATCTCCACAGCAAACCTCTCCTGGAGCACATCGCTGCAGCTCTGGGGCAAACAGGGCAGAGTCAGCTCAGGAAGGACTCAGGACGATGCCACTGATGTGACACCGTGCATCCAGTTAAGGGTGTCACCAACCATACAAGCTGATTCAGAAATTTAAGGGAAATTAAATTGAAATGCTCTGATTTTAAGTGCTCTGCTTTTCACATCTGTGCAGCTGAGCGAGTCAGGCACACTCTGGTTTAAAGCAGAAAGCAGAATGGGGTGGGAAGAGGTTCTGAAGCATGGAACACCCCAGTGTCACCTGCAGGTACAGGTATTCAAAGGCCACTGGATCTTCCTGCAGGAGGTCCAAGGGGTCCTTCGGGACAAAGCATACTCTGAAGAGGCACCGGTAGTCATGAGATTCTCTTTTCTGAACCACCTGGAACGGAGACAGGGATCACACCACACCCCTCCCTCCCTGATTGCACAGTGAGCAAATCCACAGGAATCCCTTAAAGCTGCTGGCAAGGGGATGGGGGAGCCTCCCTAGCAAACACAGGGAGACTTTGCTACTGCTTGTAATTTTCTCTCTGATTGTTTATCTGTTTTTTGCTTCTCCCTGCAGTAGCTTGGAAGCCCTTTGAGAGCAACACTTCATTAAATACCCACTGATCCCATACACTTGCAGTCTGACCAGGACAGAGGCTTTGGGACCATGTGATAGCAGCAGGGGAAGGGGCAAACTGCTCTGCTTTGGAGCTCAGTCACAAGGCACAGCAGCCCTAAACAGACCCTTGAATCATCACAGTAATGCTAAGACTCCAAGTAATAAATCAGCATATTTTATTCTGGGCAAATCCTGCCCAGCGGAAATCCTCAGGCATGTGTGCTCAGTGGTCTGACAGTGTCAGCATGGAGGGACTTGAACTCAGCACTCCTTGTGGGCCCCTTCCAACTCAGGATACTCTGTATAAGGTTCCCTCGGCAGCACAGTGGGTCATCAACCAACACACCCACCAGCACAGCTGAGACACCTGAGCAGGCACTTCCTCACAAGTTGGATAAGCCCAGTATTACTGCCAGGGCAGCAGAAATACAGGAACTCGCCTCCTGTTCACAGGACACAAACTGTTGAGTTAGAATTTAATCATTATGGCCCCTTGCTGAGTGAATTCTCTGACTGTTTGGGGAACTGTAAATAGTGAGGTGGTGCAGAGCTGTTTTCAGGCTGTTCTGAGGGTCAAACCCTCCTGTGTGGATGGGCCAATGAGACAGGTGGCACAAAGGATGTGATCCACGACTGTTCTGCACGGTCCAAGCAACACCAGGCCATGGGTGCTGCTCTGTGGGCTCTCCTGCCAGGCAGGACACTCCTCAAAGCACTGATTCTCCAGGCATATGGGTGAAGGCCATGGCAGAAGGGGATGGTAAGGCTGGGGATGGACTCATACCTCTGGTGACACCCACAGCGCTGGGCTCTCACTCTCTGGCCTCTGCTCCTGGGTGGCAGAGCTCCTCTGCAGGGCCATGGGGCATGTGGGGGGCTCTGCTCACCTGTGCAATGAGCTCCTCCTCGTGCAGCAGGTGGATCTTGGCCAGGCTGTACTGCTCCTCCAGCACGAGGGCGAAGTGGGCGATGCTGCGGATGGAGAGCTTCTCCTGCAGCGTCAGCACGATGTCCTGGGCAGGGGCACAGGGGCACACACAGCTCAGGGGCAGTGCTGGGCACCACCCACACACCATGAGGGTGTCACTGTGTCACTCCAGCCTGCAGGACTGCAGAGGAGCAGGGAAGCACGGACAAACAGAGCACAGACATCCCAGCAGGTCAGGGGGACAGTGCAGGGAGGCTGCACCTTGGCATGGGAAGGGTCCTGCAGCATGCAAACTCCAAGGTGCCACAGGCATCAAATCTGTTTTCTGCAGCTGCCTTGCACTCAAAGTTCTACAGTTTTCAGTTGGATGTTCTGGAGCACTTTGTCACCCTTGATCCAAATGTTTGCTGCTTACTCTTCCAGCTTTGTAGAACTCTACAATGCTTTGGACATGGATGCTGCAACACTGGAGGTGCACAGGGCCAGGCTGGACAGGGCTTGGAGCAACCTGGTTTAGTGGAAGGTGTCCCTGCCCATGGTAGTGGGCTGAAACTGGATGGTCTTTAAGGTTCCTCCCAACACAAACCATTCTGGGATTCTACAATTTGTGGGAAAACTACAAGGAACTGGTGAAAAATACTTCTTCCCTCCAATAAACAAGGATTTGAGAGCATAATTGTAATAATCTTACCAAATCTTACCAAACCCCAAACTGGGGTTTCAGTTGTAATAGAGAATTCTGTCAGTGTACTAAGTGTTATGGAAATAATGATGTTTATTTGTGGCAAACAGAAAAAAATCACACAAGGCTTGATTGAGCACAACTTGAAACAGAAGCTCTTGGACTCACTCAAGTCTCTTGAGGCAACATAAATGTTTGACTCACCTCAGTTTTAAGACACGATCTCTCAAGCATCAGAGGAACATTTGGAAACACCTAACCTGGGAAGCTTTTCACCCATTCGGGTGGTTCTGGAGGGATGCACTGAAAAACTGGAAAAACTTGTTTCAGATCTGAGCTGAGAAGCTCAAGTCAAAGATGAAGAGCTAATCCATGATTTAAAAATTAAACCCTTGTGGATGGGCATTCAGATCTCACTTCACAACTCACCTCCCCTTTCCTTACCACCTCCTTGCTTTATTTCACCATTTTATTTTTCTCTGCCCTGTAAGTAGACACTTACACACCTGAGAGGCCATGATGGCTTTGTGAAGCTTGGATGAACTAGACAATCATTTCCTCCTTTTTGAGGAAAGCTTTTGCTGCATGGTATGTAAAAGCTCTTTGCCTTTCCCCTTACTATTCTGTCAGCCTGTTGGCCCCAGAACATCCACCCATCGTGTCTGTCCCTCAGCACCTACACTGCTGCAGGACACTGGGTATCCTCCACCAGTGGGCATGGGCAGACCTGGTCAAGTCCAACACAAACACTGAGCAGTGCTGAAGATCAGGCTAGAAGAACTGCAAGTGTGTGAGCCTGTGTGTGAGCACAGCAGTTAGGGAAGGGGCTGGATCGATGGCTCTGGGAGCAGCATCACGTTCTGAGGGGAATGATGGCAACATGTCCGTGATGCCCCCAAGCAGAAGTGACCCGAGGGAACATCCCTCTTCATCCAGGAGGGTCATTCCCTCAGGTGCCGCTCTGCCACCTGAAGGGTTTGATCAGTGTCCATGTCTCCACAAGGAAATATTGTCAGCAGGGCAGGAACAAGGCTGGACCATGGAAAACCCAGCGTGCCCAGCACCAGGGAATTGCCTCCCCACCAGCTGGTCAGTGCAACCAGGACACTGCAAGTCTCCTGCATCCTCCTGTGCTGATGGGTTGGGTTGGGGTGGTGGGAGCAGCCAGCCAAGCATTGTTACCTTCACAGTGGTGCTCCTGTCGAATCTGAATGCTTTTGTCTGTCCATTCTCCAGGTACACCTTGAGGACGTTGGGCATGCACAGGAGGGAGCTCCCCTGCAGAACAAGAGCAGCAGCTGCACCCTCGGGCACCACCTGCTCTGTCTAGCACAGCAAATCCTGGCATCCAGGACAATCCTTCTCTGCCTTGGCAACACTCTTCCGTGGCACCAGCTTTTACTCCCCTGATTACCCTTCTGGCACAGAATAAGGGAAAGAGAGCACAACAAATGCCTTTACTGTAACACTGCAGCCCGTGCCACGGCGTGGCCAGGTGTGCCCTGTGGGTCCTGCACAGAGCAGGGGGATCCTGCAGACACTGACAATAGACAGGCATCTTCCCTGCTCAGTACTGAAAACCAGCAGTGCCTGACAGCACAGGCAGCCCAGACTCCCACACCGACACCATCCCACCAGCAGCAGCCACAGCTCACCCCGGGCACTGCCCACGCCCTCCACTGCCCCACCACCATGGGAACGCTGTGGGACTCAGACAAACACACAGTGGCACTTTCACTGAGTGCCCCCCCGACATCTGTGCCCTGGGACTTCCCAAACAGCAGGGATGTCACCAAAATATCCTGAGGTAGGTTCCAAATGCATGGAAAAGTTGAGGACACCCAGAACAAGAGCAGCTCAGCTGGGTGCCCCAGGAAGGATCCGGGCACTTGGCCCCTCTCCCCCTGGGGCTGCCTGGAGCTCCACCTTCCAGCCCTCCATCTCACTGCCTTAGTAGAGGTCATCTGCCCCTTTCCTCCCGTTTCCAGCATAGTTCCTCTGGTTGTTCAATGCTGAGCAGTTTTACTCCTCTGCCCTTGGATTCCTATTCAGCACGTCCTCCTCACATCCTTGGGCCAGCACGTTCCTCCAGTCTCAAAGCTTCATCTACTTGTAACAGTCTCAAGGTGAAGAATGGTGTTTCTAAGACAATCTCCTCTTTCACTTGCTGTGCTACATGTTACAAATCTCACAGCCTCTGTCCCTTCCCATACAGAGCCCACACACTCGGGATGTGCTGCCAGAGCAAACATAAACCACTTCTGAATCTCTTCCTTGTTCTCCCCTTCCCATTTTGTGGGGTTTGACCTGCCAACAGTCACTGCTGAGAAATAAAAGAGGACACTGCTGGTATTCCTGACCCCAAGGTCTAACTCCTCCGTGCTAAACTGTACAAACACATCACATCCTTGACAGGCTTTGGGTCCTCCATCAGTTCCAGGATACAATGCCATTTCCCACCAGCTGCACGTTTCCTCTGGGTGCTCCCATGGCCACAGTTATCACCTGAGAGGGGCCTTGCACAGCCAGCACACAGCAAAACTCAACATCTGCACAGAGATTCATATACAAATTATCAGCACTCTCTGGGTCAGACCCAATCATGCAGCCAGAACACCCAGGCAGGGTTTCTCTCCTTTGGTTCAGTCTGTCAGAGGGTGCTATGAATTAGCCCTGAAAGCCTCAGCAGCTGCACCCACGCTGTTCTGTGCAGAGCAAGGCTGATTCACCCTGAGTTACAGCTGCCAATAACACACTGCCTGGTGCTGATCCCAGGGTCCTGAGGGACCTGTCCCTTGCATATCGCTCAGTGATGGGGAACTGCATCACCAGCCCATGGAAAGCGGAGGCAGGACGGCACGGAGGCTCATCAACAATTCATGTTCCCCACCCAGAGTTTCGGGTTTCAGCTGCGGAAGGCAGCGCTGGGATCCTTCCCGTCGCCACAAGGATCACTTAGCCACGCTCCATTAGGACGACAAGAGCAGGAGATTTACTGAAACAGGAGGCTGTGCAGTTTTTCAGGGCCATAATACCCATTTTGGCTGCCTTAGTGCATCAGGGAAAGGGAGAGCAGCCCAAAAGTACTCAGGGCTGCGGCAGATAGTGCTTTTCCAGAAAGAACTCATAAATATGCAACAAATGTATTTACTCTTCCTCTGTGCTAATACTTTACAACTCAAAACAGGGTACATATCCAGCTGGTGAAAAGGAAGGCCAGTGGAACCCCAGCACCCCAGTTAATTTCTCCTGCCTTTACGTTCTCATGAAATAAACAACAAACTGTACATTGATCGTGTCCCTGTTCTGCACCTGCAGAGGAATGATTAGCTCAGCAGGTGCTGACAGAGGCCTGGAGTGGCGGGCACGAAGTGCAGCATCCCCTCCAGAACCACCTTTTTCAGATCTCTGAAGACCTTTCTCCAGGCCCCGTGAGACCCACCTTTCAATTAGAAAGTGACTGGCAGGATATGAGACCTCCGTGGGCTGTGACACCAGTGCCCAGGCTCTGGCGGGCACAGCTCCATGGAAGCTCCAGGAGACACTGGTGGGAACTCCCAACTGCAAGAAGAGCAGGAACTGCTGGCTGTTTCAGGTCTACCCGTATCCCACAGCCAGTCCTGCCCAGCACCTCTCAGTCATCTCTGCCTGGGACCACTCCCATAGCACGTCCTCCCCTTCCCCATTCCTGCCTGGTGACCTCAGAGGCCTCTGCCACCCCTCCCAGCCACAGCAGGGTCTGGCATCTGGACTCTGCGTTTGGCAGGACCCCAGAGGGACATGTCATCAACCCCTCAGGTATGAGGACACAGCCCTTGGATGGGCAGGGACGAGCCTGGCAGCAGGGCCAGCCCCCCTGGCAGCAGTGTGGTAGGAAGGGAAGGGAGGAGGAACAGAGCACAGCAGGTGGTTTGTCATCACTGCAAGGAAGCGGGGTTAGGTCAGGCCTGGATCACTGAACAGCACCAAAAAGCAGGGATGTGAGTGGGGAATTTTGACCACCGATGTTTTTCATTCTGGAGGCAAAAAAAGAAAACTCAAGAGAGCTGATGACTCCCAGCTGAGCCCAGTCCACGCCACTGAGCTCAGTAAGTTACACAGAAGAATAAGGAAACATTCAGGAGCTGTTCACACTTTGGGGAAGACACAAGCACTCTCTCTTTTGCTACAGGCAGACCCGGACAGGCAGACCCACACCAACGTAGCTGGTCTCCTACCAGCACTAGGAACACCCTGATGGGTTTGCAGCACCCTCCAGACAGCTGTGCCCTGGCTCACCTTACAGAGGGTCAGGCACAAAGGGAGCTGTGGGTGCTCTGTGGAAACCTCTTCAGGGGTAAGACAACAACCTCCATCCTGTCAGCTTGAGGACATGTCACACTTAACAGCAGAGCAAAGTCACCAGCAGCAGCCCCTCTGACCATGGCATGCCCTGTCCTTGTGAGGGGACACCCCAGCAGGGGACACCCCAGCAAGTCCAGCAGCACATAAGCCTGGCACACACATCAGTGTTCACCTGTTAGCTTTAGGGGCAAGATTTGTCATGCTCAAACTTCAGTGTGGGTTCACCACAGATGGGTTAGCATCTCCAGACATGACAACTGCCTCCTGCAGCTCTGAAAGGATGGTGGAACAGGACAGAAGTGGTGCATGCAGGTATTTTATATTAGCCCAAGTGAACACGTCACAGACAAAACCCTCCAGAGGTGCCAGTGCTTCCCTCTGATCACTCAGGCAGTGGCTGTGAGCAGGACCACGTTCAGGGCAGAGCAGCAGAGTGAGTCCTAGCCACACAACCCATGGCAGAGCCCCCCTGTCTCTGCTGTGCCCCCTGTCCCTCCTGCCCCCTCACCTGGGCGTTCCCATTCAGCAGCACCTCCTCAGCAAACCGCACCTTCACGGGGTTTGTCTTCAGCCTCGCCCTCTTCTCCTCCGTGAGAAACGATGACTTGGGCCCTCCCTGGAGCAACAGAGGTAGTGGGTCAGGGCAGCAGCCCTGGCAGGAGCAGAGCCCCCAGCGTGGGCAGGGCACAGGGTCACCCAGTGCCCTGGGACCCTCCCAGTGCTGCCTCCTGCCCACATGGAGACACGTTCTGGGGACTCTCTCAGCTTCCAGCCCTGCCCCAGCCCCTTTTGACCTGCCTTGGCAGGTGCTGAGCCCAACTCTGGCTGCCCAGCAAGGGGACAAGTGCCACACACACTCCCAGTGTCACTGCACTGTGCTCAGGGTATCCCCCCTCCTGCACTGCAGCCACAGCCTCCCAGAATGACTGTGGATCTGACATGAGCTGGTTTGCAGTGGGGCCACACCTGAGCCAACACCTGTAGAGAACCTGGCAGTGAGGGACAGACCCCTCCCAGCGTGTCCCAGCTCCAATGGGCTTCACAGAGTGCACTGTCATACTGCAAACCACTCAGAAACCTGCCCAAGGTCACAAAGCCAGCTTTGTTGCACTGTTGTCACACAACCTTGCCCTCACTGTGACAGGGTCCTACCAAGCTCACAAGACACTGCATGAGTTGAGGAACCACTGTGTGCAAATGTCCTGCCTCTGTACAGCTCAATGTTCTCCAAGAGCAGAGGCAGAATCCCTCAGCATCCTCCTGAGTGGCTCCCAGGCAGAGCCAGTCCCACACTGCCAGGGGTGCTGGTGCCTCCCAGAGTGCCACAGCTCCAAGCACACATGGCAGGGATGGAGGAAGGGAGTCAGGAGGAGCCCCTGTGCATGTCCAGACCTCACAGAGCCCACCAGGCTGTGCAGAGCACAACGCCCTGTACTGCCCCAAGGGGTCACAGCCCAGGCCCATAGAGGGGGTACCTGGGGGTGGGAGGTGTCACCTCTCAGCTCTGAGCTGCCTGCAGAGCAAGGCAAGACTCACCCCCAAACCCTGCACCAGCCATGGCTGTGTCTGGAGATGTCCTCAAAGTGACCTGAGAACGAATACACAGAAATGGGCTTGTGCCCCACTTGCTTCTCAACAAAGCCCTGAGGGGAACTCCAAATCCCAAAAAGGGTTTCCCAGACCCTTTTCTCTCTGAAAAGGCATTGCATTTCTCTGCTTTGGGGAGGCTTTCAGGTCTTGCAAAACCAACTCTGATTTTTCCCTTGGTCTCCACAGTCAGCTCAGGGCTGGCCAGACCGACAACCAATGTGCTGGGCAAGGGAGACAAGACTAATTGAGGGGGAAGGCACGGTTAAGTGGTTTAGCCTAAAGTTTTTCTGGTTACTTTGGCTGTGTGTATCTGTTGAATGCCTATACCTCGGAAGTTTTGGGCAGGATAAATATATTTAAGACTTTTTTCTTTCATGTCCCTTTCCTTAAAAACCAATAAACCTCAAGCCTGAGAGCTCCAGTAACTTCTGACAGAAACATCACTCTTGTTTTAAGAATAAATCAAACCAAAAATGACTTCCAAACAAATGACAAGCTCTCCAGAAATGCTTTCAGAGGAGCAGGGGGAGAGGAGGGTGATCTGTGTGGAATCACAGCTGGGCCACTGTCACACCTCACAAGCAGCACACAAATCAGACTCTGTCTTTACTTTGCAACTCAGCCTTTACACACGTTGAAATCCACCTGGATAACAACACATCCTGCCAGCACCAAGGCCCTCCTTCACGGAATTCTCTGCTGCAGAGATGGGCAATCAGGACCAAAACTTCACAGCACAACTTTGCTTGTGCTCCCAAAGCACAGTCTGCACCCAGAGCCCATCCTTTAACTAGGCAGAGCCTGGAGAACACAGGGTGAGTTTTTCCAGCACTCAGAAGAAAAAGTTCATGAGTTTCCAAGGAGCACCAAGGGGGGATGCTGAGCCCACTGCCACGGCACCTGCCATCATGTCCAGGGGTCCCCACAGCCCAGAGAGCCCCAGCACACAGGACTGCTCCAGGCACCCCTCAGTGGGCTGGGCAGAGCTTCCCATCCCAACAGGACCTGCCTGCATCCCCCAAAGGAGAGTCAGGAGCCCCTCAGCGGGGTGCCATCCCAGCTACCCCACAGCCAGGGCTGTGCCAAGGGGTGCCAGGGTGCCGAGGAAAGGCCACTCACCGACGTGCAGCGCAGGACAGTCAGGTGCAGCTCATCGCCAGCGTCCCTGGAACAGACACCTGGTCAGCAGGTGTGGCCACACAGCCCCTCTGGCCCATCTGGGCAGGGGTGGGACCACACCTGATGATGCTGGCTGCTCGTTCCATGGACACCTCATCCACTGGCCTGGAGTTGATCAGGAGGAGCTGGTCACCCGGCTGCAGCTTCCCCTCGGCCGTGCTGCCTGTGGGCAACCCACAGTGTTAGTCAGGAGCCCTCCCACCAGGAATCACGGGCTCACTGAGGCTGGAAATGTCCTCTAAGATCATTGAGTCCAACTGTTAACTCAGCACTGCCAGGTCCACCACTGAGCATGTCCCCACGTGCCACATCCACACCAGGGATGGCCACGGAAGCCCTTTGTGAGCTCCCCTTCCCTCCCAGCACCTCCTTCCCTCAGCAACTGCCTCTGGTGGCAAAGTAAAAGGGGTTGAAGGGCACAGGTGCTGCTGCCAGCCTGTGTGCCCCTGCCTGAGTCTGTGCCCCCCACCCAGGCCTCCCCCTGCCCCATGGAAAACCACTCCTGTCTGTGTCTGTCCCCTTGTCACAGCCCCCACACAACCCAGCCAAACACAGGCCTTGGCTCCCAACAGGGAGGGAAGGTTTCTCTGTGCCTCAGTTTTATTACAATGTTTAATCCTACTGATTAGGAAAAAAGAAAGGCACAACACACAAAAAAACCCAACTCCTTTCCCACTACACCCCAAGACTCAGAGACAATTTTGTGTTCAGAGATGTTTCACATGGGAAGAGAAGCAGGAGGTGACAGAGGGGACATCCCCCAGCCCACACTGGTGGCCAGCAGAAGAGCCCAGCCACCCCACAGGCAGTGGGCACAGTGTCTCTCTGGCTGCCACACTCACACCAACAGGTAAAAACCAGGTGGGTTTGTGTGCCCGTTAAAAAATGTAAATAAAAAATAGATTCACAGTTTTTGATTCAAAACCCCCAACCCCCTAAAAGCAGAGTTACATCCCTCCCTTCTGCAGCTGGGGGAGCAGATCTGCACGACCTCAGCAGTGCCTGCACCAGCAGGGAAACTGTCCCTGTCACAGAGCTGCAAGCCCAGAGTCTGCTCAGAGACAGGTCAGTGCAGCCACAGCCGAGTAACATTAAATTCTCTGAGATTACACTGAATTCTTCTTCTGCACTGTGGAAAAAACACCAGGAAGGACTTTGCTCTCTGCAGCAGGAAGGTCAGCAGCGAGCACAGGCAGGAGAAGGACCCGTGTGGACACCAGAAGTGGGAGATGTCTGAGCTCAGTATGTGCCACGGGCACCCCAGTCCTGCCTTCGGTGCCCAAGGGTCACACACCACACGGGAACTTCAGAGAGCACACACACCTGGCAGGCGTTTGTCCCAAGCCCACACTGCAGGGAGGAGGCCCCAGTGCTCACCTGCAGTGACAGAGGCGATGGTCAGGGGCAGGTTTGGGCAGATCTCGAAGCCAAAGTGCTGCAGCACCAGGTCCTTGTACACGGTGACGGTGAGTTTGACGCGGCTGGAGGAGGGGACACTGCTGTCCCCAGCGCTGTCCATGGCAGACACGCTGGCTCTGCGGGGCCAGGAGCTGCAAAGGAACGTGATACAGCCAGGGACATCCTGCTGAGGGCACCTGGACCCACACACATCCCTGCTCTCCATGGGCCGTGATGCTGCACGGCGAGGGCGGCACTCCCTGGGCCCCCAGCTCTGCCCTCTGCAGCAACAGCATCTCCCCAGGACCCAGAAAAAGCAGAGGACACCTGAGTGGCTGTAAGCACAGCTTTTCAGTCATCCCAGCCTAGGGGTCACACAGGGGAATTGCTCCATGATCTCCATCCACAGGCAACAGCAGCAGCTCACCCAGCAGGGCAGTGAGTGAAAATCCACCCCTGAGCTTCTGCTGGCATCAGAGTAATGGGAAAGGGAAGGAAAGCAGCCATGGATGGGGATCCATCCCTGGGAAATGCAAGCCAGTCGTGCCCAAAAACACGGGCCCTTGGTAAGAGACAAAGACAAGCAGGACCCCACCTCCAAGAAGGGCAAGTTTTGCATGGAGTGGTGCTGTGATTCACCCTCACAAAACCACAATGGAGGAAAGCAGGAGCATCTGTCCCTGGAAACCAA
>VWZD01008948.1:5951-17514 GCA_013396695.1 Sakesphorus luctuosus | reverse complement strand
GCCTCGTCCATTTGGTGTCCTCGGGACAGGGCCACCAGCCTGCTCAGGGACCCCCACACACAGCTGGCACTTCTCCCCAGCTCAGGATGTCCCACAGCAGCTCCAGCCCAGGCCCTGCTCCCCCCTGCCCTTGTGCAGCTATTTCTGAGCCAAGTCTGGAGCACGTCACTAAGCAGCTTGGGCTGGGATCCCGATAAATAAACAGAGATCCCTCGGCTCTGTCGGAGGGAAGTGCGGCTGGACAGGGATTGGCACGAGCAGGTGACCCTTCTGCACAGCCAGGACAGGGTCCGAGGGGAGACCCAAGCTGGGGGCTCTTCAGAAGCAGCACAGACTGAGGCTCAGGGACCCCTCGGGGTGTGCAGACATGGGGCAGCACAACCAGCAGCAGCGTCAGGATGTGCATGGCACAGACCTGGCCAGCAGGAAAAACCAAATCCACTGCTGAGGAGAATCCTGCAGCTTCTCAAGGAAAAGTATTAATTCACTGAGCTGAAATTTTCTGAGGGAGAAAAGTTTGAGTGGTACTTTGGACACCACACCTTTGTTGTTGGGCACCACCAGAACGTGGCAGCAGAGGGGACCGGCAGGTCCCCCGCACCTGCTGACAGAGAACTGTGTGGCAAGAGGTGGCCACAAACTTCTGTAAAACTCCGGACACTGTTAACCCACAACTTTACTCACCTGGCTCTTGGAAGGATCTTTCCCTGTGATGAATGTCTGCCAGCAGCAAGTTCAGTGAGGTGACTGACAGCAGCCCTGGGGCAGGACCTTGGGGTGCTGCTGGGAGAGGCTGGACAAGCCCTGTCCCCCAGCGCCCCCCGTGCCCTGGCTGGTCCCACAGTGTGGGCAGCAGGGCAAGACAGGGGGATTCTGCCCCTCTGCCCCCCAGGTGAGACCCCACCTGCAGAGCTGCCCCAGCCCTGGGGCTCAACATCAGAACAGTGTGGAGCTGCAGAAGCAGGTCCAAAGGAGCGTCACACAAATAACCACAGGGCTGGAGCATCTCTGCTACAAGGGAAGGCTAAGAGAGTCAGAACTGTGGAGCCTGGAGAAGAGAATGCTCCAGGCAGACCATACAGCCCCTTCCAGTGCCAAAAGGGGCTTGTAGCAAAGATGGGGACAGATTTTTTAGCGTGGGCTCTAGTGATACAAGGGATGATGGTTTAAAACTAAAAGAGGGCAGATTCAGACTGGATATAAGAAAAAAACTTTTTACAATGAGGGTGGGCAGGCCCTGGCACAGGTGCCCAGAGAAGCTGTGGCTGCCCCATCCCTGGGAGTGTCCCAGGCCAGGATGGACAGTGCTTGGAGCAACCTGGGCTGGTGGGAAGTGTCCCTGGGGTGGGGTTGGATTAGATGAGCTTTAAAGGTTCCTTCCAACTCAAACTATGTTTAGGTTCTATGACTGTACCTCTTGTGTATCTGGTGACACATCCTCACACTGTTCATCTCAGAGATGAAGCAAAGCTGGTCCCTTCCCAGGCCACCTGAGCTCCCCAGGTATGGCTGTCCCTGGAGCCACCTGCCCATAGGAGCTTCCAAAAGCAGGAACTGCAGCACTGTGTTCCCTTTCACCATGAGGCTGATCTTGCTTTGGAGAACATCAGGAAGGACCTTTATCTCACACTCAGCCTCTCTGCTGTCAGAAAGCCACGTTATTTTCCCACCTGATTCCAGAGACCACAGGGACAGCAACAGGGAGATGCAGCCCACGCTCTCATTGAAGAGAGAGAAGCCTGGTCCTCTCTGGGATGAGACCTGCCTGTGGAGCCTGATCTGAGGAAGGAGCCTTCCCTCTCAGCAGCAGAGCTCAGTGTGGAGCTGCTGGGGCCAAGCAGGTGCAGATTCAGGTTTAGGAGAACAGCAGGTTCTCACACAGCCCAGCACAGGCAGGGAGGTGAGGGTGCAAGGGATGGTGTTTGCTCCTCCAGCTGCTGCTCCTGCCCAGGCACCACCAGAGGCTGAGCATGTCCCTGGATCCCCAGGGAGGCAGAAGGAAACCACACTCCTGGCTCTGAGCTGTACCAGGAGACACTTCTGGCATGACTGGGCATCTCTGCAGCAAAGGCTTTGAAGGTCAGCCAGCTCTGCCAAGACATGAGGACAGAACAGCAGCTCACCTATCTTCCTCACAGCACCTTCTAAAGATGTTCTTGGAGACACAGGCAGGGAGGCAGCAGAGCCTGACCCCCAGGGTGAACACTCCCATGGCACTCTGCCCTCCCACCATATTGCCTGTTCACATACAGACAACATAATCCTTGCAAACAGAAAATTAAAAAAAGAAAATGGAAAACGAACCAATATGGCCATGCTGTCTCACAAGCCTGGGATGTTTGACTGGTTTTTGAGGAGAGGAGCCACAGCAAGAGGGGGTTTGCCCAGACAAAACGCCAGCCCAGGCTGCCACACACACGCTGCTGTCAGAGCATCTGCTGCCCAGGGAGGGTCTGGAGAGGAGCCTCCCCATGGCCACAAACATCCCTGTGTGCCATGGGGCCAGTGCCTTGCCCACAGACACCCCCACGGCATCGTGTGACACTGCGTGACACTGCCAGACGTCACTAATGGGATTGAGGTCTGTGCAGCCCAGTTTATCCCCCAGGCTCTCATGTCAGCTGCCCTCTCATCAACCCCAGGGGCAACCACCTCAGCACCAAGGCCCTCTGAGCTGGCCCTCTGACCTGCCCTGGGTCAGAAACAGAACCTGTGCTGTGCCAGAAACCCCTCGTGTTCAGCACTTCTGTGTGACACCAGGCAAAGAGGAACCACCTACTACACCCCGGGAAAAAAGAAGTGGTAGTAATGATGATAATCCTCATCATCACTGTTCTTTTTAATGCTTTTGGAAACCTTGGTTTTCACCAACAGACAGATACTGTCAGGAAAATAAAAAGGAAAAGAAAAAAGAGAGAAAAGGAAAAAAAAAGAAAAGAAAAAGGAAAAAAAAGGAAAAAAGGAAAGAGAAAAGGAAAGAAAAAAGGAAAGAAAAAAGGAAAGAAAAAAGGAAAGAAAAAAGGAAAGAAAAAAGGAAAGAAAAAAGGGAAAGAAAAAAGGGAAAGAAAAAAGGGAAAGAAAAAAGGGAAAGAAAAGGGAAAGAAAAAGAAGAAAAGAGAGAAGCAAGAAGAAGAGAAGCAAGAAGAAGAGAAGCAAGAAGAAGAGAAGAGAAGAGAAGAGAAGAGAAGAGAAGAGAAGAGAAAAGAGAAAAGAAAAAGAAAAAGAAAAAGAAAAAGAAAAAGAAAAAGAAAAAGAAAAAGAACAGACACTAAAACCAAAATAAAAGACCCCAACCAAAACAAAAAACACGAACAATCAAAAAATTTCCCAGCTGCTGTAAGTCAAAGATAACCTGCAGGTGAATTTCACACTTGTCAGCCCAGGGAAGACAAGAGGGATTCTGTTCTGTACCTGCACATCCCCACCTTCCCCTCTGACAATGGTGACGTCTTACACAGACCCAGTCTGGCTCCAAAAGAGCAGAATTAGTCTTAAAATACAAAGTTCTGGGCAGAGCATGCAAAGACTTCGGGCGCCAAATGAAAATGGTTTCGGCAAAGGCCACACGTCCTCGACTGGTTCAGGGCACAAGGGGAGAAGCAAGAATAGCTTTGTGTGTGGTGCATTACACACAAACCAAAGGAAATGATAAACAGAACATTCAAGGTGGAAAGGAGGAAAATCAATACTTCCCTCCTGAATAGCTTTCACTCCTAAAAATAGACTCCTGTGGTAGTGCATGAAGACTTTCCTCCCTTTCAGCTCCATCTCCCTGGACAAAAAATGCTGGCACAGAAGGAATGTTTCCCTCTGCTTCCCTGACTTGCAACTCCTTTTCATGGTGAAGAGCGGCCTCTGAGCCCGAGCTGGATCCTCCTCCCCAGCCCCTGTTTGCACAACACCATAGAATCAAGCAGCTCCCCCTCTGAGAAACACTTTTGTGCCACTGGCAAATTGCACACAAATAAAAAATGATTCTGTGCAGACATTCACACGTTTCCCTGATATCTGTTAAAGATCTGGAACCATGAACATGCCTGTGGAGCTCAGCACTCTGGAGTATCGCCAGTGCTTCCATGGACTGTTTGCACAGCAGAAAACTCCAGATCAGGGCTGGCACCACAACAGGTTCCTCCACACCTGTCACTAAAGGTGATCTCTGTGTGTGTCTTGGATTTTACTGAGCATGAGGACTGGGAAACAACGTTGGTTGGCCTTTTGGCAAATGTCAGGAAAGGAAGAATAAAACACAAACTAAAATATATGCACTTCAAAAATACTGGTTCAGGAATGTCGTGCCACATACAGAGCCATGTCACAAGAGCCCCAGAGGTTC
Organism: Sakesphorus luctuosus; assembly: GCA_013396695.1. NCBI lineage: Eukaryota > Metazoa > Chordata > Aves > Passeriformes > Thamnophilidae > Sakesphorus > Sakesphorus luctuosus. The sequence goes on along the minus strand of VWZD01008948.1, from coordinate 13,178 downwards.
CCTCCAGCTTTAGAAACACCTTCCTTTCCACAAGGACAGAGCCCACAGCACGGAACAGCATTAGGACACTGTCTGCCAGCACCCTGTTCAGCAAAAAACCTTCGGGGAGTGAAGCTCAGGATAAATAAAACCCAGGACAGCACCACATGTGGAAAGGTGTCATTTGCCTGCCCCTGGCAGCTGAATCAGGGAGGCAGAGAGGCCACAGGGCTTTGGTTTGTCATGTCCTGCCATCACTCACACACGCCTTTGCCTTGGCCTTACCACTCAGTCTGGTCCCAGAGGTTTCTCATCAGTCTTGCCAGAGCTGCATGAACCAATTCACAGACAGGGGAATGAATGGGATAAGGGTGAGGTGCCTCTCTAGGTGAGGCACCTCTAGATGAGGTGCCAGTGTCAGCCAGAACTTATGCAGGGAGAATCCAATGCTTCCTGCAGACTTTCAGAATTCTTTTCTTTTCCAGCTTAGATTTTTCTCAGGTTGTACAACAGCTCTCTGGGTATCTGTCTGTCTGTGCTTTGCTACACAGAACCCTCTATGGGAGTAGAAACAGCACCACAGAAAGGGATAAAGTGGTTCACTGAGAGCTTCCTATCCAATATTACCATCATTTCCATCTGTAATTCTGCAGATTCTCCTGGGACAGTAAGTCTGCCCCTCCAGGACAAGACCTCCACAACTAATGGGGTTCCTCACATTTCCCATCTTACAGCCCCTTTAGCCCACTCAGCCTTATCTCACACATCCCACCGGCAGGTTAAGTTTCATCCAAATCTGCCTGGAAGGAGAAACTTCAGGCAGCTTCCCACGACTGTGGCAAAATCCCTGCAACATGGAGCCACAGACAGGCTGTGAGTGTCAGCAGGACACTCGGGTGCTCGGCAGGTGGAGATCAGCAGTCGCACCCAGGACAGGTTACCTGGGCAGGAGCTGCCAGGTGTGTTGGCAGTGTTTGGGGAGCCACGCGAGCACACACAAACGGAGCAGACCTGGTCGCTGTGGGAAGCGGTACGAGCCTGTATCCACCAGGAGGGGAGCATGCACTGCTGCCCTGCCCTGCCGCTGTCCTTCGGAGCGCTCCCGGTGCCCCGCGGGGACCGTCGCACTTGGGGACGGCGATGTTCGCAGTGGTGACACAGCCTGACACCCGCCCATTAAAGTGACTCTGCCTCCCGATCCCTCCAGCTTGGGTGAAATTTCTCTCACAATATTTTCGCCGTGAAGGTTAAAAGGCCAAAATCCCTGGCTGTGAGTTCCACAGCTGAGAGCTCTGGGGGTTTGTCTCTCGCTTGTTTGGCTGCTGTGGGGAGCGGGGCACACCCCTGTGGCTTCCTCGCACCACGAAGGAAACCATCCCGCGGCGTCTGGAGCAGGACCGGGCACAAACCGCTAAGCCATGACNGGCCCCGCTCCCGCACCGGCGGCACCAGGGGCACCCGACCCTCCCCGACCCGCCCGGGGAAGCCCCGCGACCACTCCGCTGCTCGGAGGAGGGGGACACCCGCAATGCCCCCGAGCAGTCCCGTTACCTGCTGCCCGGAGCGCAGCGCGGCCGGCGGCGGCGGGGCAGGAGCGGCACCTCACCGGCACAGCCCCCGGGACCCGCCCCGGGNCTCCCCGGAGACCCGCACCCCCATCGCCCCGGATGGTCTGGGTCGTGTGGCTGGAGCAGCACCGGGAGCGCTGCGGGTGCCGCCCCACGGGCACACACGAGCTCGCCGGACAGAGAGACCCTCCTGGCGGGGGACAGGGATGGAAGTGGGGCTGGAAGAGGGGCAGGACAGACAGCACCGACCCATCGCCGGGCACTGCTGGAATGCTGACCCTGTGCCCCAGCCCTTCCACTGCCTCACCCCTCGGTCTGCCCACGTTGGCTCTCCCCAGATCCCGTCCATGCCCACGTTTCCCCGCACTCGGTTCCTCGCCGGGCATCCTGCAATAAGCCTTGTACAATCCCAAAATGCGCTTTCCCTGCGCCCTGCAGCGTGTCGCGTGATGGTCCCCAAGGCGCGCAGGTGCCGACGCTTTTCGGCAGGTGTCACACCTGGATTACGGGGCTGAGTCTCTGCTGGGACAGCCCTGGACGGGATGTCCCTTCCCCTGAGTGCCCAGTCTGTGCTCCCGGCTGTCTCTGTGCCCCGGGGGGAGTGGACAGGACAGGGTGTTACCGGGGCTGCCCCTTCGTGCCCCCTGGGTGTGCAGGGCTGCTTCCACCGCCAAACCCGGGCCCGGCGGGGCCAAGGACACCCGGGACACCGCGCGGCACAGCAGGGCCGTCGGTGGGGACACGGGAACCCACATCCTCGGCGTCCCCTCCTCCCCCTGCACCTGCCCTTGCCGAAGGTGCCCTGCCCGTGTCCGGCCCGCTCCGCTCCCGCCGCAGCGCCGCTTTTAGTGCAGGGCCGGCTGGACACGCGGACTCGCCCGCGGAAAGGCATCGATCTGCTCCGGTCTGTGCTGGGCCCCTCCGGTGCCTCGCAGCATTTCTGCACTGCGGGTTCTGCACCGCCCGGGCTGCCCTCTGCCCCTTGTCCGGGGCTGCTCCTCTCCCCAGAACGGCTCACCCACGGAAAACAGGGGTATTTTTCTTTGCTGTTGATGTAGGAGTAACGTTTTGCTGGCACTTCTACCCTGTGGTCACTGAAATTGACAAAAAAATATGTTGGGGCCTGACATGTGAAATTAATATAACAATAAACAGTGCCCAGGAAAAGATTCTGCTTCAGCTGCTGATTCATGCAGCTTCCCTGGGCAACTTGCATTGCATCTCCCTTCCCCCAGTGCCCCTGGATGATGTTTTCAAAGCAATCCACACAGGAAGCAGAAGCTTAATTAAAAAAGAAATAAAGCCCTGGTTCTCTTTCCTGGGGATTAAGATTGATACCCACTAACAAAACACATCAGAGCTCCACACCACTACATATGAGATTTGGGCCTGAGTGGGGTGGAACTGAGCACATGGTTTCCTTATCTCTGATTATTCTCAGTTCCACAAGCCTGGGAAACAATTCTCCAGAAAGCTGCAGGACATTTTGTCTCTGGACACTCTTTGTCACTGCTCACATTTAGATCATGTCACAACTGAGTTGTGAAAGCCTCCTGTCCCGGGAAACATTTCTGGAGCTTGTGCCTGATGCATGCCAAGCTGTGTCTGCAATGGATGAAACACCTGGGAGCACATCCCAGTCATGAGCTGAGCCTGTGAACCCACCCACCATGTCATCTGTGGTCCAGATAACGGCTCTGGGATGGCTGGGATTAAGGACTCACAAAAGCTCTGAAGAAAAATGGTTAAGATCTCACAAAGGAGGAAACTCCTTCACATTTCACAGCAGAAAAACTAAACCCAGAGTGTCAATCAGCCTCTCTCTGAGCTCCTCATCCAGAGGTGTCAGGGCTGCTGGACATGTCCAGATGCCTCTGTGCTGCAGAGGTTTGGTTGCAGGAGCTGTGCAGGAACAACTCCACTTCCCAGGTATTTTCCCTGCCCTTCCACAGTGTTAAGATCTTCACCCTCCTGCACTCTGCTACATGCTCTAATCCTGCTCCTTAATTTGCCACAGACAAATGGTTCTGGTCCCCTTTACCATAAAGGTCAGCACGTTGAACCTGATGAAGACCAGAGATTGTGTCCAACCACCTGGGGAAGGGGCAGAAGGTGCTCTGGCTACTGGTCACTGTTTTTGTGGGCTCATATATATTTCCTGTCTCTCCCTGTCCCAGATCACAGATAAATGGGTGGCAAGTGTAAAATATTTGCCTTGAGACTCTGATGTCACTTTCCAGCATCTTTTTTCACTTCAACTGAAGCTTTTGGGGCTGGTTTCTCCCCCTGAACACCCACTGCAGTGCAGAGGGTTGGCACAGTGGGTGCAGCTCCACCAGCAGAAGGGCCACATTTGACTTCTCCCAAGGTGAAGAGGGAACAGCAGGAAGAGAAACTTCCCTTGGAGTGCCAGGAGTGCCAGGGTACTCTCACCCTTGGAGGGGCACAGCCCCCATGTCCCCATCCATAATAGGACAGGGGACAGGGGCTGAAGGATGGGAAAGCTGCCCTGGGGTGTGCCAGCCCTGGCTCAGCTCTCACTGCTCTGCCCACACACGGGTTTGGGGAGCCCAGAGCAGCCCTGGCACCAGAGCCCAGCAGTGAGGAGGGCCATGCCCAGGGCTGGGCTGTGCCCCCGAGCAGCCCCACCACCCCAGCACTGTGGGGCACGTGGGGGGCACCATGGACCAGGCAGGAACGCCCTCCTGGGGCGGTGTGAGGGACACAGACCCCAGTACAGCCCGGCTGGCTCCGTGCAGTCCACGGGGAATGCAGCAGGATGGGCTGGAATTCCTCAGGCAGACTCTGAGAAAGCCTTTCCGTGGGCACAAAGCCCAGCACTGCTGCCATTAGTGCCACATCAGTGTTGATTCCTGCGTGGGTGGAAGGGCCAGCATGGCAGCACCCCCGGGGCTCCAGCAGTACCTGCCTCCCCTCTGACAGTGTTTCTGAAGGGCTTTCCCAGGGCCCTGCACTGCCTTGGCTCTGCATCCATGGGAATCCTGCTGATCCAGTTCCAGGGGGGAGGGTCCTGGTGCTCCTCCAGACCTCACCGTGGGTGCAGAGGGGACCAGGCCAGGCTGACACTGCCTTTCCCAGGGGGAGCCACTCTGTCTGTCTGGCCAGAGGATGAGCCTCCTCCAGCGTGGGAGCAGCCCTGGAGAAACACCCCAGAGCAGGGTGTGAAGGGCCCCTGCACAGAACGTTTTATCGAGGAAAGGGAATCCACTGTGGTTTCTTTCCCTTAGAGACCTGCCTGAGGGCAGTTTTGATTTCTGATTGCTGTTTCCTGCCTGCCCTCTGCACCAGCTGTGTCTTGCCCCAGTGCCAGAACTCTGTGGAGTGGGGGAACCCGTGGGGACAGAAGTCTGGGTTTCCACCAGTGTGTCCCAGCCCAGGTGGGCTGGTTTGAAGGCAAACCAGCAGGAGAAATGAACCCAACACAAAACAGATTATAAATCAGAGTTACAATTTAATAACAATATTACCATCAGTGCAATGACACAAAGAGAAATTGGGTTTAACCCCCAAACCCAGCAGTGGAACCCAGCCCCCTGGGGCACAAACACAGTGGGGTTTGGTGGCCCCTGTGCTAAGCCCCACGGGGTTCCCCCAAGTCCAAAGGAAAAGGAAGGGACAAACCTGTTGGTGCAGATGATGGCACAGTCTGGTGGAGAGGGGTGGGCTCCTCCTGTCCAGGGTCTGCTCCTCCTCTGGATCCAGTGAGTGGTCCCAGACATCCCCAAACCCCAAGATTCTCTCCCCTCAGGTGCAGGTGGGAGCCCCCAGTGGGTCCCCCAGGGCAGGGAGTTCCAGACTGGGGGATGTGACTCTGGGAGTCAGGGGGGATTTTGGACTGGTTGCTGGCCCCTGAGCAGAGCTGAGCCCTCAGGTGGGTGTGGAGGTGCCAAGGAGTCCCTGGAGGGGAGTTCTCCCAGCTCCTCTGCCAGGCTTCTTTCCCAGCCAGCTCCCAGGCTGAGGGCTCAGCTGTGCCCTGGGCAGTTGCTGCCAATGGGCCATTGGGAAGAGTTGCTGGGCAATGGCCCAGAGGGTTTAGAATGCCCAGCTTTGGTCACATCTACACAGTGGTCTCAGCTGCTGAACCAGGACACCAGGTCTGTGTCGGCCCTGCCCACACAGCCCCTTCCCTCTGCCCTCCCACCTGGCACACTGGGCTACCTCCATCACCTGCAGGCTCTGCTCCTTGGCCAGTGCTTGTTTGCATCCCAATCCTGCAGTTTTCCAGAAAGGTTCCACCCACCCACAGCAATGCCAAGAAGAAGTCAGACCAAAGCTCCATGGGGGTCTGCCTTTGGGGTGAGGAGGCAGCCAGAGCCTGCCTGTCCTTGGTACCTGAAACACACCTTGGCTTACAGACTGAACCAGGTGTGTGCAGTGAACATGGAGGATGGAATGTAACCCAATGCAAACCCTCATTCTGTGTCATTGTCAACCTGTTCTCAGGTAGAAAAACCTGAATCTGCTGTGGAACAAGGACTGAAAGTGACAGGGAGCTGCCAAAGGCATCACCCCAAAAAGATGGACCCCCCAGCACAGCAGGAAGGTCAGCCCCTTCACCTGGGTGTGCTCAGGCCTGTCAGGGAGAACACAGGTGTGGGGTGATCCCATGGCCAAAGCAGCTGTGGGATAATATTCCAGCAGCGGTGACCCCACTCTGGGCTCTTGCTCTGCCAGCACTGGCCACAGCATTCCTGTACCCTGGCAATCCCTTCCTCCATTTCTCAACCCTTCTCCCAGTCCTTCTAATTCCTTTGTCACTCACAAAGGAACAACTGACTTACAGCTACTTTCTCCTCATTGTTTGTTTTTTAACTCTGTGTCCAGTTTGGTGTTTCTGACATGCTGGTTTTATCTGGGCATTAGAGGGACTCCTGCCCTTGCCCAGTGCTTCTCTCCAGCCCCTTCTCCTCACACCACTGTCCCTTCAGGCACCTCTGCCCTTTTTGTCAGCTGTTCATGCTGTTACACACCACACACAGGTGTTTCACACAGAGCCTCATGCCAGGCTCTGCCCAGAGACCTCAAGGAAGTGCCTGGCCAGTAGCCTGTAGCTTCAGGGAATGGAAGGTGAAATTGCCCTGTAATTATGGCATTGAATGCAACTGAAGGTCTGGTATGAACTGTCTGAGCTTCGCACTTTGGAGGTTTGAGGGAATTCTGGAGAACTGCCACAAACACTCCAAGGACAGCCTGGAGAGGAGGAGGCTGAGAGGTGACCTCAGCACTGTCTGGAACTGCCTGAAGGGAAGTTGTGGCCAGGTGGGGGTTGGTCTCTTCTCCCAGGCACTCAGCAATAGGACAAGGGGGCACGGGGGGCTCAAGCTCTGCCAGGGCAAATTGAAGTTGGAGAGCAGAAAAAACTTCTTTGCAGGGAGAGTGCTGAGGGATTGGAATGGGCTGCCCAGAGAGGGGGTGGATTCCCCATCCCTGGAGGTTTTTCAGCTGAGCTTGGCCGTGGCACTGAGTGCCATGATGTGGTAAAGGGACTGGAGTTGGACCAAGGGTTGGACTGGATGATCTCGGAGGGCTTTTCCAACTGTGCTGGTTTAGAGGTAAACCAGCAGGAGAAATGAGCTCAACACGAGAGAGATTGCAAGTCAGAGGTACAATTTAATAATAATACTATGGTAAATACACTGACACAAAAGGGAAATTGCTT
>VWZD01008947.1:1350-21387 GCA_013396695.1 Sakesphorus luctuosus | reverse complement strand
CAGTGGCCCAAAACCTGGAGTAGAGCAGTAGAATCCACCCAGCTCAGGGGGCAATCAGAGGTTTTTTGAACCTGTGGGACTTGCAGCAACCACGAGCCATGCAGCAGAACTGCCTGTCCTGGTGTCTGTCAGAGCAGGAAGAGTTACCACAGAATTCACGTGTCAGGTGCAGCTTCTCCTTTGCCTCACTGCACGCTCCAGTTTCACCTCCCATGGTGTCACTCTCACCTGCTGCTTGGTTTGCCACCTCTGCCCAGGTTTTATTTGTCTGCCAGCTGACTGATACTGCAGGTGAAGGATTTCTCTGCCTTTCAGCTGGCACCTTGGCTCTAAATCATGATTTCTCTGTTGTGGTGCCCTGTGGACTTGGAGGCTTCCTGAGAGAACTCCATCTCTCCTTCTGATCCAGCTCTGCACTATAATCCTTCATGCAGAGACCAAGTTTGAGAGCTGAGGATTTGAATCAATATTTAAGCCAAGCACATAAAAAGGGCATTGTTTTAGTAGCTCAAGGGTGGGTTCCCTCCACTGAAGACAACACACTTCCAATAAATACTCCTCCCCAACACAGGAGCTAAAGAGAAGAGTGAAAAAATATCCCCAAACTGCCATGCTTTCAGATTACATTTTTTTCCTATGGTTTCAGTGAGCTCACACAGCGATGCTCAGGCTGAACTTACCTTCTCTGGCTTCATAAACATCAACATGGAATCCTCGTTTAGCAAAGAAACAGGCATTTAATGCACCCACCTACAAGAGAAGGACCAGAAATAGTGGATGGAGTATTCCCCAGGTCACCACTGAGATGCATCAAGGGAAAGCAGCGATCGGGGGGTGCAGCTCAGGCATCAGGAGGCAGGTCCTTCAACCAAGAACCTTAGAGGACATTTTACTAAACAGCAGTTCTCTGGCAGCCCTGATGTGTCTGCAGAGTCTCCAAGACAAAAGCCACCCATCAAAACTCTTCATCTAAAGCCATAGCAAGCTCAGCCTCGTTTACACACAGTGATTGAGTGCAGCAGGGTTAATCTCTGCAGCCAGAGACAGCAGGAGCTGGTGTAGACAAGGTCCCAGCTCCTCTTTGGACTCTCTTTATCTTCCTCAACAGGATTCAGAGTTCTGCAGTGTTCCTTTGGGAACACAGTGGAGGAGAACAGCACCAATATGTCCTGTTTGTTATTTAAATCAATTTTTTTCTTGTTTAATTTCCATCATTAATTGTTGTCAGAACTAGAGACCTGTATGTCATCACCTTTTCCCAAGAAACTGATGTCCAAAAAGTCAAGAGAGAGACATAACTGCTGCAATGCTCCACTTTGTCATCGCAGAATCCCAGACTATTCTGAGTTGGAAGGGACCCACAAGGATCATCAAGTCCAACTCTCAAGTCAATGGCCCACACAGGGGATTGAACCCATGACCTTGGCATTATTACAACCAAGTTTTAACCAACTGAGCCAATCTCATGGAATCAGAGACTCATAGAATGGTTTGGGTTGGAAGGGACCCTAAAGACCATCTCATTCCAACCCCCTGCCATGGGCAGGGACACCTTCCACTAGCCCAGGTTAGTCAGCCTGTCCCTTGGAGTCAGACCACTCTGTAAGTAGCAGGGGATGAAAACCATTCCCAAACAACAGTGGGCAGAGGAAGGCATTCCCTCTTAGCCTGGTGTTTGTCAAGTGTCAGTCCTTGCCAAGCATTTCACATTAGTGACTTGGTTACAGAATCACAGAATCCCAGACTACTCTGAGTTGGAAGGACCCACAAGGATCATCGAGTCCAATCCTTAAGTCAATGGCCCACATAAGGGATTGAACCCATGACTTTGGCATTATTACAACCAAGTTTTAACAGCTGGAAACAGCCCAGGGCAGGGAGATGTGGCAGCCCAAAGGAGGGCTGTTCCTCAGTGTGCCGGGGCACCCATTGCTCCATCACCACCCAAACCCTTCCCCTGGGAAAAGCACAGGAGCCTCCCACCCACAGCCAGAACAAAACCAGCCCCTTCCCAACCTCCATCCTCTGACAGAGGAATGGTTAAAGCAGAGCATCCCCCCACCATTCAGGCAGTGCTATGGCAGCCCTGGCCCCCAGGCAAACACAGTCACACACAGCATTTCCTACCAGACCGCCGCCCACAACAGCAACTCTTTTCACTCGTGGGTCACAGCCCTCCATGCCCAGGGCAGTGTCGGGGCCACCGGTGCTCCCTGCTGTGTCCTGCTCCCTGTGGGCGGGAAAAGGGGAAGGACACAGGAGGCTGAGTCACGCCTGGGCTCCTCTCCCCTGGCTCACATTAAAGTTTAACTCCCAGCCCAGGGACTGTCAGGGAATCATCCTGGCTGAGCCTGAGGTGCAGAGGTGTGAACGGGGCATTCCTCAGTCAAGCTCTATCCAAAGGCCTCTTTTGGAAACTGTAAAGCAATTCCACAGTCTCCAAGGAACACACACGGAGCAGGAGGAGAACTTGCATCTGCCACGCTTTGCTGGTGCTTCACTGGGCTGCAACTGCAGAGGCACTGATGGGACAATGCAGGGTGACTTCTGGAGCCCCACAGGCTCTCTGCTGAAAGTGGGATGTGAGCCACCTCGTTGCCTGGGAGTCTCATCCCATCTCTGAGGACATCTTTCATCCATCCAAGGAAGCTGTGTATGGCTCCAGCTCTTTGGGGTGTGATGTTGGGCAAAGGGTCCATGCCTGATTTGCAGAACCTTTCCAGGAGATGAGGAGATGTCCCTGCAGGCACCATTTCCCATGCCCACCCTTGGGGGGAAATGCTCTGCTGAGCCACGGCTGCACACAGTGAGTTTTGAACAGGGAGGAGCCAATTACAGCCTACACACAACAATTAAACAGCAGACAGTGGAAGCACATTCATTAGATACACTGACTACCATTTACTGCCCAACCTGCCAGGCACAGCCTCAAAACAGCAGATTTGGCTCATGGAATCATCAAGAGAGGAAAAGTCCTGTGAGATCTCTGAGTCCAACTGTTAACCCAGCACAGCCAAGCCCACCACGGAGCATGACACTGCGTGCCACATCTACATGACTTTAGTGACCCACAGGGATGGGGGAGGACTCAAATGCTTCCTGGGCAGCCTCTGCCAGTGCTTGACAAACTTTTCAGTGAAGAAATTCTTCCTAATATCCCATCTAAACCCTGTGGTGCAGCTTGAGGCCATTTCCTCTAATGCAACAAGAGAGCAACAAGAGTCTCAAAGGAACGAGATCAAGTCAATGCTGAAGAGCCTCCAGTGGGTTTCTCTGATCTCCACAGCCAGTGAATCGATCCACACTATCTGATTGACTCACACCCCCACAACAAAGACAACAGAGCAGAGGGCAAAGAGCAAGGTAAATGAATTATTAATTAATTGTTTTGGAGCACAGACAGCACATCATTGGCCTCCCACAGTAACAGTTACTCTTTTTTCTTCATTCAAAACAAAATTTAGGACCCTGGGTTGTTTTAATCAGACTCACTCACAAACTGCACCAGGCAAACCCAATGTGCAGATGTTCTCTGCTTTAAAGTCAGTTGGGAAGACATTGAGAAAGAGCTACAAAGTCAGTGTTTGTCTTTCTGTAATAAGCCCAATGAAGCTGCTGAGAGCATGAAAAAGTGTTGCCTGATAAGAACTCTGAGCAAGCCTTTTAAGGAGTTGTAAATGAAAACAAAAAAACCCAGGGGCATGGACTAAAAACTCTGAAAACCAGTGGGAAAAGTAAAGGAGGGAAAAGTAAAGGAGGGAAAAGTGCTTGAGTTATGTTGCTGAAGAAAAAGACACGACAATACCCAAAGAAGAACATCAGGATTTTATTATTATTAGAAAGGCTGTGGTCCACTTGCAGAGGATCCCATCTGTCAGTATGTGGGCCACCTGCAACAAGGAAAAACAGGTTAATTGTGTTTGGGAATAGCCAGATTTAAGTGCAAGAACTTCCCAGCACCTAAGAAGCCAACCAGAACAAGCCCAGAGGAAGGACACAAATCAAGTGAGCACCTGGAGGAACTGTTGGCTGCTGAGCTCTGTGCAGGTCTCAGGGGCTCCACAGACCTGGGAGCATCATGGGGAGAAGCTCATCCATTTCTGCAAGTGAAACCACCTCCCCCAGCAGCAGGCACAGCCCTGTGGCAAAGGCTCAGCTCTATTTCTTACACTCCCTCCCTTTGTACTGTTTTTACCAGCTGGTGGGGTTTATTTTCCCCAAGAATTTCCAATCAGCAAATGTCTCAGAAGTGATTTAAGGGCGTAAATCCTGCTGGGAGCCTTGGCTGGAATGTAAAACACACATCCCCCTCTTTCTTTAGCAGGTGAGTGCTGGGCTCACAGGGAGACCCTGAACCCAGGGGGAGAGTTCTTGAAGAGCAGAGCCACTCAGCAGGGCAGGGTGGGGGCTCTGTGCCAGGGGCACAGCTTGGGATCACCTGTAGACCTTGTCTGATCTTTGTGTTTATTCCAAAATCTGCCTTGCTCCCCCACCTGTGCAGGAAGAAAGGGCCAGAAGTGTCTCCACAGCTGCCCAATTACTTACCTGGGCTGGGTAAGTCCTATGTCCAGGTCCAGTGGTGGGCTGTGGGTGTGGGTGGGAAGCCCCTGGGGGGCACTGGGAGCACTGGGGGAGGGTAGTGGTGGTGGTGGTGCACCACAGGTGGCCTGGGACGATCTGCTCTCATGGCCAGGGGAGCAGCAACCTGCAGGTCCTGGTTGGGGAGAGAGAGACAAAGGGTGGGTGGAGAAACCTGTGCCCCCAAAAGGAGGGTCCATGGCTGAGGGGCTGGTCCCACCCACTCAGCCACACCTTGATGAGGGAAGGCCTTGTCTGGAGATAGGTGTGCAGAATCCAGCACAGAAGGTCCAAAAAACAATTGGTGGCTTCAGGTTTCACCTGATACTGAGGCACTCAGACCCCACTCCCTCCAGCTTATCCCACTGGGTAATGGCAGGGAAATGCAGAGGGACAGGATGGCCTGGAGAGCAAGATGGGGGCAGGGGATGCTCCTCTTCCTCTGCCATCTTCCTTAAGATCCAGTGTCCTCCATGGACCTCTGGCTCTCCCAGCAGCCCCATCTGCCCCAGACATTGCCCCACAGCAAGGGGAAAGAGCATTCAAACCCAGAAACTGCAAAGTTTAATGAAAATAGAAAAGTAATACCATCTGAGGGAACAGCCAGTGCATCTCTGACATGAGGAAGAGTTGGCACTGTTGCCATTTTCATGGCATGTCCACCCCAGGACCATGGCTTAAGCTCTGCCAGAGGAGGTTTAGGTTGGATATCAAGAAGAAATTCTTTATAGAGGGAGTAATCAGGCATTGGAATGGGCTGCCCAGAAAGGTGGTGGATTCTCCGACCCTGGAGGTTTTTAAGATGAGATTGGATGTGGCACTGAGTGCCATGATCTGGTGATCAAAGTGGGGTTGGATCAAGGGTTGGACTTGATGGTCTCAGAGGTCTCTTCCAACTCAGCTTCCAATCCAGCCACAGGTGACCTTCTGGGAGGTCAATGCCCCAAACCAAGAGAACTTCAGCTGCTGTCAGAAGCTTTCTGATCCAACAGGTGAAAAAACATGGCAACTCCCTCCAGGCCTCAGCCTCTGAGAGAAAACCTCAATCTTTCTTCCAGCACAGGGAAAAGTCAGCCTGAAAGTCCTGGGGTGGGAAAAGCACAGAGGAAGGTTTTGCAACACCAGCCTATCCCTTCCTCCCCAAAGATCAGCTTTCCTTGCTTCTTAGGTAATAAATGCCATGGAGGAGAGACTGGACATTTTTCCAAAGCACTTAAGGATGCTTAAGGAGCTCTGTCACCTTGTTAAAAATAGTTTAGGAATTGGGCATCTAAGGATATGTTCAGATTTACCTGCCCTGAACAGCACTGGACACATTTTGGAAAAAATGCCTACAGGGATCTACACACCAAAATATACCTCTGAATCTGTGCTTTTAGTGCTCAGCAGCAACTGATTTTCAGTGAGACAGGAACCAGAGGAGTGGGGCTCCAACAATGACCACACAGTCTGTGCCTCAGATCTAACCCATTTGATACTGCCAGGACAGATTTTACCATTGAAAGAATTTGTAACACAAATATTTCTAAAATCGCAGAATGGTTTAGGTTGGAAGGGACGTTCCAGATACTCATTCCAAGCCCCTGCCATGGGCAAGGACACCTTCCACTGTCCCAGGTGGCTCCAAACTGGCCTTGGGCACTTCCAGGGATGGGGCAGCCACAGCTTCTCTGGGCATCCTGTGCCAGGGCTTTACCCTTGTCCCAGTTCAGCAGGTGGGACCAGTTTATCCCTGTGTGGGTGTGACCAAAGCTGTGCATTCTACACCCTCCATTCATNCCAGACTGTGCCATCATCTGCACCAACAGGTTTGTCCCTTCCTTTTCCTTTGGACTCGGGAGAACCACGTGGGGCTCAGCACAGGGGCCACCAAACCCCACTGTGTTTGTGCCCCAGGGGGCTGGGTTACACTGCTGGGTTTGTGGGTTAAACCCAATTTCTCTTTGTGCCATTGCATTTATTATAATATTGTTATTAAATTGTAACTCTGACTTATAATCTCTTTTATGTTGGGTTCGTTTCTCCTGCAGGTTTACCCTTAAACCAGCACAACCCTACAGGGAAGAATTCCTTCCTAATATCTGGTCCAAACCTCCTCTCTTTCAGTTTAAAGCCATTCCCCATTGCCCTGTTACTGACTGCCCTTGCCAAAGGCCCTCTACAGCTTTTCCCTGCTGTTTGCAGCCAGGAACCTGCAGCAGCAGACACTTATGTAGGTGTCTTGTGTTAGTGGTCCAGCCCTGCAGGCCAGAATATTTCCAGAGCTGGACTGAATCGAGTCTGCATTTGTGAGGAGACTTTTCTTCCCTGGGTGCTGTCTCAGTGCCCCCATGGTCAGAAGGCAGGCTGTGCCCTCTCAGGAACAGCCTGCTGGTGCTGTGGGGTGGGAGATGGTACAGCTGTCAGATGGCCCCGCTGGGTTATCCAGGGATGGGAACATTTTCTTGTTCATTTTTCTCCTCTTTTACTGGGAGTTTCCTCTGGAAGAGTTTTTGGGAGGTTTTGTGGAGTTTGAGTAGTTAGAATCTATATTATTTGGTTGGGTGTTATTGATAGAAGAACCACAGACTGTTCTGAGCTGGAAGGGACCCACAAGGATCATCGAGTCCAACTCTTAAGTCAAGGGCCCACAAAGGGGTTTGAACCCATGACCTTGGCATTATTACAACCAAGTTTGAACCAACTGGTTAATGTCAGGGTTGTTAGTTTAGTTTTGTTTTCTCACATTTGTGTGTATATGTATGACATCATATTCTGTTTTTAATTGCCTTTCTTTTGTATAATATAAAAAGTTTGCTATTTCAGGTTTTGGGAATTTTTCCTCTCTCCTTTTCCTTTAATTGGGGGGAGATCCTTTCTCTCTGTGTTGGGCAGTGGCATTTTGCCACTCAACCCAAGACAGTGACTCACAGAACCATAGAATGGATTGGGTTGGAAAAGACCTCCGAGATCATCAAGTCCAACCCTTGGGCCAACTCCAGTCCCTTTACCACATCATGGCACTCAGTGCCACGGCCAAGCTCACCTGAAAAACCTCCAGGGATGGGGAATCCACCCCCTCTCTGGGCAGCCCATTCCAATGCCTGAGCACTCTCTCTGGAAGGAATTTTTTTCTGATAGCCAACTTAAATTTCCCCAATATATATGTATTATATCATATTCTGTTTTTAATTGTCTTCTTTTTTATAAGAAGCTTGCTACTTCAGGTTCTGGTTTTTTTCCCCTCCCTCCTCTTCCCTTAGTTGGGAGGGGACCCTTTTTCTCTCTGTTGGGCAGTTGGCATTTTGCCAGCTCACTAGGGACAACAGGGACACATCCCCAGGAGACCAACCCTTGGTCCCTGTGTGCCAGGCTGCCCTTCCTGCCCTAGTGTGTCACCTGCTGTGGGTGCTGCAGGGGGGCAGCGCTGGCTCCCGTGGGCTGTGGGAACACCATCGGGGGCAGAGCCTTCAGCATCACGTTCTGCATCAGGATCTGGTGCATCTGAGCGTTCTGCATCAGCATCATCTCCACCATGTCTGGGAAGAGGAAGGAAATAAGAGCTTTGTCAACACAGCACATGGACAGGGCACTGCAAGCAAGGCAAAACTGCTGAAAAGGGCACAATAATGGCATTATTTCAAAGAATCATAGAATCAGTTGGGTTGCAAGAGACCTCTGAGATCAGCAAGTCCAACCCTTAATCCAAGCCCACTTTGATTGCCAGATCATGGCCCTCAGTGCCATGTCCAATCTCATATTAAAAACCTCCAGGGATGGGGAATCCACCCCCTCTCTGGGCAGCCCATTCCAATGCCTCAGCACTCTCTCTGTAAAGAATTTCTTCTTGATATCCAACCTAAACCTCCCCTGGCAGAGCTTGAGCCCGTGCCCCCTTGTCCTATTGCTGAGTGCCTGGGAGAAGAGACCAACCCCCACCTGGCCACAACTTCCCTTCAGGCACTTCCAGACAGTGCTGAGGTCACCTCTCAGCCTCCTCTTCTCCAGCACAAACACCCCCAGCTCCCTCAGCCTCTCCCCACACCACTTGTGCTCCACTCCCTTCTCCAGCCTCCTTGCTCTTCTCTGGCCCCGCTCCAGCACCTCAAGATCTTTCCTGCCCAGACAGCACAAAATTAATGCCTATGAATAAGACTGTTCATACCAGTTTGTCCTCCCTTCTAAAAGGAAGCTGCTGCTGAGCATCTTCTGTTTGCTCATTGCACTGCAAGGCCACACCTCTGGCTGTGCTGAGGGGCTGGGGAAGGGTTTAGCTGTAGCTCTCCCTCACTCCAGGGTGGACGAACTCCTGACTCTGCTCTCCATTGCCACAGATCATTGATTTCCATGGGAGGAGTTCCCTCAGATTTATGTGATATTGCAGTGCCACCTTGAGAGTCCACTGACTCACAGAATGATAGAATTAGAAAGGATGGAAAAGAGCTTTAAGATCATCTAGTCCAACCCTCAAACTATCATTGCATGCACATCAAATCTCCTTGCTGTGATCTCTGGGATCACAAAGGGGCTGTGCAGTGTAAATAATTCAGCTGGGGGGAGGGGAAGAGGAAGAGATAACAAAAAAAAGAAGGGGGAAAAATCAAGGCAACTCTCCTTTTCCTTTTTACTGGTCATACAGAAATTATTTTACATGTACCAGCTTCAAAAGAGTCATGGCATGGATTGGGACTATTTTGTTTATGAAAATAAACCCTTATTCAAAATTCCAGACACTTAGATGAAGAATGAGCTGAGAAATATTGCAGTGTCATGAGTGAAGATTTCTGTGTGGGTTGAAGAAACCTTTGGCTGAAGGCTGAGCCAGGGTAGTAAGTCATCCCAGGTTTTAGTTATGTATTATTTCACAGTAGTATCCACCTATGTTTAGAAACAAACTCTTTTATTGGCATTGCACTATATTTAGAATAGCCCTTTCAGCTGTTCTGTCTTGTTTCCAAACATGGGGCACAATAGAAGGCTGAGGAGATTGAACAGCAGGTTAAGAAGGAACAGAAGAATAAACCCAGATTTTAGAAGCCTGTTTGTTAATTTTGGAATCTCTGTGCATGAGTTTGACCTTGTTAGTATTGCTCAGTGCCATGAAGGGAAGTTCCAGCCAGGTGGAGGTTGGTCTCTTCTCCCAGGCACTCAGCAATAGGACAAGGGGGCACGGGCTCAAGCTCTGCCAGGGGAAATTGAAGTTGGAGATGAGAAAAAACTTGTTTGCAGAGAGAGTGCTGAGGCATTGGAATGGGCTGCCCAGAGAGGGGGTGGATTCCCCATCCCTGGAGGTTTTTCAAGTGAGCTTGGCCGTGGCACTGAGTGCCATGATCTGGTAAAGGGACTGGAGTTGGCCTAAGGGTTGGACTTGACGACCTCGGAGGTCTTTTCCAACTCAATCCATTCTGTGGTTCTATGAGTTGAGCTGTTTTGCTTTCCCAAGATCCCCTTGAGTTTGTAGTCCTTTCTTCTTCAGTTTTAGTGATGAGAGTTTGTCTGGAAGCCTCTCAGAACTGGTACCCCTCCCAGTTATGGGGTGCAGCTCCCACAGCTCCACCGGCAGCCCACTCATGAAACAGCACATCCCTGGCTGGCCTGGGCACTGTCCTGTGCCCCCTTCTGATAAGCAAAAACGCCATAAAAAAGAACTGCTAAGAGAAAGTTTTGTATTCTGATAGCAGCAAGGTATTTATTGACAATGTTGGAGGCACAGCCAGTTCATACTGGGCAAAACTTGCCTAAGTCGTTTGTGTAAAATAAGCCATTTATAGTCTGAAGTTCATAGTTAACACCTTCTAATTTCCATATTAATGACTGGGTGAAATCTTGGGCAGAGCTTTCCTTTTGGCTTCGAATTTGGGTAGTGGTCTCCTGACTTCATCCCTCGAGGTGGTCTTGAAGCATCTTCATCACTGTTGGACTTGTGCCTTTTCTTTGTTCAGTGACGTGACCTGTCAAACTTGTAAAACCTTAGCTCTAATGCTACAAAATCTTGGATCTTTACCATTTCATCCTATTGAAATGTCCAGCTTAGTTTAATGTATAACTTTTAACCCATGGTACATTCGTTTCTATAATTACCAGACAAGTTGTACCAGAACAAAGTGGCTCAGCACTTCATGCTTTTCAGTGGCCTTGCTGTGCAAACAACATTTTGAAGAGCAGAATTAGAAAATTCACAAAACTAGGGTTTTTTGGTCTCTTTTCTCTTTCATCTTCCTTGCCATGGCACCTGCCCTGCCCTCCCTGGGCCTGTGCAGGGACCTGCCTGCTGCACAAAGTGTCCTCACCTTCTTTGATGCTCCCAGAGCGGGGCCCTGCCAGGGGCTGGGCAGGGGGGATCTGTGTGATCAGAGGGGATGGCTGAGGCAGCTGCTGGATGATGGTGGCAGGCTGGGGTGGCATCTGCAAAAGGAAGGGAAATCATAGAATCATAGAATTGATTGGGCTGGAAAAGACCTCCGAGATCATCAAGTCCAACCCTTGGGCCAACTCCAGTCCCTTTACCACATCATGGCACTCAGTGCCACGGCCAATCCTGTTGAGGTTGTGAACTGCACAGGCAGACAGTGATGGGCACCAGGAACTGAATGCCCAGGGTGTGGGCAGTGCTGCCACTCCTTTTGCCATCCTGTCCCTGGGGCAAACCATGCATATTGTTCATTTTAGGCCTTAATTGGGAGATGATTTCCCTTAGGTTTTGCTGAGGGGGTGCCACACAAGAGCAAGAGGTGTATCTTCCCTTTGGGGATGAAAAACTCCACACAGCTCCCAAATGAGTCTTGTCTCTGACTGGCATAGCACAAGTGGCATTTCCTGGGAGACAATCCTTACCACCTGCTGGATAATCCTTGGTGGCTCCACTTGGGCAGCTGGAAAAGGGATCTGGTAGACCTGGGGGACAGCTCTGTGGTTCTGAGAGTGTCCTCCAGCTGGTGCAGGTGGCTGTGAAAGCTCTTCCAGAAGGTGCTGCTCCTGCAAAATCAAGCATCTTCTTAAAGAAAACCTGGGACAGAAAGGCAGGGACTGTTGTTAAGCTCTCTGGGCTAAAAGGGGTTGCCCTCTGGGCACCTGCAGCAGGGCACAACCAGTGCTTGCATATACTTATGCAAGAAGGTTTTTATTCCCATATCTTCACAAAATCCCAGACTATTCTGAGCTGGAAGGGACCCACAAGGATCATTAAGTCCAACTCTTAAGTCAATGGCCTACACAGGGGATTGAACCCATGACCTTGGCATTATTACAACCAAATTTGAACCAACTGAACTTGAAGCAATGGAGGGGGGAAAAAAGTGCAGAACAATCACCAAAAGTCTGGAAAAACCTCTCATTAAATCCCCACAAACTAAGAATAATATCAGTTAGTATTGTCCCTACTTTGGCAGCGTTAAAAATCCCTTCTTTGTGTTTTGGCACTACCCAAAAAACTTACGGCACAGCAGTTTGGGGCAGACAGAATCCAGGCACCAGGCAGGTGGAAGCTTCTTTGGCTGGAGTGAGGGAGGTCAAACTGCTCCCCAGGTCCCTGATCAGCTGTCCCAGCCTCCAGGGAACTCCCAGCCCAGTAACTGGGCCCTTTCTGTTGTTCTGGCCACAGAGGGGGCTCTTACCCGAAGCTCCTGCAGCAGATCCTTCCTTCTCCTCAAGGCACTTTGGAGCAAGTCCTCAGGTCTGTTCCCTGAGGGAGGAAAAGTCCATTATCTTCTCAAAGGAGCACAAACACAGAGCTATTACAGCACCTATAATATGACATTAATCCAAAAAATGTGTTATAGGATTCCTTGACTTCTTCCACAAAGGGCTTTTGGCTACTTTTCTTGTGAAATACATGTGTGGGTGCTGACTTTATGCCATGTGCAGTCACAGCTGTTCAGCAGCACTACAAAAACTCTTTAGGTTGGTCTCTAAAGCCCTTTTTTAACTTCTGGCTCAGGACCTCATTTCAGCCTGAAAGTTTCTAGATGTTCTCTGCACATGCAGAGGATGACTGACTGTCATGACACATCAAAACAAACTCAGCTTTGAAGGCCAATTTTTCTTTCTTTTGGTTTTTTTTTTTCTTTTGGTTCTGAATCAACATCCCTCTCAATTCTTCCCACACGTGGTTGATTTTGAACTTGCTTGAAACGAAAATAAGGCAGAATGTTTTCAGATACACTGAAGCCATGTCTGGCATCTGCTGTGGAAAGCATCACTTTGTATTTTGAAACTGTAAGTTGGTACAGGGATTTTTACTTTTTGGCCACAGCATTGGAAGTTTCCAACTATTTGTGCATCAGCTCAATGAACAGAAGTCCAGGTTACAATCCAGAAACATCGCTGAGCTTCTCCTGGCAGTCTTTAATCTATAGGTAATATAATTATAAACAAGGAATGTGCACTGGGATGGGATCCTCTACTGAGGAACTCCTGCCTGAGAACATCACTGAGCCCTTTCCAAATTATGTCTATAATTAGAACAAATTCTTCCCTTACTTGCAGCTGGCAGATGTGACTCCATCTTCTCCAGGTTCTCCTGTTCATTTTCTAGTCTCTGTTGGTAGAACCATAACAAAAACTGGTTATGAGTCAGGCAGAACAGCCCACAGGAATTTCCAGCCCTATTTTACAGCACAGGGTTGGGATGGAGAAGATAAAGCAGAAGTGGAGATAAAAGATGGTCCTTGAAGGAGCATGAAATGCTTCACTACAACTCTAGTTACAGTGAAAGGAAAGAAGGCCAATGGGATCCTGGCCTGGGTCCAAACTAGCGTGGGCAGCNAGTTGGAGATGAGAAAAAACTTGTTTGCAGAGAGAGTGCTCAGGTATTGGAATGGGTTGCCCAGAGAGGGGGTGGATTCCCCATCCCTGGAGGTTTTTCAAGTGAGCTTGGCCGTGGCACTGAGTGCCATGATGTGGTAAAGGGACTGGAGTTGGCCCAAGGGTTGGACTTGATGATCTTGGAGGTCTTTTCCAATCCAATCCAATCAATTCTATGATTCTAGCCTTCAGTCACTTCCCAGATCTGCAGTGGGCCTGCCTTACCACCATGAGCTTGCCTGATAGATCTGACAGGCTGAACCTGGCACTCACCCTGGGCACCCCCTCTGGCTCTGCCCCCAGGTGGGAGCTGCCAGCTGGGCCCTTGCTCTGCTGATGTGTTTTATGCTCAACTCCTGCTCTTTAGAAGCAGCTGAGCCTTGTTGCTCCCCCAGGCTCTGAAATCAGAGACCTTTCATAGAATCATAGAATCAGTTGGGCTGGAAGAGACCTCTGAGGTCATCAAGTCCAACCCTTAATCCAACACCACTTTGACCACCAGATCATGGCACTCAGTGCCATGTCCAGTCTCACCTTAAAAACCTTCAGGGATGGTGAATCCACCCCTTCTCTGAGCAGGACATTCCAATGCCTGACCACTCTGTGAAGAATTTCTTCCTGATATCCAACCTAAACCTCCCCTGGCAGAGCTCAAGCTGTGCCCCCTTGTCCTGTTGTTGGTTGCCTGAGAGTAGAGACCAACCCCCACCTGGCTACAACATCCTTTCAGGGAGTTGTAGACAGTGATAAGGTCTCCCCTGAGCCTCCTCTTCTCCAGGCTGAACAAGCCATTTCACTCACTCCCAGGCTCTCCCCATGGCTCTGCACAGCTCCACACTGGGGAGTGCTTTGCCTTCAAGGGGCTGCTGCAGTCAAGAAAAAAAGGCTCCACTGTGCAGACAGGTCAGATGGTACTTCCAGCATCCCTGTCTTTTCCTCCCAGATGAGCTGAGTTGGGCAGAGCATGGTGCTGATAGCACCAAGGTTGTGGGTTTGATCCCTGTGTGGACCATTCAGTCACGACTTGGACTCGATCCTTGTGGGTCCTTCCCAACTCAGAATACTCTGCTCTGCTCCAAATGACTTTAAGTGGCTTCTGGATGACACTGAAGCAGAAAACCCACAGCAGTGGATGTCAGATGTGCTGAGGGTGGAGGAAGAGGGCAGAGTGGAGACCCCAGAGCACAGAATCACAGCAAAGGGCAGAATGGATTCTCAAATCCTCAATCCTCAAATCCTTCCAGCAAGGGTCTACCCATGTTTCACCAGGCTACATATCTTAAAGCAGATATGAAACTCCTTTAAAACAATCTGAGGTCTTCTTTATCCAAAATTTACTCCTAAACCTTGCCTGTCACAACTCAAACTGGTTTTGAGCAAAGCGGTGACATCACAGAATCCCAGAATATTCTGAGCTGGAAGGGACCCACAAGGATCATCGAGTCCAGCTCTTAAGTCAATGGCCCACACAGGGGATTGAACCCATGGCCTTGGCATTAATACAACTAAGTTTTAACCAACTGATCTCCCGTAAGATCAAACTATTTAATTCACTGTAGGTCCATGTAAACTTGTACAATGTTATTTAAGAAAGTGGCAGTAGCTGCAGCACCACATTGCTCTGCCTGTGCTTGGATGAAGAAAGAGGTTCTCAATTTGCTACAGATCCCCACTGGACCTCAGCAGAGGTAAAGTATTTTAAAATAGAATGTTAAACAGGCAAGAGCAAAAAGCAGAAGAAAGGTAAACCCTGAGATGAGCTCAGTTGATTCAAACTTGGTTGTAATAATGCCAAGGTCATGGGTTCAATTCCCTGTGTGGGCCATTGACTGAAGAGGTGGACTCGATGGTCCTTGTGGGTCCCTCCCAACTCAGAATAGTCTGGGATTTCTGTGACTGTTCTGGGTTCAGGAGGATTCCCCCAGCTCACAATAGTCTGGGATTTCTGTGACTGTTACGGGTTCAGGAGGATTCCCACACACAAAATAAAATTGTTAAACACAATTGAGGTAGCAAAGCAAATTTCTTGGTAAGCAAATTTCTTCCTGTAACAGAGTTACAATAACAAAGCAAATGTGTTATTGTGTTACTGGATTCTCGCCAAGGCACTGAGCAGGAGGAGATGGAGCTGGCACTGGGCAGGAGGGGCAGGCAGTGCCCCTTCAGGGCATCCCCTGCATCAAACCATGCACATCAGATCCTTCTCACCTCCCAAACCAGAATCATCTTTTGAGTCTCCCTCTCTGCAGTGGAACTTTGGCAGCTGCAGCAGCTCAAGGTGCTGACTCTGGGCCAACAACAGCTCTGTCCTTTATTGTCCCTTTGCCAAAGGCCGAGTTCCCACCAGTTGGATGTTTCTCCTCCAAGGTTAAGTTCCCCACAGTGAAACTCTGCAGTATTTTCTCACCCCACATCGATGAGCACAATCACAGACCAAATATGACAGGGCCCTAAACCCTGACACAGTGCTCCCTGCAGGATTATTCCCTTACCTTTTCCAGGAGTTTGAGCTTCAGCCGGGTCAGGTGATCCACCACTGAAGAATCTGCCATCACAGGGGGCTCCTGGAGGAGCAGGCTGGAAAAACCAGGTTAAAAGGCTAAAAACCAACCAGGTTAAAAGGCTAAAAAACCCAACCAGGTTAAAAGGCTAAAAAACCCAACCAGGTTAAAAGGCTAAAAAACCAACCAGGTTAAAAGGCTAAAAAAACCAGCCAGGTTAAAAGGCTAAAAAAACCAGCCAGGTTAAAAGGCTAAAAAACCCAGCCAGGTTAAAAGGCTAAAAAAACCAGCCAGGTTAAAAGGCTAAAAATCCAACCAGGTTAAAAGGCTAAAAACCAACCAGGTTAAAAGGCTAAAAACCAGCCAAGTTAAAAGGCTAAAACCCAGCCAGGTTAAAAGGCTAAAAATCCAACCAGGTTAAAAGGCTAAAAAACCAACCAGGTTAAAAGGCTGCACAAAGGCAGAGAGGTTTCAGTGGTTATTTTTCCCTTCCATGATCTTCATAGCAGAATAATTCCATTATTAAAAAATAATACAAGACTGGGAGAAATTGAGAGAAGAATAAAAAAGCTTCAGTTTCCCTCCCAGGTAAAAATGAGTCGAGATGTTCACCACAATGCCACAGACCCAGATTTTCCTGCCATTTTTCTTGGTGCTTTTTATGCTGCAGGTTCTGATGGTCACAGGAGGGCAAGTGAGGCTGAATATTTATCTGTCTGTGCTTCCAGGTTGCCAACCTTGTCCTGGCAGTGCCACCAAGCCTGGCCTGTGTTGTCAGAGCCTTCCAAGCAGCTCAGAGTTTTGTGCCTGTAACCTGGTTGCTGAGTTTGTAGTGTCAATACACAACTCAAACAGTTTAATCTCCAGGTGGAGAAGCTTGTGTGTCTTTAGCAAAGCAAATGCCCACAGCATTAATGGGATAAGGAAAAAAGAAATAAAAGCCAATGGGTCTTTAAGAAGAAAAAAAGAAATAAAAGAAATAAAAGAAAAAAATAAAATATAAAAAGAAAGAAAAGAGAAAAGAAAAAAAGAAATAAAAGTCAGTGGTTCTTTAACAAGAAAAAAGAAATAAAAGAAAAATAAATAAAAAAGAAATAAAATAAAAAAAAAAGAAAAGAAAAAAGAAAGAAAGAAAAGAAAAAAAGAAATAAAAGCCAATGGGTCTTTAAGAAGAAAAAAAGAAATAAAAGCCAATGGGTCTTTAAGAAGAAAAAAAGAAATAAAAGCCAGTGGTTCCTTAACAAGAANAAAAAAGAAATAAAAAAAGAAAAAAAGAAATAAAATAAAAAAGAAATAGAAGAAAAAAGGGAATAAAAGAAAAAAAGAAATAAAAGCCAGTGGTTCCTTAACAAGAAAAAAAGAAATAAAAGAAAAAATAAATAAAAAAAGAAAGAAAAGAAAAAAGAAAGAAAAGAAAAAAGAAAGAAAGAAAAGAAAAAAAGAAAGAAAAAAAAAGAAAAAATAATTAAAAAAATAAAGAAATAAAAGCCAATGGTTCTTTAACACAAGTCCAATGCAAGGGGTCAGATTATGATCTTACTGATTGATTTCTGTCTATCCACTGTAAGGGATCTGCAGACTTTTGACATTTACAGGAGTTCCCATCACCACACAGTAACTACACACTCAAAAAAGGAGGGAACGTGGCTGGAACTCATCCCTGGGTAAGTTCAACTTCAGCATTAGGCAAAAAACCTTTTTTGATTGTTGAGGAATATCGAGCTGATGTTTCACCATCAGCTGGTTTAACACAAGGCCCCCTAAAAGTTAAATTTTTAAAGCCTTCAGTGCTTTGAAAGGGTTAAAAGGGTTAAAAGCAAGACTGGAAAAAAAGGGAGCCAGGTATAAATATTCCATTAAAAATACAGCACCAGTGCTGAGAAACTGAGTCCACTAAGGGGGAACCAAAGAGAGAGAAACTTCTCCTTGATGTGACACGAATCCCAGGGGAAATCCAATATTAGGGTAAAAAAATGCTTTCCAGCCAATCTGCTAAAGGGTTTCTCTTTTCCCACACTTATGGATGCCTTGGTCATGGATCATACTCCAGGGCCAGCTTCAAACCTGCTAATAAATGACTTCCCTGAATCCCAAAGCAGGGATCATACTTGAGCATGAGGGTGCAAAAGCAGGAAAATTTCATTTTCCAAAGGAAGAACTGCAGAGCCACGTGCACCTCCCAGCAGAGAATTATTGTGCTCTATTTAGCAGTGCTGAAGGCAGAGTTGGGACGCTGTGCCTAATTTTAGACATGATGGTTTGAGAGGGAAAGAAAGATTGAAAAATGGTGCATTTACAAAATATAAGTTCTGAGGAAGACTTGTAAGAATTGGCTTTGTTTAATTAGTAAGTGGATAGTGAGGACAAGCCAGAAATCTTTAAATAAATGAGAGAATAAAATCAAGAACAAGGTGTGTGTGGGGGGTCTGTATGGAAAAGGTTGGGCATTTGGTTTAATAAAGAAGAGTTAAACCATGAGAAAAACCTTAATTAAGCAGCAACATAAATGATGGAGCACCTCTGAAAAAAATCACAGGAGTTGTTTATGAACAATATAGAAAAACAAATATGTTGAACATTGTAGGACTATTTGATGCTCCTCAGACAATAGAATGGATTAGACAACCTGGTGAGGTCCACACTACTATTACACTTCTTTTTCAAATTTTATTTTGATACTTTATGCCCTTAATTTTAATTGCTAGGAGTTCTAAAAGACAATATTAAAAGAACCAAACAAGGAAATATCCAGAGACAATAAACTTCCATGCCCTGGTTCCCTAGAGAGGAGTGTCTATAATTTCAGTCTTAGAAGACTGTTTTAATGTCTTAAAAGATTTAAAAGAATAAAAAAAAAACCTAGAAATCATCAACTGAGGACATAGAATTTCCTTCCAATCAATTGTCTCCAACTCCAACCATTCTATGATTCCATGAAACGTGACATATTCATATTTTATCTTTTTTTTTTTTCTTTTAATAAACCTCTTATTTCCAAGCTTAAGTTTCTTTTCATTTCTCAGTGCTGTGGTTTCAAACCAGCTGGAAATGAAGCTCCAAGCAGCCACTTCCCTTCCCTCCAATGAGAAAGGGACAAAAAGGAGAAGGAAAATCAATGTGTATTGCAGGTTATCTCTGAGCAGAGCAGAGTGATAAATTTGAATAAAGTGTTTATTTTCCATTGTGATTTAATGTCTTCAAAACACAAAGAAGCCACCATGTTTTTTGTGACTCTAAGGTTAATAATACTCAGTATTAAGAAGGAAACATCTAATTTTTCTCTTGTTATCCCAAATTTATCTCACAGAGATCAGCTGGGGCTGCATCTCAGGAACTGTACAGGTCAAACCCTCAGGGCTTAAGGGAAACAAAGCCCTGAGACCTCATCAAACTGGGACACAAAATATACATAAAAAAGGCCTGCCAGGTCTGCTGGAAAGGGCAACATTTCCTCCCAGAGGAATTATCATTGAGGAATTATCACTGAGCTGGATGGTGGCATTTAGAGATGTACCAAGAACTAACAGGGTAGCAGCAGAATGGACTATAGGAAATGACTGTGCCTGGATTTAAATAAATCAGCCAAGAGGAGGAAAGAACAGAGGCAGGAGCTGAAGCAGCTCAGCAGACACCACCAGGCTGATGTATGACCAGGAGGATTGTCTTAAAAAAGTTCATAATGCTGATGCTTAAGGATTTTGGTGTGTTTCTGTAGATCTTTGGAATCATAGAAGCTACATAGATTCTTCCAGGTTGCTCACATCCTAAAGTCAGTTCCTAAAGCTCTTTCTGATGGATTTTATGCTTTCTCATGCCCTGCCAGGCCATGGTGTTTGTGAGGAGCCACCTGTAGACAGAGAGAAGATAAAAGACAAGAAGGCCTGGAGGTGCTGGAAGATCTCCAAGGGGCAGTTCTGAGGACCCCCATGGGTGGGGTACAGAGGGAAATGAAGATCATGGTTGGTTATCGATATCTCATCTGTAAATCACTAGAGAAGTTATAAAATTGTAACACTCCTGGTCATGGGGTGCAGAACTTCTGGTGTGCACCTTGGCTGTTCTCACAGGAATAGGGAACTATGTGGACACTCAGAACTCTGGGGGCTCCAGACAGAGACAACCACCAGAGACCCTCAGTGAAACTGCTCAGAGACCTTATAAGGCTGTGTGTGTGTAT
>VWZD01008942.1:74914-85172 GCA_013396695.1 Sakesphorus luctuosus | reverse complement strand
AAGAGGAGCAAAAAACACCCAGAAAAAAAACAACAACAACAACAAATAAACCAGTTTTGTTTACACTGGAATATATTACTTTTTGGTGTTAGAGAAGTAGTCTGAAGAACTCTCTGAAAAATAAAGTTTTTCCTGGGGCTTAATTTTCATTTCTGAAAGTGGTATTCCTCTAGAACTTTATCTAGCAAAGTACCCATAAAAATGGGGTTTATTTTGTTATAATTAACATTGCTCCCAATTGTCAGTGACAAATTTATGACTCCAACTATTACATGAGTCAAAATTACAGAATTAATATATGAGAACCACTTCTAGAGATTTCTTATTATTCTTAACAAATTTTCTTACTAGCTTTAATAAAAGCTTGTCAGCAAAGTGTTTTTAGATAGATGCAACTAAATCCTGCATATTGATTATAAATATTGTCTTAACTGTAAATCTTATGTGGATAAGTTAAAGTTTGAATGTATTATGAATATGACACCAGCAATTATTTTTCATTTGGCTTCCACCAGAGATGAAAACACAAAAAAAAGACTTCAATGACAAAGCAACGGCTACACATTGGTCTTATTTTTAAGAAAGCATGAGTATTGGGTTTGATTCACATTGTTGAATTCAGTGGAAATATTGCTATTGGTTTTAGAGGACAGATATTTAGACCAATATGCACATCTGTGATTAAAGAACTAGTGAAATTAAAGCTTTGCAGAACACAATGTGCTTTCCAAAGTTACAGATAGGCACATAGTCTTTGCAGGCTCCATGTCTAGGTGTTATTTGCTTATTTGACCTTGTTTAAAGAAACCTGTTACAATAGCTGAGTGAAGACTGGGAAATGCTTTCCATAATACTTGTCTTCAAGAGTTAGTTCTGTTATGTTTGAAGTCTTTCTGAGTTAATTATGTCTAATTCTGAAGCACACAATTAAATGTAATATAAAAAAGGGAGTGGAAAGGAAAAGAAGGTATTTTTAAAGTAGTTCAATTTAAAGAGTTATAGCTTTCATGCTCTTAGAGGCTAAGGGGGAAAATTTTCTCAACTACAGACCATGGCCAAGACAACCCGTGACAGATCCATATCGGGCTATTGACACGTGGCACTGTGTCAAGGAGCACCTTAGGACTCATCTAATAGATCTCTTAACGTAGTGGTTGCAAGACAATGGGCAAGTCAGGACAAACCAAGTCACATGTATTATGTCCAGGCTGCCTCCTGATGCATCCTTGAGTCTACACCCATGCTTTCTTTGGCTAACCCAAGGCTAAATTAAAATGTGTACCTCTGTGTGTAGGCATTTTTGGAAGAAATGGACGGCAATAAAGTACTAGATGCACAGTGGGTGAACATTAAAAGACAGGAATCTTGCATCTTCCTGGTGTTTTGTTCTCAGAGGAATGACAAATTGAAATACAGAATGGGAAGCAGGAGCCAGGTACTCCCTCTTACACCTAAACATTTCACAATTAGGTATTAGAAAGGAAAAAAAATATTGAAAAAAGGAACCCTGATTTTATTATTCACAAAGCATGTGCAGGAATAGATGGCTTTCGCTACTGCTTAATATAGAAGATATTATAATGTTCTACTGCTTAAGAAAAGAATGAGACTGTGATGATTAAGACACATGCTAGTGTTCTCAACATTTAGAAGAGAAACTCTGAGCAGGACACAGTACCTTCTTTTCTAAAAAGAACAAAAATTTCTTTTTTACCTCTTCTGGTTACCTTCACTCACCTTTTCAATGGAAAACTTGGGACTGTACAGTTGTTGACTTACCAACCTTACCTGCATTCCACTACAGCCCACATGTTACCCGAAGAGATAACAAAGAACCAAACGGTCTGTTCTAGACAATGCCAGAACTGATACACTTCGATCACGTACAAGTCCATGCATTTTGCACCATATTACATTTGTACCTTCTCACAATATTTACATTTCATCACCCTCTGCTGCCCATTATTGCTATAGCTATTATATACTCATTATGAAGATTTAAAACACAGAGGTTACACACCTCTGTATAACATTTTGTATCTCTATAACTTTTGTATCTTTGCCTTCTGCCCCAATAGCATTTTCTTTTTCATAGTGAAATCTCAACAGAAATCCTGAGCTCACAGAATGCTGCTTCAGAGATCCTTAACACAGGCAGTCCATGACTGTATCTTCAATTCCTCTCCTCAACGTTCTTATAGTAATTTCAATTACTCTTGGTGGAATAGACCATTAGAAAATGGATTCACTGAGTATGCAAATCATAGGGAAAGGCTACTGGCCTGCCTAGCCTGAGCTGCTGAAGACCATGCACAATCAGACTGGTTTGCTAGATGAAGTCTGTGCATTACTCGATCACTCATTCTGCTTGGTGCCAGGGAAAACCACTACAGATGTAAATATCGATGAAAATATCCAGATGGTGCAGTTCTTGCCCACGCTGCATACATATATCTTACAGCCTCCTACCTTTAAAGGTTCAATTCCCTGTTCCAATCAGAGCCGAGCATGAATGTGATTTTTTTAATCTTCTGCAAATACACAATTTTTTGTGCTTATAGTAGTCTGAGAAAATATTGGACATCTACATTAGCCATTTGATTTCCATCATTGAACAATAATTCTTTACCTAAACAGCAAGTCAGTCTTGATCTTGCCCTATCAGTTTCTGCATCAGCTTTATCTCTGACTGCAAACTCTAGACCACAGCCCTTCATCTTTTCTGCTCCAGCATCTCTTTCTCCAAGAACAGTGCCATATCTATTCTACTCCTACCTCCTCCATGGATGCCTCTGCTCCCTACGAATTAGTCTCCTTTCACATTATTCTGTTCTTCCACTTCTTGACAGCCGAATGACTGCAGGGTGACAAAACTGTAGTGACACTCTCCTTTCTCTACCCCATTACTCTTTAGGCAAAATGTTAGTAGGGTACACAGAACAGAAATCAGAAAACTACTTCTTCATTCCCAGATATGAGCAGTTTGATGGATGGTTGTAGTTGAACCAGAATGGAGCAATGGTCAAATCTTTTTAAATTACTTCAGCTTTTATGTGAGGTATTACAATGCTTCACACTTTTTATACATAACCATTATTAAAACTATCAAGTATTAGTTACTTTTATGAACCACCTTGCTCAGCTTTTTATTTTATTTATTTTTTTAATTACCATTTCTTATTATTTCATTCAATATACCTCAAAATAAGCTTTGAGAAAATTAGTCTGATTGAAACATTGCAATAAAGAATTGTATGCATGGGAGATTGAGATATGTAGAATGAAATAATGATCAAGTTGGCATAATTCAACTGTTCAATATAGCAAATAAAGTGTTTTCTCAGTTATGAAGATATTCATGTGGGGTTTTTTTGCTTGATTTAAATAATTTTATGTAAATTGCATTTTTAGCCCATGTATTCCTATAATTTTGTATGGAGAGACAGATTTTTTACAATGAAAATTTTTCTCAATCAAGATAACTAGATGTTCTGACTCTCTTATTCACAACTACATTAAAAACTCAATGCAGTTATAGTACTACTGATTAATAGTCCTTTTTTTCTACCAAGTTTCAATGGATTTTTTTTTAATTCATGCAATATCACCAAGAGTATAAAACTTGGTAACTCTCTGTAAAATGCTGTTTTATTTTGACTCTTTAAAGTGCTTATTTTCTATAAATTTTTTGTTCTAAAGATTTCACATCTATACAAAGTCCTGAGACCCTTTAAAATTTTAATTATTCAGTAGATTAAAAGTCATTATTCAGTGTATGTAAAAAAAAGTAGTTAAATGGAATTTAAAGCATCACATTTAAACATTTGTGTTTAATAAAAGTTAATCTCTACCTTACTCAACAAGGAGAATCTATTTTAAAAATGGTTCCATTAATTTGTACTCCTGAAGACTATAGAAAACCTGTCTTTAGACTACTGGCTACCACATGTGATATGGATTTGACTCAGCATTAGATGCATGTTTTGTTTTTTTAATTACGGATTGAAAGAGGAATGTTCCTATATACCTTTGAACTGAGAAAATCTCAAAGTTTAGGCCTTGAAATACATGATATCTTAGAATTCTCTCAATCAATCTGATATCAGAATTGTCTTGGAAGTGTGGAAAGAAGGTTTTGTTCTATTCCTTTCTTAGTAAACACAGGAAATGTCTGCTGTAGTAGTGAAGATTAAATAACAAAAGCCTAACTTTGACACAAAAATCCTTGCTTTGTCTGGTACTAAAATGAAACCAGAAAACATACTCATCTATTTTTTGCAGAGTAGAGTGACAAATCTGTTGTCTATGGCTGTAATATTTACTTAGCAGATGTAAGCAGGGAAGAACCATGAAATCTAACACTGAAATTCATATTTTATCTCCCCAATATATTGCAATGAAACTAATTGCCAGAATAAAACAGAAATTCTAAAAAATATGCTAGACAGTGCCTAGATTTCATAATGTAAATGGATTAAAACCAAATGAGGCATTAAAAAAACCCACTTTAAAATTAAAACTGAGAAGGGTTTTTGTTTGTTTGTTTTAAATATTGTTGGATGTGTCCACTCTTAAAATCTGTGGGTGTCTGGCATTTTAGAGCAGTGTTACATATACAATAATACAAAGGGTGCATATTTTCACACTAAAATATTTACAAAAGTTTTCAGGTTCTTAAGTGCACAACAGTAAACTTCAGTGCACCGCTGAATCCTGACAACACCAGGAGCAGAAATAGATTTATTATTAAATGGATTCCCAGTTTATTTAAAAGAGAAAAGAAATATCCTTCCATCAATATGATCTGCAAAGTCAATAGTGGGACCTGTCTTTTCCTTTTACCATAGTGTGGAGCAGAATTAAAAAATGAGTAAGTGTTTTGTAAATGGTTTTAGGACTTGGCAATTTTGTAGGCATTTTGGGACTGGCATCAAAGGCACTGCACCATAAACTGAACTTGGACAACAGGATGAATTAGCCTCAATGTGGTGGGAAAAGGCTGTCATTTTTATACCTACAGGCCATGTTGCTAAATTACTAGTCTGTTAAATACAAGAGGGATCAGGACTGGTGCCAGGGCTGTGGGGAAGTGTCAGAAAATGGTTTGCTTCCACAAATCTCAGTGGTTTGCTTGGAGGCATGGGGTGCATTCCTAGATCTTTCAGTATATACCTGCAAAAGCAATCTGTCCACCTGCTCCGAGATCTCTTGCAATGTAAGACAAAATTTAGTTTGTGACAAAGTATAATAAATGTGTATTGGAAGATTTCTTTTAACAGTACATGCCTGAACCAAACAAAAATACTAATGCAAACACAGCTTGGCAGTCTAGTATTACAACTTTGTCCTGTGTGCTATTTTCTGAACTTTTTTCCTCAGTGTTATGGGCTTTCTGGTAATTTTCCTGGTTTCTGGTACATACTTCTTCTGAGTTCAGTTGATTCATTTCCCGGCTCCTCCTCATGTGTCCTTGGTTAACAGCCACATTTTTGTGTAGCTCCTGCCATCCTCCTGACTTGCCTTTGTCCATTCTGCATAACTTGCTTTTACCCACATTTCTGTAACCTCATTTTTTACAGATGAATGGGATTCATTCTTTTTCTCCGAGGAACAACTGAGGGCTACATTCTGCAACAGAACTATTGCAGCTGGGGAGTTATTTTCAGTAAGCGAATGAAAACAGACAAGATAAGTTATCTTCTCACCTTCCCCTCAGTCGCATTTGTGAGCATCTTCAGAACAAAGGCTTGTGTATACCCGTGAAAAAAAAGGTTTTAAAAGGACCAGCTCCAAAATACCTGTGAAATGCATCAGTATCTTTCATATTGTGTGAATTGTAAGTAATTGAAAATAGCTTTTTTCATCTGGCACTGAAAACCGGCAGTGAGGAAGCACATAATAACTGTACCTATATGTCATAAATATATCTGTATATATAGATAGATGTAGAAATACATCCCAGATATCTAAATTTTCAGCCTTCTAGATTCCAATGTTAGTTAGTAGAAGTTCCTATAAAGCTTATGTATTTGCACATAAATTATCATAGTGCCTACTAAAATAATTGAGATAGTACATCTACCAGAAACCTTCTTTCCCCAAATTATATATCCTATAAAATAACATTATCCTATTTTCATAATATTTCAAAGCTTTTAATGCAGAAACTGCTCTGAAACCAAATGCTAAATTTCTTATCACTTACAGTCAGAATAGGACTGTTGTAGAATGCTGTATGCTCAAACATATTGTCACTCAAATCACTTTACTTTCTTTTTCAAGCTACCATTGAGATGACTGAAATGAATAATTTTCCCAATGCTAATTACTCTATTTATAAGGAAAGCCGACATGACAGTAAAACTTTACAACTTCAGAATACATAACCTCTCCAACTACCCGAAAAGAGGAAAAAAACAAATAATTCCCCTTGAAAATTAATGGCAAGATGAGATCTTGAATTCAAAATGGAGAATTATAGTCAGTTCAGTACAAATGCACATATCTGTGCAACACACTAAAATGTGGTAACCTATTCCTCCAGGATAACCCATGATCTCCAAATTATTATATATTATATGCCAGATTCATAAGTATTTTTGGAAGAGGTGCTTCTATACCACAATGATCTTTTAAGAGGAATTATCTGCATTTATGTTTTGATGTTGTTATTCTCTCTCACATGGTACTTACTGAATAGACTTCTCTGTTTGTGACTGGTCATCTATTAGTAAATTGCTGGTAGACAAAGAAGTTTGTAAACCTAATTGACAGAGGTCAGCGTAGTCACTGAGATATTACCACCACCCTGAGGAGATACTTTTCATGCTTAGTCTGTGTTAGTCCCTAGTTACATGGCAGCCTGCTGGAGTAAGAAACAGTTTTTCACAGGAAAATTCAATACACGTAAGATCTGGATGGACGGTTAGTAGTAGGAGATGAAGTCCAAGTTTCTAATAGAGGTCCCAGCTGTCCAACGTTCCAGCAAGTTATGTCTTCATTTTTCTTTAGCTGTGTGCTGTAGCTCAGAGAGCTCCTGGCAGTTGTTCCATGTGTCCTTGATATACATTATTTTTCATTGCAAAAAACTCAGCAAGAAATGCTAAGCAACTTTAAACTTACTATTTACTGAAGCAGCAATTTATAGAGCTGCTGAAGATAGTACACCACTTTCTAGCTATGTGCATATACAGCTGATGATTTATCCTAGTGCCTCCATCAGAACATTCTGTTGTGTCTGATTTGGAGATGACAGAGTAACACATCTGCAGTCAGATCACATGATTAGTGCAATATTGAGTATTACTTCTCTTACACGTATGAGACCTTTAATTTTTGGTAATTAATTTTTTATTTAATTAATTTTTAATCATATTATTACTGACTTCCTGCTGTGCTAATGGTGCAGAATCTACAGTCTGGAGAGCAACATAGAAATTTTTTAATAAACACATTATATTGGGTGAGAGACATTCAAGCCTCACAAATCAACTCAGCAGGTGACTGTTGCCATCTTCAGCAACTCCCACACTACCCACTGCTCCTTGAGTGCCTCCACTGTTTTTTTCCAGCTGTCAGCCCTATTGAAAACTGAGTAAAGTGCTTGGCTGGACTGACTACTGAGGGAAGCTGGCAGCACATTTCTCTTCATCCCTTACCTCTTCCTGATTGTCCTTCACTGAGAAGAGAAAAATGGCTAATAATAAGTAAACAATTCCTATTCTTTCCTTCTTTCCCAGCTCCATCTTATAGGGACCTCTAATATGTACCAGCTGTGGGTGATTTTTGAGGGCTCAAAGGCCAGTGGTTAATGTAAAATGGTATATTCCAAGGACTTTCTCTCTCCATGCTTCTGCCCTGCCACAGGAAAGTGAAGGAAAAAGTAGATTTGGAGGATAACCTCTCAGCTGGTTTCTACATGCAAGATGGTTCTCCAGGCTGAACCTGTGCCTGGCTTGTATTGTCATTATTCCCTATTTATTGAGTCTGGCACTTTGTCTTTCTTGGAATAAAATTAGTTGAATGTTTCATTGTCCCCTGACAAATGTTCCTATTTCACCTTGGGGTGTCATCTACTGCTGTCTTGCTAAAGTAGGGCATCTTGGGATCTAATTTTGTGCTTCTCAATACCCAGATGAGCACTGTAGATTATGTTCAACATCTCTAAATCCATATGGTATAGTATTATGACACAACATCTCTGTTCAAAATCCTATTATCATCTCATTATCTGCAATGATTTCATTTGACTAGTCCCTGTAAAAATGTATCCTTTGCGATAGTTTTCCTTTTTTCTGTTGGCCCTTCACACAGAAGAAATCCATCACATTATTTTAAGGTCATTTCATATCACATTGTATCATATTTCTTCCTGTCAAATTCGTTTAGGAAGAATTTTCATTTGCTTCCTATTTATTTTAAAACACTCTTCCTGCAGTTTCTTTGCTGCTGCTGATAGATATTCTTGAAACTCCATTAAGAATACTTTTGCATCATCCTCTTCATTTCCTGAAATCTTCAAATTCCACTCCAGTTTCTGAAGTGAGATACTCATTGACTATAGTCTACTAACCACTCATGGAGATGCTCTTTATTGATCTGCAAATTGTTGCCTCCATGAAATAACCACTAGGGGAGGATACTAATGCAGTCTTTATGAATTTTGCTTGGATCTTGCTTATCTTTGATATAATTAAATTTTTATGCATGAAAATGCTAATTATATTTATTTACCCATATCTGTGAAACAGATATGTCCCCACCAAGTGGAAGGCACTATACAATGAATTCTTGTCATACAAGCCTAACTGTGCCAGCCCTCTATTAGTTTGCACTGATGGTAGAATCAGGAAACATTAATGGCTTAGAAAGGTTTTTATGTTTTGATGGTGCAATGTAATTAGCTGTATCTAAACAAGAATTGGGAGCAATGTAGGATTTGAGAAATCTTGCTGTGGAATAGACTGACATATTAATTCAATTTACCTTTGATTAAAGATCAATGCAGAAAATAAACTAATGACAACAGTGAATAATGACAATAATAAAAACTACAGAATAACAGAAGAGTATGGCTTCAAGCTGGCACTTCCCCCTACAACATACACTATGTCAAAGCAAAGCTGTTAGGCTGGCACAAAATGCAGATAGCCATAGAGATCAATGCATTTTGAGGATGAGGAATACTGCCATGTAAATACTCCTTCAGGGGAATTTTTTAAACAATAAAAGCAGCCAAGGAAAATGTCAGATGAAAAATGCTTTCTCACAGTCATACAGAACAGAATGGAACAAATCTGAGGCAAAACTTAATTGTTGTGACAGGAAAAAACCCCAGATATGAAAACATAACTGTATCTCTAGGTAAATATCTGAGGTAATAAAAGATATGACCAGAAATAAGTAAGGGCTTTGAGTTAGGTAGAGCAAAAAGCATGACATCAAACATCAAAAGCCCCCACCCCCCCCCAAAAAAAAAGATAAAATGGTGTCTAAAAATGCAGTATTTTAAAAATAAAACATAAATAAAGGTCTCTATGTTTTTGTGTCATATTTTTGGCTGTTGGAGAGAAACAAAACTGTGCTGTGTAATCAAAGGAAATGTCAGTTCTTTGTCCAGCTTTTACTTAAACTTGGACACCTGCGAATCGGGCTACTCTGAATCATCTAGTTAAACTACAAGCCCTGATAAAGGCACTAGAGGAAGAACTTTTTATGCTTTCGGAAACTAAGGATCTTTATGTAGAAGGGAAAACAAAAAGACGTCATACACTTCACCGCTCATTACATATGTGGATATTCCAGAAAAAACTGGCTGAAAAGATTTTTTTATTCTTTGTGGGGAAGGAGTGGAAAATGAAGTTAGGAAAACGTAGGTATTGTAAAAATTTTTGAACTTTCCATTGATAAAAATGGAATATATCTTATTTATTAGATGTTTATTTTACATTTGAATTGTTAGAATACTAATTCATATTTACCTTAATTATCACTGTATCTCAGGGGGGCTGCAGTTCACTTGGTTTATGACAAAACTTGTTCTCTGGTCTGGACTTTGTGACTTGGTTGTGCCTACATCATCCCTGGGTAGTCTGGGTTTCTCTAACATGAAAGCTTCATCCCAAAGTGAAATGTCATTTATTATGCTACAGCTCAAACAAGATGTTCAGACATTTCCAAACACCTGTCTTATTTTTCATTTGCTTTAGTAATAGGTTACTATCTTACTTTTCTGGCTAATTTGATGTGTTGAGAAGCA
>VWZD01008942.1:39062-71432 GCA_013396695.1 Sakesphorus luctuosus | reverse complement strand
TTTTTTTTTTTTCATTTTTGTTTTTAATAATAAAATTCTATTTTCCCCATCTGGATTACAGCTTCATATGCTGGGTAAAAGCCCATGGTGATGTCTTTGTTTTATCAATGGCCATTCATGGTATGGCACATAAAGAATCTTTTTTTTTATTTATTATAAAAACCCCAAACAAAACACCTGTACAGTCACTGGCTCTGTGTTCCAGAAGACTCTGCTTTGCTTGTTACACTTAAAACACCATTTTAAATTACTTCTTCTGGCCTCAATTTTCAATCAAAGTGGCTGAGATCTTAAAGCAGTATCGCAACAGCAATGTACACTTTTCACATTTCACAGGGTTTGTAGTTGATCTTTAATATCCGTGAGTTTCTCTGGGAAGGATCAGTAAGAAAATAATGACTGTCCTTCTCTTTTACTTGTTTTACTTTAGATTTTGATATGGTGTTCAATGGATGGTATTATAACTTTTTCCTCTTCTTTTTTTTTCTTTTTTTTTCTTTTTTTCTTTTTTTTTCTTTCTTCCAAGTGGCTTGTGACAGTAGAAGGGGAAGGGCTGAGCTATACCCTAGTGGTCGAATGTCCATGGGGCAAATTTGTACTGTTTTGTCCTCCACTGAAGGTGTTGAAAGTATGCAAAGGCTGCATTCCTGTTAATGTATTTGGGATCATGGTTATGGTGTTGGGTGTCATTAGTGGGATGTCGTCTGGGGACCTTCTCAAAGTAAGTGTGTAGTCAGGCGGACAGGTTAGTCTCAGCGTGTCATGGGCCTGTAGCGATTCACACTCATGGTCATGTTCTAGCTGCTTCATCTGCAATGACATGATCTCTTCATTTTGTATGTGTGCTATATCGTTGGTTGTGTTCCTCTGGGGGCTGGGGCGCCTGTGAGTCTCATGACGTCGCTTGTCCTTCTTGTAATACAATGCAGCAAAAGCTAGAATATTGAGGAACAGCAAGGATGCCCCCACAGCAATGGTGACGCTCAGCTCTGTGGAGTAATCTCGCTTGTTTTCTATCAGAACTGTTGTATCTTCTGGAGCTGTTTTATGGGTGTCTTTTGAATGTTTGGGATTGTTGGCTGGTGTCATTGCTGGTCGTTTGGTGGCAGGCCACAATTTACCAGGAGAACGTCGTGTCACATAAGGAAATGAGGTCATGTCAGGAGGGGGGACTTTTGTTGTGGTGGAAACATACTGAAATATTTCATTCAGATTGTGAAGGTGTGGTACAAGCTCCAACCAGAAAGCAACTTTTGTTGCTCGGTAATGATCACGAACTCGGGGTTTCAGGCCAATATGCAGATAAAGTTGGTCTTTAGGATTGTATTTGGACCAGGCTACTTCTTCAAAGCGGTTGGGTTTTGTGTGGATGAACTTTGTGTCCTGTGGAACAGGCTGGTTTGGATCTCTAAAAAAATCGAAAACAGACAATATTATAATCTTCCCCCCAAAAAAGACAAAAGTAAAAAACCCCAAACCCTTTGCATTCTATAGTTAATGGTTTATTCAACACTTAAAGTAACCTAGCAACAGAAGCTAAAAAACCCTCCCTAAATGAAGAACAGCTGTTAACTAATAATCAAAATAAAATTACTTACTGTACAGTGCATTTTTTTACATGAAAATGCAGAAAGGATAGTGTTTCAGCTCCCAGAAGGCCATCAGAAGTTCTGTGATTCAGCATCATACTCCAAAGAGTATGTCTTAGAGTTATACTGTATTAGAGAAGTACTAATTACCTCTCCCCACAGTAAAGATTTAGGTTC
Organism: Sakesphorus luctuosus; assembly: GCA_013396695.1. Lineage (NCBI taxonomy): Eukaryota > Metazoa > Chordata > Aves > Passeriformes > Thamnophilidae > Sakesphorus > Sakesphorus luctuosus. Next base: position 69,666 of record VWZD01008942.1, on the reverse strand, counting down.
ATCTCTTCCCAAGGTTTGACACTAACTTTCTCATTTAAGGTGCCATTACTTCTCCTGCTATAATTAGTAAATATGGGAACCTAATACCTATGGCAATATTGGAAGTCCATGTGAACACAAGAAATTATAGTAGCTGCATATACTACAAAAAAACTCCTTCAAAACATGAAGTAGTAGGGCAAATATACGTAGCTAGAAACCATTTCTCCTTCAGTTCCGTTATTGAGCTATTAGTTGTCATTCATTCAAAGTATCTACTTTGGCGAAAAACCTTTGAACTATTTTTATATTGCAAATCTTTTCATCATTTGCATTAACAGATTACTACTTGAAAGTTCCATGTGATCATTGCTATGAAGTAACTGTTTAATGGCCATAGGACAGTGAGCCCTAACTCTGTACCAGTTTATAGAGATGATAATACTTTAGTAGTAGACACAAGAGTAGCTCACAACTCAGAGATTATTTCAACATTGGAAAGCCAAATACTTAATTGAAAGTATGCTTTTTTCATATTTTTTCTTTTTCTTTTTTTTTTCCTTCTTATATGTTCAGAATAAAGTCAAACCAGTTTCACAAAGAGCATTTAAATATTATAAATCTCACTTGAGTGTCTAGTAAAGTTACGCAGAAGAGTATTCTGGGAAATATTGAAAAACACTGGGAAGGCAACACAACCACTGGTCACAGCCAGCATGGCTTCCTAAGTCCTGCTTATCAAGTCTGATTTCCTTTTATGACACAGTAACCCACCAAGCTGACCCAAGGAAGCCAGCTGATGTAATATTTTTGAATTTCAGTAAAGCTTTCAATATTGTCTTTCACAGGATCCTTCCGGACAAAATGTCCAGCACACTGTTGGGTAAACACATCAGGTGATGGTTGAGCAATTGGGTCACAGGTCAAGCACAGAGGGTAACAGTGAATGGGGTAATATCAGACTGGTGACCTGTTGCTAGTGGGGCTCCATTTTCAGCCCTGTGCTCTTCAATATCTTCATAAATGACTTGGACACAGAACTGGAACAGATACCAGGCAAGTTTGATGATGACACAAAACTGGGAGGACTCCCAGTTGACTCCCTCAAAGGCAGGGAGGCGCTGCAGAGAGACCTTGACAAATGAGAGGACAGGCAATCACCAACCATATGAAGTTCAACAAAGTGCCAGATTCTGCACCTGGGACAGGGCAGTTCTGGAAGCGGGTACAGACTAGGGAATGAGATGCTAGGAAGAAGTGCCATGGAAAGGGACCTGGTGGTCCTGGCCAATGGCAGGCTGAATATGAGTCAGCAGTGCCCTGGCAGCCAGGAGGGCCAACCATGTCCTGGGGGGCATCAGGCACAGCATTGCCAGACAACTGAGGGAGGGGATGGTCCTGCTTTGCTCTGCAGTGGGGTGGCCTCACCTTGAATATTGTATGCAGTTTTGGACACTGCAATATAAGAAAGATATTAAGCTCTTAGAGAGTGTCCAATGAGGGCAACAAAGATGGTGAAGGCCTTGAGGGGACACTGTACAAGGAACAGCTGAGGTCACTTCATCTCTTCAGCCTAGAGAAGAGGCAACTCATTGAAGTCTACAACTCCCTTGGGAAGGGAAGTGGAGAAGCAGGCACTTTTTCTCTTCCCACCACTGCTCTTACGTGTCAGTGCTCCCAAATGTTGTGTAGAGAGGAGAGACCTCATTGCAGTTACAACTTTCTCATGAGGGGAAGAGGAGGGGCAGGGACTGATGAGGGGAAGTGCAGATACTGATCTCTTCTCTGTGGTGACCAATGACAAAATATGAGGGAACGGCCTTAAGTTGTGTCAGGGGATGTTTAGGCTGGATATTAGAAGAAGGTTCTTCATTCAGAGGGTAGTTGAGCACTGGAACAGGCTCCCCACGGAAGTGGTTACAGTACCAAGCCACATAGAATTCAAGAAGCATTTGGGTGATACACTCAGGCACAAGGTGTGACCCTTGGGAATGGTTCCGTGCAGGGTCTGGAGATGGACTCAATGATCCTTGTGAGTCCTTTCCAACTCAGCATATTCTCTGATTCTGTGATTGTCAATATATGTGTACCTTTATAATTTTATTAAACTTTAAGTTAAATAGGACTGTGTCTTGGCATGAAAAAATACAGAAATTTAAAATTACTCCATGTATTGAGAGTGCCTTGCTACAACTATAACTGAATTTAATATTCTGTTGTGCATGAGTTTGGATCTTCTTTTGCAGTGAAGAGTATTTTCTGGGACTTTGTAATATATTATACTGAGATTACATTATTTATTTTCTGTGCATTGCTCTGAGAGCTTTCCATTCTCCTTTTCTTTCCCATATGCATTAGTTTGTTTCCTGCAAAAACGATTCTAATATTTTCCTTTTCTTCCAATATACAGTTATGCATGTTATGGGAATACCAAGCCCCACCACTACAGATTTTAAATCATGTGTTTTTTTTTTCTTTTTCCATTTTCAAAAGCCCATTAACTTGATGGCCTACTTTAGTATTCCTCTGCTGTACATAAAGAAAATTTATCACACCTTTTTTTGAGTAAAAAGAAGAATCCTTTTTCTATATAATTTTGGCATTTTGGCTTACTTATGCTTGTGGTTTTAGTGTTTGGGGTGGTTTAGTGTGCTGCTGGTTTGTTTATTTTTTAAATACTGTACCTACTCTTTTCCATTCCAGTAAGACATAAAAGATATGAACTAGGGGGTCTGAAACTTTATCTGTCTGTCTATCTATCTATCTATCTATCTATCTATCTATCTATCTATCTATCTTTTTGTTTATTTAATTTTAATTTTATGTAGTAACAGTGAGACAAATTGTGTTAATTCTGAACAGAATGAAAATCGCTTGGTAATTGTTCATCCCAGTTCAAACTAGAGGAGCAATATTCACTTCCAAGCAATATAGAAACAGATGTATGCTGCTACTCTGAGGGACTCTCACATGTATTGAAGAAGGAAATAAAGCTTTTTTTTTTCATCCTTAAAGAACAGACTAAAAGATTCAGAAAATCAAGAGGAGAAGATACTGGCCCAAGTCAATATATCTACCTCTACAGAACTTTGGGGTTCAGAACATAAATTCTAAAGCAAGTTAAAAATGTAACAAGATTATCAAAATGCAGAGCATTTTTCTTGTCAGAAACTCAAAATAATGCAAGAGTTTTGGTACAAAATCTTGTGTTGTCCCACCTTGTTATTCTGATTCCCAGTACAAAAGACTTTGGGAAGAGTCCTCTAGAGAACCCATTCATTAAGCTATTTCATGTAAATGAGTTACGTTTGATACAGAGTACAGGAAATGAAGAAGCTGAGCACTCATTTCAATAAGCAACCAAGCTGGACATGCACTTTCTTTTTAATAGCCCTATAAAAATGACAGCAGATGATTATTTTAGCAACTAAACATTTTTTTTTTTAAATTAGCATTCTCATTGTAGTCTCTTCCAACCTTTCCCATTCTGTGATCCTGTGGTTCTCCTCCCCTTCAAACATCCTGCAAAACAAGTAAGTATCAACCTCTCCTTACCCATCTTCCATTCTCCACCTCCATCATTTTTAACTATATGTACTAGGAGCAGCCAATTATGCTGCTGCCTCCTCCAGAAACAAGAGAGAAAATAAGACTATATGAGGGTAGGTTTGTATTTCAGTATTTGTTTACATGGCTGTGTGGGCATGAAGCTCATTCAAACAAGGAATGGAAAAAAATCAGCGAGCCCTAAAGACAAGTAATTTCTTTGCTGTGGATATCAGAGCTCTAAGATTGACACCATGTTAATAAATGAATAAATTGTCTGAATATTCTCTCTGAATTTGGAAGACAGGTATCTAAATGTTTGGGGTTTTTTTACAAAAAAAGGGAATAACAGTCCAGTCCAACATAGAAGATCTATCTAATAATGCATGGATCTTGGTTTTTCAGACTAATGATAATCTGCCAAAAATATTCAGTAGATATAAACAAGAGAATTTTTACTTTCCTTGGCTATCCTCCTATGTATACTGCAGAAATTCATAAAATCAGGTTACAACTTATGACTTGTTAAGATTTTTTCTTGGGTAGTTGGGCAGCTTCTCCTTCTATGAACAATTTTCCAGTTTTATTGATAGGCATGAAGAAACATATGCACAGACAACCATTTTTCTATGAAATCAGCTGATAAAAAAACCCTCTTATCTGTTACTAATTTCAAATGACCTTTTCCCTTTTTTAGCCCCTCACATCTCCTTTATGCTTCTAGGTTCTTGAGGCTCAGGTGTATAATTCATAAGAAAAGGCTACTAGGAAATCTCCCCCTAAAAACCTGCTGCAATCATAATGCCAGTATAATCTGAACAATGTATTTTAAGTTCTGTACTTCTTCCACTAATGGCTCTCATAGGGATTAGATATCTTATTTCCTAATTCTACCTGTTGTTAGAGAGGCTGTTTTTATGATTATTATTGTTAATTTTGCTCTCTCATTATTATTGTTACCACCTTTGAAAATTCAATTTAAACAGCTTTTCCATCAAAAAATGTCCCAATCATGAAATGTCTGAGCTTTTTTTTCCATATGAGAGAAGACCATATGGTCTTTCTTGTCTTATCTAAGGTATATTTTTGTTAATGTGCAGAATAATCCCATTTCACCTGTTACTTTTTTACTCCCACTTTCAGTCTGCACTGATTTCACATAGCTTAAGATGTTGCTACATATAGTCATTTAATTCACACCTCATGGTCCAGAGATGTACAAACAAAGCATCAATTTTTGCCCAGGCAATACAAAGTAAATCTGCCTGCAATGAATGCTGACTGAAGAGCAATACACACTCCTGCTCACAAGGTTGATTAGTAGCTAACCTGAAGGGCAAATGAGAGACCTGGGTATTTCATATCTGGTGATATTGCCATGGGAAGAATGATGAATAAAGAAGTCTTCTCATATCCAGAATTCCATATAACATGGTGAAATACCATTTATGTTTTAACTACTTCTGCAAAAGCAGTGAATACCACTTAGGACAATGGAATTGTTATGTTAACACACTTTAAGTGTTTTACTTTTTGTGTCCTTCTCTAACTTCATTGGAAAGCAAAATGTCTTCACAGTTACATACTGAGTTTGTCTCCAAGACTGTGAAAGGCCCCTTGATCAGTAATCTTCTTTCAGTAGTACTCTTTTCTCCATAAGGGAAAGGAGAAAAAAAAAAGAAGAAAGAGAAACACTGGCATTTCTTTATTCTTCTGCTGATTTTTTTAATGTTGTAACAATACTAATGATGACACAGACATTCCTTCCTCAAGAACTGGTACACAGCCATATTTTCCCTTGCCTCCTTTCCTCCCTTATCACCAGGATCCACTGTTGCCATGCTCCCAGTCAGCTATTATAAGTACTAAGGAAAGCAAACCATAAGCACACTGTTTTGTTTGACTAATACAGATTTGTCATTGAAGACAATTATTTCTTCAGACAAAAACATCAAAAAGAAATGCAACAGCCTCATAAAAGAGTTCACTAAGAATTGATTTGAAAATACACTTTAATAATCATAAGTTTAATCATGTCTTCCATTGGAGAACCAAACTGAATAGAAAACATAGAGATTCTTAGTAAGTCAGAAACATAACCAGGTTTGGGCTTCAGTGTCAGGGGAGAAGGGGTGAGAGAGGGTCTTTAATGGAGAGAGCCTCTCGTCTTTCTTAGCGGGTTGCCTCTAGTGCACAAACCTGGGTTCCTGCACAGAAGTCACTGATTACTTCTCACAGAGATATGGTCAATGCTTCAAACTTTATTGTAGGGCAAACAGGGTTAATATACCTTTTCAGACTGCTCGTGCGTACAACAATGGTTTACAATTGGCTAAAGGTGGCTGTCCACACGGACAAGCCACAATGCTGATTGGACAGCAGGTGGTGTCCAGGCGGACAGCAACAGGGAACTTGAACCAATAACGATTGCTTCTCTCCAGCTAGCGGTATCATTCCTAACCATCACTCCTGCAAGGACACAGTGTCCTTGACCAAGCTGTCGGTAGTGAGCAGGGGGTTGTGCATACAGGCTTCTGTTAAGATGCCATGGCCTGATTCTATAAGCCGTGCCCCAACACTTCAGAATCAGTGGTAGTAAAATAACTCTGGAGTATTTATCTGAAGTACAAAGAAAACAGGGATGTATCATTTAGACCTTTATCTTTCCCAATACCACAGCAGGCAGAACTGGATGAATGGGAGCAAAAATAGAGTACTGTAATTCCTCAAAAAGAGGGCAATTTTTAGAAACCCAATAGATGCCTCTAATGAGAACATGGGTTTGTATCTACTTTGTTAAACTTCAAATCCTTCTTCACTAGAGCACAGCTGACAGAGTATCTGTGAAAGCCTGGCACACAATCCCTCAGGTTGTTCACTCTCCCCCTGCTGATGTATCTGCGAAGAAGGTAACATGGCCCTAACAGAACACTTGGCATATAAAATTGCCATTACAATTAGGATAGTACTACTGGCAGCAGACTGAAGTTTTAAGTGCACCTCTTAATGAAGGTCTCACATATAATTCTGCACGTAGTGGAATTAAAAGCTGTATTTTCATGTCATAATTGTATCCCAAATGTAGTATCTAACATCTACTCTGTAACAAATTGTTGTCCTGTTTCTAAGGCATGTTAGAAACACAGATTTGAAAAGGCCGCAAAAAAAGAGACTGTTAAGAATATGAATATAATAATTAAAAAAGAATCACAGAAAGGTAGAGAATGAAGGACTGGCAAAATGCAATATCCAGGCATTCATTTCAAGAACAAACTATCTGCCATTAAATAGTTTCATTCCCACTTCATATTTACTACCTTCAGTAAGTGACTTCAAAGTTAAACACAATAAAAGCACTGTGCCTTGTGATGTGTCTTTGACACTGTGATTTTACTAGACTGACCTGCCCTTCAAACCCAGCCTTGGCAGTAGGCCTATTAAACAATGTGTCTTTTTTCAGGAAAGGATGGCATGTCATTAAAAGCCTAACACAGTCCATCAGCATGATGAACCACCTGAGCTGTAATTATACAATAAGTACCTGGATGCAGCCTTTGTGGGAGAGTCATGAAGACTGGAAAAGTCTCAGAGACATTAAAATTAAATAAATATATCTGAAGTTTTAATGCTCAAGGCTCACCTAGAGGGAAATGTGGAATAAAAAAATCTTTCAGTTAACAGATTTTTCATATGTGTTGCCATGGGTACAAACACAAAGCAAGGTAAGATCTATCACAGTAAGGATGGGAAATGATCAATTAGAAATAGAGTGGGAAAAAAATCAAAGCAGAGCTCCCAGCAACACAGTCTTGAACTGTATCAGTCTTTTTGAGAGTTGGGAGGACCTGATTGTGTACATGGATTCCCGATTTCATGTGAGTGAGTAGATAGAACTGTTACCGCAAAGATTCCCTTTTGCTCTAGGCCTGAGGTGCTCCTATCTTCTCTTTTCCATTATAATAACCTGAGGTGTAATCTTAAAATACTATTTACTTCCAAGTATTCTCTTGTACTCTTCAGAAAAATCGTTCACATAAATAAAGAAAAAACCCATCAAGGTAATATGTATTCTGTTGCTCTTTTCATTTCCCTGTGAAAACCGAAATTTTACAGCAAGAGGTAATTTCTAATGACACATCTTTCAGGCTGTCTATAAAGGAGTAAGACTGTAATAGAATATATACTCCATTCCTGTCTCCTCTGCAGTGAGAAAGTTTCAGAAATGACTAATGGCTCTCCCAGTGAAGCTGCTTTGCCTTTAGACGTAGTATGAAAATGGCTTCATGACGAGAGAACTGGGTATAGCTTGCTGAAATTAGCTTTCAAGTATCAACAGCTGGAAAGTGCTTGCAATTATGAATAATGGTGACAGCTGGAACTGTAAGAAACTTCTGTTGGCCTCAAAAACTGTTTAAATACAACTTCTTAATCTACAGGGAACAGTCAGAAAGTTTTGGTTTTTTTTAACAGCAGTGAGACTGTAGAGGTCTATGTAGTAATTCCAGTGATGTATATTTGTGAGGATATGAAGTCCTCTATGTATATGTGGCACCTCATATACAAAAATAAAGACAAACTGATGGTATTATCATCTTTCTTAATGTGTGGTGCAGACAGAATAAGGCATTCTCTGCCTATAAACGAACCTTTTATCAGGAAGTTTGCCCATCCCAGTACTGATGACTTTTTGTTGCCAAATACATCTAAATATTACACAGTTCATTCACTTTTGTTGCTGAACTGTGGGATGGATTTCTGCATGCAGAAGTACCTGTTTGTCTAACATGCAGTGTAACAAAAGCTTTTTTTTTGTTTTGTAAGTTGACCTGAAGCATTTGATTGGTTTTTACTCAATTCATGCTTGAGGTTCTTGTTAAGACTGAAAAATCCCTCTCCCTTGAATGCCATTTGAATTCATTAAAGGCTGCAAGGGCTGCTGAAGCCCCTGAGTGTTTCACAATAGGCACCTTAGAGTTTTTCTTATATAGCTGCACACTGTTCACTGCAGTGCAGTAAAGCTGCAGTTTCCAGAGCACAATCCTACCATTAAACGTTCAGTGAAAAGATTTACAGCCCCTTTGTGCCATAAGTATCTTTGTTTTAATTCAGTACTAAAGACTCAAGGTTAACAAAAAGCCCTTGCTGCTCAAGTAAAACAGTGCAATACTCTTTAAAGGAATGCTATAGGAAGAGAGTGAAATTATTAACAGTGCTCACAGATTAACCTGTTTTGACGGTTCTTTCCTTGATGTTTACAAGACTATTTTAAGAAAACATTGATGTCTTTATTTTGTTTTGTAAGTAGAATTAATTTAAATTTTTAACCTTCTCAAAGCAAACTCTCTGCTTCATTCCAGTCAAGTACTTATTATTGCCATTATAGCTCTCAGAGGGAAAAATGTTTCTAGTGTTTCTAGTGTCTGCCTTTCTGTTCTAATTCCTCCCTGAGTCCTCATCCCTGTGAAGGTCACTGAGAAACAAGAACTTCGTTTCTTTTGTAGCAGATAAGTGCTATCTGCCTGACAATTCCTTCTTCACGTAGCAGACATGTTGCCTCTAATTTTTCAGTATCTCAGTGAGCCACCTTTTTTCTGAGACGTGCTTTTTGTCTTAATAATTGTCCTATTTTTTGAACAAAAAATACAGTGCATTATTATTCTCAGTGAGCTACTGAAAGAGAATAGTTTGAGGAAACACACTAATTAAAAATCTATTAAATATGAATAAGCCTCATTTACCGCCTGTTCTAATGCAAGCAGTTTTATTATACTACTGCAAAGTCAGAGTTTGAGGCCACTGCAGTGGGATACTGACTGTTTTAGAAGTATGCTATCAACAAAAAGGAACAGAAAGTGGAGGTCACACTTACCCAGTTTTGGCAAAGTTAGTCCAGTACGTCATAACCACTGCACTGAGCATGACATCATTCTTGGAAAAGTTGCAGTTGAACAATTCTGTGGGACCAATCATAGGAATTCCAAACACATAAGGGACTTCATCGCCATGAGCTGAATCAGCCCAGCTGGGTTTCATTTCACTTTGGCAATGGTGATAAAATGCATAGAAATATGTTGGAGATCCATACTGGGCATGCAGGTCAGCAGTAGCAACAGCTGGAGCAACCCACTGGTGGTCTGTAAAAAGAGCAACCAGGGTCTTCCGTCTTGTTTCAGGGTTTTCTTTGTCTGCCCAGTCGGTGTACATAAATTTAATGGTCTCTCGCAGTGTATCCTTCCCTTCTGGATAACCATATAGATTGTCCACAAAATTGGAGACGGAAAAGTCAAAATCGTTGGGGGAAACACCATCTTCATTGTCTACAATGCCATCCACAAATTTTAAGCCTTCCCCTTGATTCACGCCCAGCATTATATCATAGTTAAGGAATTCCCCTTGCTCCATTAGAATCTGAGGGTCATCTGGAATCACGTCTCCATCTATCACAGGCCCAAAGGCAATATGGTACGTGGCTGGAGTGATGGTCTGTTGAATGAGTTCTTTGTAATTCTTATTCCGGAGACATTCAACCAAATCAGTGGTATCCAGCATGTCACAGCCCACTTTATCTGCCAATATCCGAGTGTACTTGGCAGGCTGATAGTTCACTGCCCAGCTGGACAGAGCTGTTCCACTCTGTATGATTGCCTTTTGGAACAAACCTGCATGTGCAAATTGTTCACATATAAATCCAATTAGATACTTAAAAAAAATATAACTTAAAAACATTTCTTATTAAGCAAAGCTTTGATTATACAATCACTAAAGGATGCATACACTGAAATTTCTATTCAATTTCCATAGATCCTACTCACTGATCCCTTTTTATGTTATCTCTATTAGTCTACTAATTAAAATCTCTCATGTTCTTAGTGCTCACACACATAAAGCATGAGGGTGTCAGGTTACTGTTACAAAACCAAAACTCATGCTTGTACTGTAGTTTTCTTGCATCTTTGATAGAAGTCCTCTAGCTTCACCATAGTTGTAGTCCTGTGAAAATTTCTTTTAAGGAACGACAGCTACAAGCAATCATATCCTCTTTGCCATGTAAATTCAGTAGTTTAAAGGTCAAATGAAAATTAGACACTCTCATTTCCTTCACAGATGCCATGCATCATATAACTTGAAAAGATTTGCTCCAATAAAATCAATTTGATAGGTTTAAATCTTCTATTCCAACATTTTTTTACCATTTAATTTTTTTGTTGTGTGTATATGTTAGCACTGCCTATATGTTCACTTTTGCGTGTGCATGTGTTAGTACTGCCTATATTTTGAATTAAAATATATTCAAATATTTTTGGAAGTAAGATGAGATTCAATAGTTCTTTCTAGTTGTTTTATGTGTACTAATAAAGAGAGAAATGAAAACTCTGATCAGAAGAGCTTCTTTGTGTCAGAGTACTGGAAAACAACAAGAGCTTACTGGTGAATCTGTCCCATCTATTTTTTTCCTAGTAAGACCACTAAAATGGTCTATTTTATATTTAAAATGAAATGCCTGGGAGTCTTCTGCAGATGATTTCTAGTGTTAAGCTCTCAGAATGTCTAAGAGAGCAACAGCTACAAAACCATGTGGGTTTTGTTGTTGATACCTTTGAGATGATTACTTAAATACAAAAAAAATTTCAATTATTTGACCATAGTTCCATCTGCTTGATTTTGGCATGGCTTGCTCAACAGTTATTCACTGCAGTCTTGTATTTGCATGAATAAACTGACTTGTCAAGCATAGTCCTATGTATTTCAAAACAGGGTGTGTTTACCAGTCACCCTGCTTGCTAGGCCTTAACTTTCTGTCACAAATTCTTGTTTGTTTTAATGTGATAGAAACGGCATGAACTTATATTAGATATTTTGGTTTGCTTTTGCTTTCTTTTATAAATTCTTTGTAGATTTCGTCTTATCACCAGGAATATTTATGGTTCAGTAGTGGTTCNTTTTTTTTTTTTTTTTGCGGTGTGAGGTGTTGAGGGTAGAAATCCCACAGCTTGCTTAACAAAATCTTAAGAACACTGTGTGGGGATCACACAGTGTTTGTGAGGAGTTAAATACAGTTTTTAATAAGCTTAAGTTATGTTATTAAGTAAAGAAAGCATCTAAATATATATTGGAAATGCAGCCAAGAGTGTGCAAAAAATCAAAAAGGTCACTGCTCTTTTCCATTTTAATTAGGGCAAATTCTTTGACAGAAGAGCCAGTGGAATCTGTGGATAAAGCTAGAAAAGACATATTGCCCATGGCATTTGTTGCGTGAGATTTATGCTGTAATAGCATTTAGTTTTTGTTATGAATATATTTATGTTGACGAGTACAAATCCAGAATACTAGCTAGTAGTTTTTTTTACAAAAATTACAGACCTCATGGAATGCTAATTCAACCTACTTCATATAGCCATTTTCATTACACTAGAATGTTAAAAAAGAAAAAGGTGTTATGCTCATAGGATCATTACCTTCTGAATAGTGGGAGAGTGTCAGGAGACTGACACAGGAAGCTCCTGCCCCAGATCCAAAAATAGTAACTCTTTTTGGGTCTCCTCCAAAAGATCCAATATTTTCTTCAATCCAACGTAAAGCTTGGATTTGGTCAAGCAATCCATAATTGCCTTTTGCAGCTTGGTCCCCAGTACTTAAAAAACCTATAAGGCAAAAACCCCATAATTTTAATTCACCAGACACAGAGTTAGCTACAGGGTATCTTCATATTCACAACACATCTTTCATTTCTGTGCATTTTTTTTTAAAGGTCACGGTCCTAGTTAAATGTCTCCTGCACAGGCAGTGAAACTTGTTCTGTATGCTGCTTAGCTTTAGTTTGTTTTTCCCCTACTGCAGAGGTCACGTTTATGAAGAATCACTATTTCCACTCTGAAATATTTCTATCAAATGCAACAATAGAGGCAGAATATTTTAAACATTTTTTAAGTAGGGTCAAAAAACTTAGGAAATAATTTAAGTGCACAGATGTGAAATAGCCAGAAGTCAACGGAGAACAAGATTCCCTAAGATACTAACTTAAATACTTACCAAAATTGTCCTGAACTACATAGCTCTTTAAATTACTGTACTTCTGATATGGGTAGACGTACTCAGAAACAGGAAAAAAAAAAGGGAAAAAGAAAATAGTAACAGGAACATGAAAAAGCCTAAGGAAAAAAAAATGCACTTCAACTTCACAGAGGATATTTATTAGGAAGATAGCAGGTAAATCTACATCAATTCAGCCTGTTGTAGGGAGACTTTATCTGAACAAATCAGGTTTTGTCTCTCTCCTTGGAGATTGCAGGGAAAGCTGAATGCTATTTTTTGTTCCTGTACTGTGGTTATCAGATTTTAGAAACAAAGCATGACACGGTTGCTGCTTGTCTTGCAACTGAGAACAAAATGACCAAAAGATTAGGATTGAGATTAATTTTGGTTTTCTGAAACCAGCTAAGGTGAAACATTTCAGTTATTCGTGCTATCATTCACATTTAAGACTTGCGCTAAAACCAAATTACCACATTCAACCATGTACTCACACTCCTCCCTTTAACTCCTACAGACCTTTTCCAGTTAGACAACTGTTAAGTCAGAAGTGGATTAGAAATACCTTACAGCATATGCAAGTTTTCAGATGGACATTACTGATTTAGGCACTGCTGACAGCTGCTTAACAAGACAAAACAAGGACATCACTTGGCAGGCTTTTCCAAGGTAATTATCTGTTCAGACAAATTTGCTAGAAGGGATCCCCAGGTCTCAGATCTATGGTCTGGTGTAGTTTGAAATGAGAGTCTTTTATCACGAGTCACCTGAGCCTGCAGTAACAAGACCTTCATGCTCCTAGGAAAGACTGGAAGGGAAATCATAGGTTGGCAGGGGAAAAAAAAAGGCATTGCAATGTATTTCACCTGCTTTGGCAAAGGGGAACAGATTTCTTTGCATTGGCTGCAGTAATTTGTTTTGGTGATGGGAAGAATAAAAATCCACAAGGTGGAAGGGGTTCACAGTGTGGAGGAAGACGAGCAGGAAGGGTAAGGGAAAAGAAGAAAAAATTACGTGTGTTGGACATTCACACCTGTCAGACTTTCACCAAAATGTTGATGGTAAAATTTCTACAGTGACATGCAAAATTCTGCCTTAATATTTAAAAGTAGTATCACATAAGGACTAAACTCTAAATGTGGAATGCTATAGGGCCTCCACTATGATGGCATACATTTCTGCATGTGAGGTTAGGCATGACTGAATGAAACATATTACCTCCCACAAAAAAAAGAATCTTCTTAGTATTTAATTAGTAATTATTTATAGATATTAAATTACAGCAAATGTCTGATGAGCCCTTTTATTTTTTCAAAAAATAGTTGCTTTAATTGTAGTAGTACAAATCATATCTGTATTGCTAAATAGCATTTTATCCAGTTTTCTCAGTCTCTAATAATGCCAAGCACAGTAGTTAGAATGGAGTAACATGTTTTTCCTCTTCGATACCAATGGAGAAAAAAATAAACAAACTGTCAATCTGCAATTGTATCAATTTTTTTGTAACAGATTTAGTTTTTCTCTTTTTCTCATACCTTTATTATCTTTTTAGGACTGCCAGAAAGAATAACCTGTTTGCTGACCTTGCTGCTGTTGCTCACTGCAGTACTCTATAATATTCTTTAATTAAGGCTTTATTCAACCAGAACTATGACCTCCCTTGGAGGAAGTAACTTGTTACCTTTAAAGCACATATAATATTCAGAGCCTAAACATGTTTTAGTTCTTCTGGCAGCATCAAACTAAAGATGGTTAATCTTTGTAATTCTGAGTTCTTACCAAATGTATTAGAAGGTGAACTGGGTAAAACTGTAGTCAGTGAATATCTGATGTTAGACAAATGAAGATTTTTGTTTGTTTGTTTCCACAGTTCTCTGCTGATTCTCATTAATTGCGAGAACAAATTTTCTTAATTTAAAAAGTAATCATCATGGCAAAGAGTCAGCCCCACGAGACACAAACTGAATTCATAAACCTGTCTTTTCTTGATGAGGACATATTTTTTTTCATGCTCTGACTACCAGATCAAAATATTTCGTCAAAAGTACTAGAAGAAATTCAGGCAAATAGTAACTATTTGTCCAGAAATTCACAACATTAAGAGTTTTGTAGCATTTTTTCTGTGACCATTGTGAAGACTTCAGAACATTATTTTCATGTCTCACTCAACAGACAGGAATGAAGCTTTTTTTTTTTTTTTCTGAGGGGCGATTTATACTCTGTGCCTTTTAGACATGTTTTTAAGTCCAGTTAAGTCTATTTCCCAGTTTATAATTGGTGTGATTTGAAGGGCATTCTGTGATCTGAAAATTCATAGGCTTAGGTTTTGGGAGAACCTGGAAGTTCTCACTACCTTAATGCAGCACAGTAAGGAATGGCAATAGTTTAATATGGAAAACAAAGAGCCTTTTTGGTTGTTTGGGTTTGTTTTGCTTGGATTTTTTTTCCACATAATGATGCAGAAAGGCATTACCAATAATACTCAGTTCTTGACATCCCTTAAATAATGCTTTGGAAGTGTGACCATGTGGCTCTCAAGTTGCAAAATGCCATGGACAGCACAGCTGAAAAAGAGGAACGTGAGTGCACCCCATGTGTGTTGAGAGAAATATCCCAAACTGTTTTAGCTGACATTTACTCCAAATTTATTGTGCCAGAGGGAAATATGACCGCCAGTCGGACTGAGTTGTAACCAGGTAATCAGAATCTTCTGAGGCAAAGGTCATGAAAAAGAGGTCAACAGGAGCATGACAGGTTATGAAAGAAGAGACAGGGAGGTGGAAAGAATGCAGCTGGACATCATTTGACATTGTACAAAGTGACCACAACATTGCAAACTTACTCTAGCCTGGACAGAGTACTCTCCCATGGACCATCTGCACTCATCCAGGGGCTGTTCACGTGTGCTGTCACATAAGGATATGTGTCTTAGCATGTCTAGGGTCTTGTGGGATGTTGGGTCAGTGGGTGGTTGGGAGTAGTAGGAGCTCACCTGATGCTGGAGCAATGATCTATCCCACACAGAGAATGAGGGAACATCTACTCCCCCTGAATGTCTAGTATTGTAGCTTATCTTTTGTATTGCTGATACTGATCCTGGAAGTATAGCTCGTTGACCGCTGGTTATTAATCATTAACACATTAATAAAACCATAAACCAAAAAGTTAATCAACTACATTTGACTTTGTTTTTTCCATTTAAGGAGGGAAAAATATAGATAATGAAACATTATTATACATTTTAGTAGCCACTATAATCAATTTTAAAAGTGCATCTTTAAATGAGGTATACTTTTCATTGTAAATCAAATACTTTTGCTTTATCTTCCGCCTTTCACAAGGTTTCTTAAAAACAAAATGTTTAATTTATGAGATACAGCTCTCATATAAAAAACAATGTCAAACTTAATAAGATGTATTAAATAGCCAAGATATCACAACAAGAAATTAATAATCAGGAAATCTGTAGAAAATCAACAAGCTAGTGCATTTAAGCCTGTGCTGTCCTTTCCAAGTTCTCATATCTTTTGCCTTTATGCCTCTTTGTCACTGCTGCCCAAACCTGAAGTGCCTGCTGCAATCTGCATTGTCAGGCAACTCACAAAGACTGATTTGTACAGCAACTATGACATAACTAATATAAATAAGATACAAGTGACTTTGCTTTGGAGTACAAGCATGTCTTTTTTGTTTACATTTGTGAAATACCAAAGTAGGGTCTTTTCAAAGCAAAGAGCAAATGGCAAGCATACAGCAGAATCTTCATATTTTCTAGCAGATTTTGTCTGGATATATCACATTTACCACTGTAAAAGCAGATCTGCTGAACTCAAATGTTAAAGTGTTCAAATGTGAAGTGAAATTCACTGAGGATTATGGAGCACAGACCACAGTGGGTTCAGGAAAACCCTGAGATATAAATAGTTGGAGAGCAGAGGATTATTAGAGGGAATTATTTTATCAGTTTGTCCTATGCTTACCCTTTCCTAGCCATGCCCAAACATCCTCAACAGTGTTTGGAGATAGGATACTTGGCCAAATGATGTCTTCTTTGAAATCAACATAAACAATACAATATGTTTTTGTTTGACTCCAAGCAAGACTTTGACATACCATTTAAACTTTACTGCAAAGATAGTGGGACGCAAGATGGAGTAATGGTGCCCTTGGCACATGTTTAGCAGGAAAAAAAAAAAGCATTGCTGAATTTTTCTTGTAGCATGACTGGCCTGCACAAAGCTGAGTAAGCATCACTGCTGCACCTGAGACAACTACCTAGAGACTAAGACAAATGGGAGGACTGTGAAGTGGCTGTGTATTAGTCTGTGCAGAAATAATGTTACACAGATACTTCTTCATCCTGAAAACAAAACAAAGCTTTCCTCCCTCTGCAAAATGGTCTGAGATTTGCAGGTGCTACTGCCAAAGCAATTTTTTTTAATATTCAGAAACTTAATTAGTAGTTTGACCTGCAATTCTGAAGTAGTGGTCACAGAAAATTTCTGCATGCTATGGCTACTTACCCCACCCAGCTCCAAATAACATTCATTTAAATTTTAACTGAAGTTGCAATAAGTAAAGAGAAACATGCAGTGAAGACAATTCAGCTTACAATTTTCATATGAGTTCATATATAATGTTAAAATGTAAAGGATAGTGATGAGTTTAACTCAATTTTCTAACTCAGAATCTCTTGTGGTTCTACTTGATAGATTTTTTTAATTATTTTTACTCTGAAGACAAATCTTAAATCTGCTTGTGTAGAAGGAACATCTCATTACCACATACAGCACAAAATAGGTCAGAGATGATGAAGTGAGAATATTATTTGTTTATATATTGCTTCAGTACTGAAACCTGGAGTATGTTCTTTACAACTCAGGAGAATACCTCGTCTTAAAACCATAAAAATCCTTGTAAAATGTCCTAGATAATATATGTGTACAAGAAAGCAGCAGTAAAAGAATGAGAAATGATAATAGGATACCTTTTAACAAGATTTAAAAACTATTTTTATACATATTTCTAAACAGTGAAAAGCCTCTTAGCATAAATTTATCAGAGGACTAGGGAGGTCAACAAGTTTCCTTCAGTTAAACCATTACGACACTTCTACAATGAAACAGTTTTAATGAATCTAACCGAAATTTGTATGTGACACATTAACTGCTCCTAATTTTGCCTTTTCTATTGCAAAATTCTCTTGTGCAATGTGGTTAGGCCAAGGAATTTTATCTCAGATATTAGAGTTTTAAGATATTCTCACTATTCAATTCTGTTGTCACTATTCATGGTGAGTAGCACATAACTCTGTATGGAGTGTCACTGAAGAAACTTTGGTCAATTGTTACAAATGTAGTTTTTTAAAAATAAAGTAAATAAAGAAGACAGTAACAAACATTGCAGAAGACATTCACTGATCATCTATTATCCTCTTACCTATTAGTTATCTGAATATTTTCAAATTAAATCTGCCACTTCACAAAATATAACCAATAAAACAGGAGGTCCAATAAAAAGATTGCTGTCGAATACCTTATAAGCAGTCTGATTAAAACCAAAATAAACCAATCTAAAATCAATCAATTGCCCTAAGAAACTTATCACCAGGAAAAACAAAACAACAAAGTAAACCCCAGAAGTTGTGTAGTTGTGTATGTGTTGGAGGAGTGAGTAGTGTATCTGATGTACTCAGCCTATGTGATTTGAAAATATTTTATAATCACTGAGCTTGATGGTCAAAGGCATTTAACAATAAAAAGATATAATAAGTATCCACAAAGCAGTAATGCAGTTACAGCCTCCTTCTCCTAAGAGGAGTAAATGCAAAAAAATAAACACAAGAAAAATCATAGATTGAGATTAAGACAGTTTAACAAGTGAAAGTAAGAGAAAAAAGCAACTGAAAAGAAAGGACAACACTTGTCACCTCCCAGAAGCAGAGCAATGTCTTGCCAGTCTCTGAACAGCACCTGCTTGGAAGCCAAACCCACCCCTCTTCCTCCTCTCATGTAAACTTCTCTGTGTGATGATACAGCATGACATATCTTCTTGGTCAATGTGGGTCAGGTGTCATGGCTCTTCCTCACCTTCTCTAACTCATCTACCTTGAACTTACTTCTCTGGAGTACAATGGGAAAAATAAAAGGTCTTGGACTGGTGTAAGCACAGTTCAGAAATGGCCAAAACATTGATCTGTTATCAACACTGTTTTAGCTACAGAAACAAACCACAGCACCATATGGGCTGCTCTGAAGAAATTTAACTCCACGCCAGGCAGATCCCTTATTCCATAGTTAGGGCACAATCTCCACTTCCAAAGCATGTGGTTGCTTTTCAGAAGTGCTTGTTTCATCCAGAAGAGGTGTACTGTGGATCTATGAAAGCTAAAATTGTTTTTATTATAACACACAGATGAAACCTACATGAAACTAAGACTAAATTAATATACTTTTATTTTTTTTTCAACTAAGTAATCAACATTATGATGAAAACATCTTTAGCTGTACATTCCTGATAGATAAAACCTATATAGGACTGCCCAAAATTACATACATTAAAGACATTCAAATCCCAAACAATGACAGGAAATTTAACTTGCATGACATAAATGGAAACCAGCTGTAAAAACAGCATGGAGATTTTTATATTTATTATCGGCTTCAAGAGACTGTGATCTTTTGAATAAAAGAGTTATAGGAGATTTAGTGTAATTTTTCTTGCTAGGAAAACCACCTAGTGACCAAACTGCAAATATTACTGCATTAATATACTGATGTCAGACCCCAAGTGCTTACAAGTCACTGTGAAAGTGAGAAAAAAAGAGCTCACTGTTAAGCACTTCACTAGGTTATTGCAAACCCCCTGCAAAGGGCAGGAGAATTTTCCACTAGACCAGGTTGTTCAAAGCGCCACCCAACCTGGCCTTGGACACTTCCAGGAATGGACCATCCACAGCTTCTCTGGGCAACCTGTTCCAGTCCCTCATTACCTTCACAGTAAATAATTTTTGCTAATATCTAACCTAAATCTCTCCTCTTTCAGTCTTAAGCCATTATCCCTGGCTCTATCACTACATGTCTTTGTAAAAAACTCCTCTCCAGGATTCTTGTAGACCCTTCAGGTACTGAAAGGTTGCTGTAAGATCTTCTCAGAGCCTTCTCCTCTCCACATTGAACAACCTTAACTCTCTCAGTCTGTTTTCATAGGTGAGGTGTTCCAGACCTCTGATCATTGTCCAGGCCCCCCTCTGGACGTGCTCAGACAGATCCATATTATTCTTATATTCAGGATCCCACAGCTGGGTAGCATACTGCAGGTGGGGGGAAAAAAGCTGGAAAATGCAAGAAAGAGAGCACAGTATCTAGTAAAAACTACTTGCTACTGGGTAGTCAAACATCATGAATTGGTTATAAAAGGAAATGTTATTTCAAATAGCAGACTTCTATAAGGACTGACCACATGGAAGAGTATGATGCTTAACAAGTGATCATTAGCAGTGGTCTCATTTGTCTTCTGTTCTATGGACAGCTGTCTCATCTTCATATGCACCATTCTCAATTGCAAGAAGTAGACATAATGAGTTATCTCACTGGATTGTGCTGCTTCCTTTTCTCAGCTATATCCTTAATTCCCCTAAAATAGAAAACAACCCATAACCTTTTCACAGCTTAGACTATAAAACTGAAAATGAGCTGTGGCTGAATAAAAGCTTCAGAATTAAAAGCTTATTGAAATTAAAGTTATCCTCTTTTAGTTAGAATAGAAATAACTATGTAGCTGAGGAGATGAAAAGAGAAAACTCCTCCTTTTACAGTTAATTGTTTTTAAAAATTGTTTTCCTTCAAAGTTTAAGGCTTTAAGGAAGAAGAATTGTATTGCCATGTCCAACACTAGCAAATATATACACTTAAAAACAGTTAAATAGTTATACACTTTTTAACAGTTAAATAGAAAGACACTGATCACAAACAGAGCACCTCACTGTATGTCCACAAACTTCTGCTATTTGTGACAGCTGCTGCTTCCTTTCTTATGCCTACAGAAGAAGAGTTTGCCTACAAGCAAAAAACTGGAATACAGCAGCTGTACCTGGCCTACAGCACCAGCTTTTATTCCCTCAGCAGCATCTGAAAATCAGGAACTACTGCATCAGTACCATCTGATCCATGATGAAAAAAGTATTCAAGTTCACCCTTCTTCTTTCAGGAAGGAGATTTTATGTTGGTAATATTTGGCTGGCTTGAAGTCTGGGCCTCATCAGTGCCCCGTGTGGGAGGCATGAGTTATGGATCAGTTCTAAGCATTGCCTTCAAAAACATACTTTGAACATTGGTGACACAAAATGTGCATTGTTGGTAAGCAGAGAAAACAAGTACATGTGGTACTGAGAGAAAAACAACACTTCCACAATTTCTCTATCTTCTACTGTGATTTTAATTTAAAAAAAAATCTAATAGAACCAAAATTCAAAAACATTCATGTTACACCATAAATAATTCTCTTTAGACTCACATAGGAGCTGAGCTTCTCAAGATGTGGAGTGCAGTGGATTTTTAAATCATCAGACTGCAAGTACATATTTTTAAGCTAATAGTGAATGGTTAAAAAATGAGTAGGAAAGTTGCATTATTTTAATCTTAACAAACAGTTGTTCTGAGAAGCTAATTGCATTCTGACTTTATTAAGAAAAAGCTGATAATGCCCTTGCTTTATTTATTTCTTGTGCACACCAATATGAAGTATGGTGTCACTAAGCCATAGACTTAGTACCATGCTGGTGTGAAAGCTCATGAAACATGCAGGAGGATTTTCTGAGAAAATTAATCAGCTCTTTGATAGTATTTGACTAAAATTTGAAATATCCTTAATAATCTGAAAAATATTCTGCTTCTTGACACAGAACTAAGGAAAGGGACCAAGGGAGAAATGAACCGTACCAAAGCCTGACAGTGACTAATCACTGACAGAATCTTTAATAAAATTCCTGGGAGACAAAAATAAAGTTGGTAAGTGAGACTATTATTAAAAGCCTTTTCATGCTACAACACTCTATATATCTTCTAAGAGCTATTATTAATTATACTATACAGACCCTGTAAAGAAAGACATAGCACAAATGGTTTTCAAACAGAGTAAATGATTCATAATTATTTATCTTGATTCTGCTTTTTTTTTTCTTAATAAAATGTGCCCTTCAAATGAAATTTCCAAACACCTGCTCAAGAATCTTGTCAGTGGATGTAAGCAAAGTATCCCACTTAAACAAAAGCAGGACAGAAAGTACATTCCTTCTTTGTGGTCTGTAAAATACAGAGAACTCCATTACAGAAGTCGACACGTAATTATAAGGTCAAATAAAGATTTTATTATTTTTTTCTCTTTCTTTGTTACAAACTGCCTGGAGCTGATATTGGTTTGACCACAGGACTTCAGGCTACATATATTCCAAAATTATTGCAAAATACTAACCAATTAAATTGGTATTTTTCTCCTCTTCACAGACAAATTGTGGGTTTCTTACATGGATTAATCTTAAAATGAGCTGGTTTTAGTTCTTTTGCTGCAATGCTATGCTTACTTGACACTTTGTACCTTCCTTGTTTTGTTGGGAGAAAGTAAGTTTCCTCTCTAGGAACCTCCAGGCTGTCTATAATAAATAGATCTCTTCCTAAAATTTGGGAAAAACTGAAGGGTGTCATCTTTGGCTTTGTTACTCTGCCTGCAAGTGCTAATGCTTAAGATTCTGAGAAGCTTTTTGCTGAGTCTAGACTGAGCGCATACTAATTACCATTATCATATCAGACAGGAAAATAAAGCCCATACCTATGGTCAAGAGGAACAATCTAATATATATAAGGTACACAAATTACTTTTTCTGGATGATAATTATTGTTACCGCTTAGATTAATAGACAAATATTCTTTTAGATTGCACATAATAGCAAAGTTTTTTCCAAGGTTTATGAGATTACTCACTATTTAGGGTTTTTAAAACAGCAAACTACATAGACCTTTTTTTTTTTTTTTTTCTGGAGGATGCTGGCATATGGTAATACCAAATTTCCTTTGGAATCAGTTTTTAAGAAAGGTTTAAAGAAAAACAAAATACCTTCTGGTTCTAGTTTTAATTCCTTCTTAACATTATGAGTAAATTGTAAAACCTCACGTTTTAATCAAAGCTCATCTCTAAAAAAGACTGCGAAAGTTTGTTAATGAACTTACCAAAATGTCAAATGTTCAGGAGAATGACATGTGAGTGCACTCAGTCTTTTTCACTGCAAGCCTGGTTAGCATGTAAGGATCTCTTAGTTGTCTATACCCCAGAGTTAGAACCTACTACCCTGCAGCTTCAAGCGGGCTAGCTGGGCTATGTTGAATCTTAAGCTTCATTCTTTTCCTGATTTACAGGGTCCCCAGGAACCATCCCGATGTCAGACGTGACAGATGAGAGCAACATTGCCACTGTGTCTCCTATCCCTTCCATCTCATACATGTTGTGTGCGTTGGGTGGTCTAAACAGCTTCAGAAATGAATAAAATGAAATTTTTGAAAAGACAAGGGTGGTCAGGCACTTCAGCCTCCATCTGCTATTCAAAACAGAGCTTTAGAAGATTTAAACAAGATAAGGTAGTACCTCAGGAATTACACAAATAGATTTCTACAGCTCCTAGTAATATATTCAATTATTCTTGATTTGCTTGGTTTTGGTGGGTTTTTTTTGGGTGGCTTCTGCTGTTAGGAAAAAAGTAATATATGCAAATTATTTTTTTTAAATAAACTTTTAATGAAACTCTATTTTCTTAGTCTTTGATACCAAAATCCAAAGAAAATACTAAAATAGATTGTCTCAGATTGGTTTTGCATATTGTGAATCCCCTGTGAGAAATAAATAGACTTAAGTATGTTCCTCAGCCTTCACAGTTCCAGTAAAGTGATCCAAATCAATTCTGCTGCACAAACACATGAAATATTCTGAATTAGTGTTTCATAGGAGGAGTTTACCACCACAGTAGAACTAATGATAAAATTGCTCTTCTTAGAAAGAAAAAGGAAAGCATTCTTATCACTTCCATAGCCTCAATAATCTAATAATTTACACAGAGATCTGAAATAAAGTATACTTTGACTATTCTGTTAGAGCATTCCTAGAGAAATACCAAGCTAAATATCTGTACCTATGATGTTAGCCAGAAAAATTTCATAAGTTGGAGTCTTAAAGTAGATGGGCTTTTTTGGTAATCTGAGGCATTTCTTCAATTTGGAACAAATAAAAATTGAAGACAATAGTATTTCATGCTCAAATCAATGAAAACTCAGAGTTGCTTCATTGCTTTAACACATTATTTCATGCATTTTCTATCAAGCTCTGAAAAAATTTGGAAGGTCACGATCAGTTTTGTCCGACAACTTTATGATAACAGGTGAAACATGTTCTATTTTGTTCCAGTCTTGACCCAAATCTAATGATTTAGAAGATTCAACTTTAGTTCTTAGTTAATAAAGTATTTTTTTGAAGAAGGCTTATTCTCAATACTATACATAAGCATACATGACAAATACCTGATCATAAAAGATAATATATAAATAACTATATAACCATTAAAATAAATTAGATAGCGGAAATGATTTATTAAGTCAAACATTCTAAGACACATAGTCCTGATGTCATACTCATTGTTCACTTTTTATTATCCGGCAGTACTTTTGTCTTTGTGTCTAGTTATTCATTGGTGCTGTTCCTTTTTTTCCCCCCTTATTAAAGTTCTAGTAACAGGTGAGGTAAAGCTTATAATTTAAAAGAAGATGAAAGAACTAATATGCAAATTTTGGACATTTTAACATGAGCTACCTATTGGTATCTGAGTTTGTGCTACAACAGCCATCATTTCATAGCCTTCACACAAACTTCCTTAAGTGGTATATAATGGTTTCCTAATAGAATTACTCTGGGCCTCAGGGAAGAATTAGATTTTCAATTATTACACTCATAATTTAGAAAAGGAAATGCTGATTAGATTTGTTTAATTTAATATTCCAGGTAATGTGGGATTTTCCTCACCAGTATATTTATTTTGGGTTTTGGTGCTTTCTTCAGTGCTTCTAATTAACAATATATGTTTTCTGGCACTAAATCATTATAAAGGCTAACAATAATGAATTATTATTTCCTGTTTTGTTTTCTTTTGTTTTGGTAACAACCTCCACCTCCTCTCACCAATGCCCACTGCTGTTGTACTCAAAACAATGTTTTCAAAAACAAAGTGGCACAATCCTTAATCAGTGGCTAGAAAATATTCACAACATTATCAAGAATTTGGCTTCTATGACAGAGATATGAGTAGTAGGAGGAGCTTAGTCACAGGGGCAATTTTTTGCAAAGGAAGATTAATCATCAGAAAATCTTCTACAGATAGAGGTGGGAGACAGACAAAAAAATGAAACACCACCTTTTCTAGAGGGCAAATTAAAACATTGAATAGCACTCTTGCTTTGAACTGCCCCTGAAGTAACCACTTTTCGCAGGGCAATGTAGGTTTAATGGGACTAACCTCTAAGGGCACAACAGTCATCAGCACCTCCTGATATACATCACCAGAGACATGCAAAGGAAGCACCCACAGGAATGTGTTAGATGGGACCCATCTTCCAATCCAGCAAACTGGTATTGAAAGAACTGAGAACAATGTTATCACTTATTACTCTTGAAAGAAACTAGGGTAAAGATGGAAATTACAGAGATTCCACTTGGGAAGTTTTGCAGATTAGAGGGATGGCTGGAAAGACTGCTTCTGTCTTGTCAGGGCTAGGCAAGGTTTTGACAGCAGTTAACATGCTTCTCAAAACTGTAGTGTTTCACAGGTCAGTTTGTACTACCACCTCTTAAAGAAAATGAAACATGCTAACATCATCTCCCATTTGAATCTTACTAATATGGAATCAGTCCAGCTCTCCTGGTATTAGCTGGCCTGCATTAGAGCAGCTAGCACTTGTATTTGACCTGCACTGAGTATATTGCTCCTGAAAACTGTGTCTTTACTAATTTCTACTGCTAATGATCCTCATTTGAAGGCAACTGAGATGCTCTACAAAACAAGCAAAGCTAAGATGTTGTAGGGCTCAAATTCTAGCAAAATAGTTGTGAGAAGATGATAGTTATAACACAAGAGTACCAGGCATAAATGTTGAAGAAAGAAATGAACCTGTAGCGAAAGAAAATATGAAGGTATTTTATAACTGATAAATTGACCATTTCCATGCTTTAGGTTGGTTACTCCAGTGATATTGTCAGATATTCTGAAATGATTCTCCATAACAGCAAATGTATCTGAGAAGCCTGAAAAGCTCTGAATGAGTTTGGTTATAACATCAAAAGTATTTATTTCCTGGAATCCTTAGGATGCCTTCAGATTCTTTAAGAGCAAAAGATGAAGAGAAAGTCCTAAAAGATGTATTAAATCCTCAGAAAAGCTTAAATTGCTTTTGGGTTTGCACATATACATCTCTTTTTATGAAATATAAATGCTGAGTACATGGACTTCCTTGTTTTCATCTCACATTCTTCTGATTATGAAACAGATGCTATTTTGGAAGGAAAAAAAAAAGGTTAGAAATTGCTAAACATTCATGTTTTGAATGTTTCAAATTAGTATTATAAAAATGATAATTTTCTATTTGTTATTTTCAACAAATGAAGTAGCAGAAATAATTATGTCTTTGTAAAGCAGATATGAAAGCAAGGCATTCACAAACTGCAGTTTTGGCTAAGTTCTTTGGACTGGTTTCCATATCTTCATGTTTCTCCCTACTATCATGGAATTCAAGAACATAATCCTAACGTTAAGAAACTCAGCCTTCTGAAAGTTAATACAAGAAGACTTACCATTAACCACACTAAAAGCACTTTCATTGCATGTTATCTGTCTCTTAATTATTGTTCAGCAGAATGAAGCATATCTAGGAATGAGTAGACAGAACATTTTTTGTTCCACTCCATTCTATCCTGCTAATAAAGAATAGTGACAATAAACTGTAAAGCATTAAATAAGGGGGGGGAGGGGGAAGCTGTGAATTCATTTTCATATAGCTGTAGAAGTAGCTGTTTCTGAACTGTCTAAATAAAACATTGATAGGAACAAAATTATTCTTACAAATGAGGAAAAGCAAAAGTGAGGGTGATTGTGCACAAAAGTGTCATGGTTTCAAGTTATGGCTTCTTTGGCCACCATGGTATCTAAGGAAATTACACAAGTATTCCACACTTGTTTTCCACGTGGTGGGGGAGGAGTTTCCAGGCTAGGTCCTTCTATCGGGAAAGCTAGTAGAGCAGAGAGTGAGCCTGGCTAGTTTCTCCTGTGGCTGTGAGTTCTCCTGGCCTAGGTGAGATTGTTTTTGTTTGTTCTCTTTTCCTGAAGTCTTTAATTGTATTTGGCTTAAGTTTAAGTTAGTTTTCTCCACATTTCAGAAGGGTTTTTTTTCCCTTTCCCTTTTCCCTTCTTTTCCCCTGGGGGAGGTGGGGGCCCCCTACGTCCTGTACATACAGTGTGATTATGAATATCAAATAATATAGTTTCTTATTTATTCAATTCAGTTTCTGTTGCATTTCGTTTCTTTCCAGTTTTTTTTTCCCTTTGCTGAGACGGCTTTGAGAGAAAGGAGAGAGCATACAGTCCAGAGCTGGCATACAGTTAAGCCAAACCTGCGACAAAAAGTTTCTTCATGTTATACCACTGGAGAGAAAATTAAAGGTCCTTTTCATATTTATGCTTGTACTTTATTCAAAGTTTTTAGTAAATCTAATTATTGTTTACCCTTTATTCAAAAATGTAATTTTTCCTATTCTTTACCCTCAACAGAAGGGTGATCCAGTCATTTATTTCCTCTGCAATATATGCCTATTAAAATGATTACTTACTTTCATACTTTACTATTAAAATGGAGCAATTTCGTGTTGCCTAGATACTGATCAGAAGGCTACTTTATATAACTAATACATATGAACAAACAAAACAATCACAGATGAAACTTACTATCTTTTTTACTAGTTTCTTGAACCTTCTTTTCCCTTTTTTGTTACCATTGCTTGTGGCAATATAAACATTCTTATTAAAGATACCTGCAACTCCATCAGGACTTTATGGTCTTTCTTTTACATTCAAAACATTTCACCAGCTGATTTTGTAAACAAATTATTGTGCCCATTCATTGCTGGCACAAAGAAGATAAACTATGGCAATCAACATGCCTAGCTTTAGTTACTGGTCTAGTTTTATTTGGATGCAAATATGATGCAAAGAATCTTTCCTGAAAAGCCCATATGATTACATTAAATTGTATTTTCCAACTTATACGTTTTTAAAGAAATACTTTTTCTCCAAGACTGTTCTCATTCAAAATGGCCATCATAAAAGGGAAATTAATGGATGAATACATTATTTCACATATGTGCTTTCAGAACTGCATAACTTATTATGGCTATTACGTGGAAATTGTAATTCCCTGTCTTATTTTTAATTTGAGCCGTACTTTTTTGCCCAGTGTATGTCTCCTACACGTATTGGTCTCCAGTGGAATTTTTATACATGTATGTGTGTGTATTTGTGTGTATATTTACTGTTGACTAAGTACAAATTTAAAAAAAATCTGCCTTTTGTCAAGCAACCCACTAAGTGGTATTCACTGGTAGAAAAGGAAATGTAAGAAATACAAATTGCTAAACAGGGAGAATGTTGCACAATCTACTCTCTGGGTTGTGGATGCAGTTTTGGTTTGTGTTTATTTTCCCATGGGAATTTCAAGAGTAATGAAACTGAAATCTAATAAAATAAAGCAATTTTTTTTAGTTCCAACTATTTTACCTTCTCTGAATATTTTCATCATTCATGCATGCAGCTTTTTTTGCCTCTTTGTCTTATGGCCCCATGATTTTTCTAGCCTATCTGAAGATAGTTTCCCAGAAAGATAGAGTCTATCCACTTGGAGTATCTCCTTTGGGGCTGAATAAGTCTGTAAAATAGGTTTTCTACATCTTATATGAATACTTCCAAAGTAAGATGATAAATAGCTGTTTCTGTACACTGCCTGTTCCTGAATGCAAGTCATTCTGGTTCCTAAGAGGAAAGCTCCCAACAGTGACTGCTTTCTGTAGGATAGTTGCTTTGTCTTAATTAGGAGAAATTCATACTAGAAACAGTCTTTCCTAAGGCCTTCAGAGCTGCCTATCTTTCTCCACTGACTGCATTACTGACTTAAACACTTTCTTTTTGTAGAATAGATCCTAAATATGAAGTCAGGCATCTGCAAGGACAACAGAGATAATGTTTGAGTTGAGCATCTAATCAAACACAAGTAACTAATAGGCAGGGCTATCAAATAAATATCCCAACATCTCTACAAATATCTAATGTCTCCAGAAAAAAAATTCTAGCACTGCTTACTATAGAATATGTTTCTTAAAAAATTAATTTGCTGAGTACTTTTAAAAAGCTCCCTTTTAGATCCTCATGTCTATAAGATACAGAGGGGTTTGCTTTTGCATTGCAAATGTATACAGAATACATGAGTAGCAGTAAAACAGCTAGAGGTAATTGGCATTTGCCTAATAATTAGTGGAAATTTTAATGCAGCCTGGATATTGTGAGTGTTCTTTTATGTGAGTTAGTGAGTTGTTTGTCACCACTTGCTGAATTTGTTGCATTATGAAAAGAGAAAATTTTGCTTGCATGCTACTTTGGGATCAAAGCAATGACTCACAAGCACTATTTGTATGTTTGCAACAACAAGTCTTTGTACTAATATTCTTACTGAAGATATCAGAGTTCCCAACAAGATGCAGAATTTTTATGGTGCCTTTTTCATTCTCTAACTATTTCATGGCAGGTCACCAAATATTTTTCTAAGTGGGTCATTGAGCCCATTCACAGATTCACATTTTTTTCCTTTATTTTCCCCATTTTGATCCAAGATTTTTCATCTCGTTAACAGCCTTCTGAGAAAGAGCTGCAGAGATATATCATCAGTGCAGGGATATATCTATCTGTGTTGTCTTATACCAAAGCATAGTAACTGAAATGAAAATGAAGACTAGAAATGAAAAAAAAATACCTAACCTCCTGCAAACTAGCTCAGTGTATTTGTTATAAGCTTGCTTGATCTGAAATATTTAATATGTATACACACAAACACACAAGTATTCAGAAAAAAAAGAAAACAATCATGAGTTAAATATACACAATCTTCATACAGTGAGAAGATAGATGGATACAAGGCATTTCATTTTTATATGCTGATTTGAGAACTTTTACTTCCTTGTTAGTGCATCATGCTTATTGCTTCCAGGGTCTCAAACTTTAGGTTGTATCCATTCCATCTGGCAGAAATTTTAAGCTACACAGAAGGATGAAAACCTGAAAATGTCAAGTTCTGAGTTTCCGAGTTTCCTTTTACTTTCAGGTTCATGACTCCCTGACTTCTTAGTTTGAATGTAAAAAAAAGAAAACACCCCAAAACAAAACAAACAAAAAAACCCCGAAACAAACAAAAAAAAATCCTAAACCAACATGTTTACACTGATTTTTAAAGAACCTCAGACTCTTTTCATATCATGCATTTTGTGAAACTGGGTTAAAAAAACTCCCAACAAATCCTTCTTTTGACAGTTTAATATCAAGGAACTTTATCTTAAATAAGTCTCTGTCAGTGTTTCTTTTGGTATTGCTCAGATAATTAAGACTGCAATAAGTACAATGAGTGCATGAATCCCTACTTGTCTGTTATTCTGGAAAAGGGAGTGATGGAAAAGGNCTAGAGCAGAGAATCTGAAAATCCAAGACACTAAGAAAACCACTTTTAGAATTAATAACAGAATAAAGAAGTACGTGGCTTCCAGTTCTAACTCAGCATGCTGTAAAGCAAATGTTTTCATCAAGGATGTGAAAGTAAATAGAAAACCACTGATAAAAAAATCCTACAGATAACTGATCCAATGAGGACAAGCCACCCAGGAAGCATGATACAAATCCACTTAGTATCCTGTTCTTCTCTATTCAAAC
>VWZD01008942.1:24674-36637 GCA_013396695.1 Sakesphorus luctuosus | reverse complement strand
CACTACAACATATTCCATCTTACTACTGAGCCATGAATATAACAGAAATAATTAATATACTGACAATATACCATGAATGTTCATATTTGTATGTTCTTCCTGTCATCAAAGTAAAGAAAAAAAATATTTTACACAGAAATGAACTCTTTCCTAAAAGATCATTTGAGAATGAGAATTTAAAACGTAAAAATAATTATTTAATTTCAATATAAGACACAATTACAATGGTAGTAACTGGATAGACCACAAGTGTAAACAACTGAAAAAAAAAAAAAAGAAAAAAGGTTCAAATTCATATCTTAAACTGGATTTCAACTAAACTCTTGTGAAGAACTCAATGATGTAGAAAGATGTCATGGAATGAAGAACACGTTAAAAAAAAAAAGAGTCAATTTTTAACCAGCATTTTTAGTATCTGATTATTTAAGATGATAGGACAAACTAATCTATTGTAACTTTTACGCTGTGCAGTTGATAATGGAACTTACTTGCATTTGCCTACTTATTAATACCCCACAATGTTTGTAAAAAGGACATTGCCGTGAGAATACAAAGAAATAAAATAGAGCCCAAAACAAATAAATGAGTTACTGGTGACTTAATAAGCCCCCTGTGTGAAACAAAATAAAATGTTGCACTGCAGAATTACCCTAACCTTTTTAACTTAAAAGGACTATGATAACATGTTTTTGTGTGTTTTTGTTTTTAGGACAGAAAACCTGCCTTAATTCCAGTCTTATAAATACTTACAGATAAGGATAGCTCTGCACACAGGATTAGGACACCTGAAATCAATGAACACCCCTCATATTCTTAAATGTTTGCAAAATCAGACTCTGCATCCTGTAGGAGCCGTTTTCCAAACACAAAATCCACTAGCTGTAAAATTAATGTTTACTCCTTGTGAGCAAAATAGGCTTTATCTAAAAATATCAGAGTGTGATGCACTTTCCACTAGAGAAGATTTTTTTCCTATTTCTTATTTCCTTGATTAGTCTAAAGCTAAGTGGATATTACAGGAGGAACACCTCCCCCCAAAAGCAGCCCGTTTATCTAAACAAAAGGCAGGGTTAAGAAGCATGGCTCTTCCAGCAGTAATGAAATCTATCAGACCTCAGGAGAAGCACCACAGCACAACATCCTTTTCAGAAGAAAGTTTACCAGTCTAAAGTCTCACAGATAAGGAATTAAACAATGAAAACTATTGCTAAGAAAATGACTCAAACTTGAAAGTTCTTAAAAAGGAATGTTGGTATTAAATGAAAATTTCAGAGAAATGCTCAAGTGTGATATNATTGAGGGTTTTGTATAGATCACATTACAGATGAGGACTATATCCCCCAAAATTCCAAAATCTCTGCAAAACTACTATTCTTGAAGGTCAAATAACAATAAATTATTAACATTTCAGATCTAAGAATTATGAACAAAGAGGAGAACCTAGAAGAACTTCCTCTCATCCACAGCAGTACTAGAACATCACCTGAATTACAAAATTTGTCATTTTAACTCTTATGATTTCACTTTAATCCTTTTTTTTGCTCTCAAAAGGATGCAGAAAGAAAGAATCATTGGAATATTATAAACTGAACTTTGAGGCAATACACACTGCTATTGGACAGCTGTTAGTGGCCTTTCACCGCTCTTTCTCCCTCCAAGTTATTCACATAAAAAAGCTAGTGATTAGTACCAATTACATGGTAATTGAAAAATATGTACTTTTCCTATGTCAGCAACAACAAAGGAAAAAGAAATAATAGAGACAGTTTTTCCCTCTGTGCTTTATAGACTTAAACATCAACAGCACTGCCTGCTTCCTGTTAGGGCAGACTTACAATAAGCTGAGAAAGTTTTCACCTCAAGTTGAATGACCATCGCTGCTGCAGGTGTTTCTTTAGATACTTTTGAATACAATTTAATTTCTGCATAAAAGATTTCTTTCATACCATTTTATGTTAGGACTGACAAATAGGGGTACTCCTCTAGGAGACAGCAGTCCCAAATTTACTTCTTTTCTCCAGATCAGGCTGGACAGGAACTCCAAATTGGCTCCCTTATGTGATCTTCCCACGGCTTCCACCCACCAAAAAATTGATATGTGTGTTTTAGCTGCACTGTTAAATGACTCTCTCCCAGTCATCCTGTCCTTGATTTGCTAGTGATCTGTATTCTAAATAAATGGAATTTAATGAAAACATTCATTTTGACAGAACTTTTCAAAAAGATAGATTTGACTGATTGGAAATTGTGAAGCCGGTTAACAAGAAATATTTATGACATATTGAATTATGGTTTTCATTTTCTGTCCCACTCACTTCATCTGTATTCTTGCATTTTGTATTTGCCTTCATGTTCTTCCAGTAGCATATAAAATGTTTTGCTTCTTTTAATCAAATAAATAATACAGAAAATAAATGATATAGTCAAAACCAATAGGTAATTGTTTATTTTTTGTCAGGTTCTACACTCATGAAGATCAGTTTTGGATCTTTCCAGCATATGGTCAGATATAGATGGATTTATGATAATAAGCTAAAACTTTCACATTACTGCCTTAGAAAGATAGCATTTATGACAGATTACAACTGAGGGCTTTCAGTAATTTAAATTCTTCAATATTTTTTATTTCTTTTCACATCTCAAAACAGGTTCCATATTTACGTTTGTATGATTTACTCAGCTTTCAAAGCCACATTTTGCTAGTACTGACATTATAATGCACGGCAGGAATCAGACCATATCTATTATAAGAACATTTCTTCACTATTATATGATCAACATAAAAGCAGCTTGGTTGTTGCTATAAAAGCAAACAAACAAAAAAGCTTGTTATTTCAATAATAATACATTTTACAATAAGCAGACTAAATTAATGAATTAAAATACTTGTTTATGCCACTGTGTTCACTGTCTTTTAAGATTCCTTAGCAAAAGAGTTTAGAAAAAGGAATTAAAAGGATGAAAATGGGAAAAGAAGCTTCTGAATATTATTAAATTGATCTAGGAAACTCTATGAATATCTTTATACTGAGAATTCAAAGAAATCTTACTTCTTGAAAGATTAGGCAGTACTTGAATGGGGATTTGAAAAGTAAGACGTACCCATTAATATCAGGACTTACCTGCTTTAAATTGTGCACCTAGACTTCAGACAGATAAGTTGAACAACTTGTGAGAAAAACTGTAATCATTCTTCTATTACAGAAGAAGCAATGAGACATAATTGTGCCGCACAACAAGTCTGAATGTTTGATCCTTATATTCTTTAGAGAATAAATTCAAGATCAGGTCTGAAGTCTACAAATCTTTAGAAGTCAGTCCCATTCTCTTAAACTTAACTGAAAGGGCAATCTTCAATGGCATAAAACACAAATCCATGCAAAGCCATACAAAGATGACCATTGACTCAAGAAGACTTGGATAAAATAAACACAATAACAGAATGAGCAGGTGTTAATCATGATAAACTTTCTTAAAACCAATGAGAGTTTCATTTAGAACTGCAAATAAAAAAATTAAGGACCATAAGTACTAGTAGATTCAACTATGCATGGAGACTCAGAAAATATTTATTAAGAGGTACCATATAATTGCCACAGTAGTATTCTATTAAAACATGAAATTAGAGATTTAATGGTCTCTATTCTATGGCATTATGTGGAGCATTAAATATGTTAAATGTCTCTTAAATCATAGGAGTGAAAAAAGCTCAATTTCGTACATCAGAAAGTCAATGTCAGTTCAAACCCCTGTAAGGACTGGAAAAGTAATTTTTTTGCTTTGAATACTGAAAAATGTGAGTCAGTTCAAACTTTGAATATAGTTTTGATGTGTTCTTAGTCATTTCAGGACATTTTGTTTCATTTCCAACATTTTTAACATAGGAAGTGAAAATTGAATTGCAAATGCTATGTCTTGGGTTGTTTTTTATCAGATTTTTACTGTCCTGTTCTGCTTATGGCATTTCTTATCCATACAGTCTGAACACACACACAGAGCAAGCAATGAGGACACAGAGCTGAATTCTCTTCTCTACTGAATTCTCCTCCCTACAGTGGGCCTCGAAATACTTAGATAGTGATGAAAATGACATCTCTACCTAAGCTCAAATGGAGGTATTAGGGTATTAAAGAAGCTTAACAAAACTTAGAGANACAATAAGCAGACTAAATTAATGAATTAAAATACTTGTTTATGCCACTGTGTTCACTGTCTTTTAAGATTCCTTAGCAAAAGAGTTTAGAAAAAGGAATTAAAAGGATGAAAATGGGAAAAGAAGCTTCTGAATATTATTAAATTGATCTAGGAAACTCTATGAATATCTTTATACTGAGAATTCAAAGAAATCTTACTTCTTGAAAGATTAGGCAGTACTTGAATGGGGATTTGAAAAGTAAGACGTACCCATTAATATCAGGACTTACCTGCTTTAAATTGTGCACCTAGACTTCAGACAGATAAGTTGAACAACTTGTGAGAAAAACTGTAATCATTCTTCTATTACAGAAGAAGCAATGAGACATAATTGTGCCGCACAACAAGTCTGAATGTTTGATCCTTATATTCTTTAGAGAATAAATTCAAGATCAGGTCTGAAGTCTACAAATCTTTAGAAGTCAGTCCCATTCTCTTAAACTTAACTGAAAGGGCAATCTTCAATGGCATAAAACACAAATCCATGCAAAGCCATACAAAGATGACCATTGACTCAAGAAGACTTGGATAAAATAAACACAATAACAGAATGAGCAGGTGTTAATCATGATAAACTTTCTTAAAACCAATGAGAGTTTCATTTAGAACTGCAAATAAAAAAATTAAGGACCATAAGTACTAGTAGATTCAACTATGCATGGAGACTCAGAAAATATTTATTAAGAGGTACCATATAATTGCCACAGTAGTATTCTATTAAAACATGAAATTAGAGATTTAATGGTCTCTATTCTATGGCATTATGTGGAGCATTAAATATGTTAAATGTCTCTTAAATCATAGGAGTGAAAAAAGCTCAATTTCGTACATCAGAAAGTCAATGTCAGTTCAAACCCCTGTAAGGACTGGAAAAGTAATTTTTTTGCTTTGAATACTGAAAAATGTGAGTCAGTTCAAACTTTGAATATAGTTTTGATGTGTTCTTAGTCATTTCAGGACATTTTGTTTCATTTCCAACATTTTTAACATAGGAAGTGAAAATTGAATTGCAAATGCTATGTCTTGGGTTGTTTTTTATCAGATTTTTACTGTCCTGTTCTGCTTATGGCATTTCTTATCCATACAGTCTGAACACACACACAGAGCAAGCAATGAGGACACAGAGCTGAATTCTCTTCTCTACTGAATTCTCCTCCCTACAGTGGGCCTCGAAATACTTAGATAGTGATGAAAATGACATCTCTACCTAAGCTCAAATGGAGGTATTAGGGTATTAAAGAAGCTTAACAAAACTTAGAGACTTCAGGGAAGCTTTCAAGAATAGGATTGCTCTTCATCTAACTTTACCAAGGTTAAGGATCCTGATGAATCTTATCCTATAACTTCTTCTTTTAGACAGTCAAAGGAAATTCCCCAATGATAACCCTGTCCATTTTTTCACAAAGGATAAGAATCATGAGCCTTTATTTTACTCCTCCTGTGCTGCAGTTAAAAGCAAGGAATTACTATTAGACTCTCTGAATTTCTGAAATGGATAGTAAAGTTAAATACAGTCATTTTATATTTAATTCTACAGCAGCTACACATACACATGAATGCTATATGAGCATTTACCATTATAAATGTAGAATTTAAACACTAAGTTATATAAAGGACCTTCAGAGCTCTCACATACTCCTGCACTGGACAGTACAGTTAAAGGATTGGCAGTTCGCAATTGATATATAACAATACATTTTGAATGATGTCCCTTTCATATTATTGTCCTGCTACCCATGAAACCAAGTGGTAGAGTAGCACGCTGTATAATAAGTGCTATAAAAAGATATTGTTTTCTTATTATCATGATTGTGTACCCAGGAATTCCACAGTGTCCATGTGATGTTTGGAAAAAGGAGAAAAGAACAAGTGAAAGCAAAAGCAAAAAATAATTAAAAACTTAAGAACATGCCTCCCCACCCCACCCCTCCCCCCGCCCCCCCTGGATAATTGAGATTATTTTTTTAATCCTCAAAATAATTAAGAAGTAAGAAGCCAAATATGCTTGCACACAGATGGACTGGATGCTGGTTATAAAGTATTCTTCAATATCTTTCAAAATAGCTCTCTGCAGACCAATTATCATGAGATGGGAGTGGAGCTATTTCTTTCCAGTTGTGGGTTTTTCAACCTTCACTTTAGATTTACTCTTCTCATATCAGCACAAGTTGTCTCATTTATGAAGACAGGAATATAAACTTGTCAAAAAAATCATTCATGCGTTTCAAACCAGGAAATAAATTTTACTGCAAGAAATATAAGATTTTATGAGATTGTCACTAAATCTGCTGTGCTCAAGGCTAGAAGAATATTTATACTATGTACACAGACCATTACCAGACACTTTTCTAGTTCAAGTCTTAACTGATGCTACAGAATAATAATATACACATTTAACAATAATGATATTTGGATGTTTATTCCATATCCACTATTAGGAGTCTTTAAGCTCAGAGGTCATTTTGTTCTCGCTCAACTTATTTTCTTTGGCAAAAAAGCTTATTTCAATTCCCACTTTGTTTGTTACCTAATCCCTTATAAATACTCATTGTCAGATTATTTTATTTGACTGACTTTCTCAGAAAATAAAGAAATACCAATGCCCTCTGAATCATTTTAGTATTGTGCTCTCACAGTGAATTTTTTACACAAACCTAGATTATTTCAAAGATTAAATCAATGTAAAATTGGCATGGCTTTTAAAAAACATATGGTGGAAGAGATATTGTTGTATTCTTACAGTATCTTTGTATAACATCTTTTCCACAGCAGACTCTTAGAAGCCTCCTATAAACTACAGGTTTTGTCTCCTTTTGTTCAGCAGCTCTTCCAAATTCTCAGAAACATTACCCAAACTTGCTTTGGTAAATCACTCCTTCTGACAATT
This sequence comes from Sakesphorus luctuosus, assembly GCA_013396695.1. Classification (NCBI taxonomy): domain Eukaryota; kingdom Metazoa; phylum Chordata; class Aves; order Passeriformes; family Thamnophilidae; genus Sakesphorus; species Sakesphorus luctuosus. Next base: position 29,556 of record VWZD01008942.1, on the reverse strand, counting down.
AAGTATGTTACAGTGGATGGAAACTCAAACACTGAGGGAAAATGATAACTTACAATAAAATATTCTTAGCAGAGTACAAATGAAAACACCAGTTCTATTTTTATTATTTCCATAAAATGAAACATCACTGTAAATTATTGTAAATTTTTCAACAGAGATAAGAACAGCAAAGGATCAAATCAGTTCCCTCAATAAAGTGTTCTGATAAAGAAGGATGAATTGAAATACCTCTACCAGAATCAAGGATAAAGTTCAGTATGTTTTTTTGATAGTAAATTATAAAAGCCTTCAATTGACAGAATGAGATTACTTTTTTAATGAAAAGGAGAGACTAGATAGATGAATATACGATCCATTAGATGTAACTTATTTGCCTTATTTGTATTCTTTGCTAGGATCATTACTTCTCTCACCACCATGAGCCTCTGTTATCCTCCTTTCATTAGCCTGTGACTGCTCATCTAAAATAAGGTTCTGGGAAAGAGACGGCCTACTGCTCAGTGGCTTTGCATTCTTTAACAGGGCCAGGTATCATTTGTTTAAGTTTCAGAGGAAGAAAATGTTATTAATCCTAAAGGCAAGTGCTACGTAAAAGGAGCACAAATATGTTCCCTGACACCATCAAAGGTTAGTCACGTTCCATAGCATATACTCAGGCAATATACTAGCATTAGAAACAATCCCCAACNAAAAAAAAATCTAAAAAGAGCATTTACAACACAAGATAATACCAAAAAATCAGTAGAACTTCATGTTTAGTGTCTGAGAGAAACAGCCATATGTTTTCTTTCCTATAGCTAGAATGTGTTGTGCATGAATCTTGCATCTTTAAGATATCAGACTCAATTATCTCTGATGAAGGATGGAACTGTGTGTGCCTAGCAACAAAATATTATGGGGCAAATACACTATAATAGCATTAGTAGTAGTAGCAATAATAATAGCAACAATAATAGTAAATGTCAGTAGATTTTAAGTAGGTTTTATTTAATTCATGGAAACATTTTGTTACTTTTTTGTGTCAGGTCAGGATTTTATGTTTATACAAAATGCACACAATTAATTTATTGGACTTAGACACTCAGAATATCTTGATCAGGTTAGGAAGGCATTTTATGCACTCGAGCACTCAGGGGAAGATCTCTTTCTGTGAAATATTCCAAAGTGAAAGAGAGGGAAAAAAAGCAATATCTGTGTATACATTTTAGATGGTACTCTAATCCTGCAGTTCTTTCATGTCACAGCACAGAGAGCCATTTTCAATTTAAAAATTAATTATTTGATCCTCTTAATATATTGTGCCATTTCTTCTCAATTAATCCAATAGCAAAATACTCAAAATTGAGTACGTATTGTCCAAAAGCTGAACGGAATAATAAATATTCATGAGTCAAATTCTAAAGCCACACNAAATCAGTTCAGTAGTAACTATTAAACATGATATCGGCAGTCATCCCTAAGAATATTGTGGGTCAAAGGCTTATATAGAGGGTTACAAACACAAAGTAGAATAAGAAAGTAGAACTTTGGTCTAGAATAAATGATATCAATGATGAATCTCTGAATTATTAGAGAAATTAATACATACAGGAAGGTTTACCTTTATAAAGNGCACACAATTAATTTATTGGACTTAGACACTCAGAATATCTTGATCAGGTTAGGAAGGCATTTTATGCACTCGAGCACTCAGGGGAAGATCTCTTTCTGTGAAATATTCCAAAGTGAAAGAGAGGGAAAAAAAGCAATATCTGTGTATACATTTTAGATGGTACTCTAATCCTGCAGTTCTTTCATGTCACAGCACAGAGAGCCATTTTCAATTTAAAAATTAATTATTTGATCCTCTTAATATATTGTGCCATTTCTTCTCAATTAATCCAATAGCAAAATACTCAAAATTGAGTACGTATTGTCCAAAAGCTGAACGGAATAATAAATATTCATGAGTCAAATTCTAAAGCCACACTTAAAAGTTCAGCAATTCTGTGCAACAAAAATTGAATCTAGGTGTGAAAATGTGTGTGTAAGCTGACCATTTCTTCTTCACAGTGCTTAATATGTTTATTTTAATGAAGAAGAGGCAACATTTTCTTAGAAGTGGGTATATATCCACTTTAAGCTTCAGGGCAATTTATAAATGCTAACTTATTTCAATGAGTATATTTATAATTTAATTTCATATACAAAAATTTCAGAGATTTTTAAAATAAAATAGAAATTCTGTGGGATTATTCACATGTTCATAAAGAATTTATAGATGGCACAAAGATTTTGTTGGCATTTATTGCTTTTTCTGGGTGGGAGAATCATATAACATTTCCTTCTATGTGAAAGATGGAGGCTGTAGAATAGCTGACTGTACATAATGAGGACCAGCTGCACTGAGAAACTGCTCTGGTGGGAAATCCCTCTGTTAGGAAGCACCATTTTGCTGAGTATTGCCAGCAGGTATTCCTCATGGATTCAATGACTCAGACCAACACTCTGTGTAGGTAAATTAGTGACTAAGTAATTAGTAATTATTAAATGTATTTGGGCTTTAGTTCAGCACTCTGATAAAGAGAGAGGCAATAACCCTGCACTCTTTAATAAATCTTTTAATACAAATGGCTAAAATTTGGCTGCCAAATTGTCTGCTGATGTAAATGTGTAATATTTCAGCTACATCAATGTAGCTATTTTATTTTACATTGGCAGACTATGTTGCCCTTTTAGCAGTGTCATAAGGCAAAACTCAGACAAGCCCAGTATACCAGTGCCAAGGTAATGCAGTACTGATGCAAAAAATAAAGCTCGTGTGTCAGGGTCAAGTGGGGTAGAGCTGGTTGCAATAGTTGAGTCAGAGATCTTCTCAAAGCAACATAAATAATATGTGGATTGTGAAACAACATAATGGGATCTCTATATTCTCATCAAATTCAAAATAATCTTTTGCAAAAAATACTCCCAAACCACCAAACAAAACCCAAGCAGAGAGAGAAGGAGATCTCTGTCTTACAAATGGAATGTATTACAAGTACTGGATTTCTGTATTTTCCTGATATTTCCAAGAAAATGAATCATTTAACTAAACTGTCTTTCTGGGTCAAGCCATGCAAAATGTAATGGACACAGTACCTCCATCAGATAGACTGAATTCCATTCTTCTATTCCATCCTCTGTAATCCACTGGATGAAACTCTTTAGTCATCAATGGAAGCTGAGATGGATGTCAGAAAATTAAAAACGAGCTCTTTCTCTCTAATTCTCAGTTCTCCTCAATGACAGAGGAACTGAAATCCCATTTCCTACACTCCAGAATAGTGTCCCAAAAATTAGGTCAAGGAGCATTTTAGGCAAAATCCTTCTTACAAAATTTATTTTCCTACTGACTCAAAGATGAACAAGCAGGGATTCAAAAGGCAGGAGACAGTAAAGGAGGCTCCATACAGCCAGAGAATAGAATAAACAGAAAAGGTTCTAAGAAGCTCAGGTGTCTAATATGTTGGATATATTTCTATCTAGGAATTAAAGTACTTAAAACCCATTCATAAACATTTTCAGGTATGAAACAGAGACATTTGTTCACATCACTGTGGCTGATGCATTTTCCCATAAATAAGATTTGGAGTCTAAGTAAGGCCAATCAACATAAGTCTCAAAATTATTCCTTAAAAATAATCTCTCCTAAGATCAAAGAGAAAACAAAAGTATTACCCCAAATACTTTCAGTAGAGGTCCATTTTCAGAATTTTTGAGATTTATTGTCATATGATTTTGAAATCAAATACTTAAGATCCTGTAAATCTATAATTTTTATAAAAGCTATCAGAATCTTTAATATATCTGAGTACTATTGCTGTCTAGACTGCATCTTTGCATTTTGGTGGGAAAACAATGATCTAGCAAGAAAATGAGAAAAAGGCTCAGAACTGAATTTCTTTACCACAAAGTGATCATCTTTTCATTGACTTTGTTGTTGCAAGGATCAAATTCACTGATATTATAGTTACAATTTTCAGTATTCTATCTCTGGATATTGAAAATAAACACATGAATCCTTTCACTCCAGTAATATAACAGAGTATTCAGTGCTTTATTCATTTAATATAGAACATTCTAAATTCAGTTGTCTTCAGACTCAACCTTTAAGATGGACAGAAAGAAGGCCTGCTGGTATTCTGATGTGAAAACAAAGGACATAAATGAGGTGCATTGTCCAAGAACTGCTACAAATTGGGCAGGCCACATGTATAATCAGGCTTAAGATGTAAAGAAACATAATAATGATGTGAAGAGGATCTTGAATTCAGTCATTAAAGGTTTGTTCATGAAGATATCACATTCAACATGCAGTTGTTGAGCTCCTGTAAATTATGTTGGCTGCTTACAGTTTTGATAAAAATTATACCTGCAGAGAAGGGCTGATGGTACAGATGGTTGGCTTTTCCATGTTCAGTACTTGCAGACAAAGATGATGATGTGTTCTACATCAGGAGAATTCAAAATTCCCCCTAATATAAGTTGCCCCTAATATAAGTTGCTAATGGAGACAGTGATGCCTTTTTTTCCATTTCTTTCCCATTTATTGAGTGTCTTGAGACTATCTAAGGGTTGGACTTGATGATCTCGGATGTCTTTTCCAACCCAATTGATTCTATGATTCTATGATCCTAACTCAGTGCATTAAATACTGTGCAGAGCAATGCTGTTTCTAGTTTGAGCAAGTTTAGTAGCAGTGAAGCTATACATCTCATCATTTGGAAATGCAGAATGTCACCCATTTTCTCCAAGATTCTTATGGGTAAAAAATAATTTTCTCATCACTGTGAACACATTTAAATAAATATAGGTAATTATCTATCTTTATACAGAAAAACACATAGAGATTTATTAACCA
>VWZD01008942.1:0-23123 GCA_013396695.1 Sakesphorus luctuosus | reverse complement strand
TTTGTTGTTGAACAATTATCTCATTAATGAGATCAAACCAAATCCTCCTTCACAGAGCTCCAAAAGTCAAGCAAGTCTCTATTTATAGTTTTTTTGTTCAAGGAAGTCAACAGTTCGACTTTGAAAATAAACACTCAGAATGAAGAAAGAATGCAAAAGGTATTAGCTGAGTATATGAATACTTAATAACATTTACAGAAAAAATATGCCTGTACATATACCACAGTGTGAAGTAGCAATATGGCTCAGTTCACATCATAGACAAAACAAATATTTTATGAGGCAAATTATAACTTTTTTTTAAAGTTTTCATATTTGATAATCAGGCAAAACAGGACTGCCATGAGGTGAAAAAAAAGCATAATCAAAACAAAATAGATGTCCAAAACTCCCAAATAACAGATAACTAGTCTGAAATACTATTTTAATAGTAGTAAGAAATGTCTTGCTACTACTTCCTTTATCTACACCCAAGAAACTAACCTTAATAGATGCCTCTAAATCATCTGCTGTCCTCTCACTTGACTTGCCAGTTACCCCATACAAAGAAACTGAAAAGAACTCTTATCTCCATTAATAAGCCTGTGCTTTGAATTTAATCACACACAAATTGTAATCTCCTAAACATTTCAGGTCTTTTGAAGTCCTGATGAGTAAGGTTTTTTTATTGTTCAAGTAGTTCTACCATTACTTGAATGTTGAGTCAAATTTTTGTTTGCCATTTCTTGAAGGTCACAGAGCTGAAAAAAGGGATTTTCTACGCTTTTTTAACAACTGCAGCTTGCAAGGCTGTTATTATTTTTGAATTCCATTTAGCACGTGAAAGATATCTTTTTTTTAATAGACTTTCTATCTACTCTCTTAATATAATCAGCTTTATCTGCTGTAATTATCAATTTCTTAATAAGTTTCTGTAAGAACATTATTCTCCTTAAAAGTCAGTTGATAAAATTTTAACTGCTTTTGAATTCCTACTGATTAAAAAAGGTCAGGGTGTATTTTTTTTATTTTTAAAGCGCTACTCTTTTCACTCCTATTAATTTTTTAAAACCCTGCAGGAAACAGAAAATTCATTAGAACTGAAGTCATGTTTTGAATTCATGACAGACAAGCTTCAAACATGTTTTGTTGGTTTTTTCTCTTAAGCCACTATCTGACTGTGAAAGGTCACTTTCTAGATCACCAGCTCCTAGAAGGTCTGAAGACTGGTTTTGGGCTTTTTTTTTTTGGTTCCTTCTTTGTTTCTTTGTTTCTTTGTTTCTGCTCTTGCATCCTGAAGATGGTAGAGTTATCGTAAGCAGATGTTTTTACTTGTGGCAGGAGTATAGAAGATACTGTTTTAGAAATTCCATTGGTTCTTAAACATGTTAAATATTTTTTCACAACCAACAATAAAGGTTTATCTCTTTCACTGAAAATTTTATATTACGCACACCACACCTTGTACTGCTGATTTCGAGTAAGCTATATATTCTTAAAAGTATCATTAAAATAACAAAGAAAATTAAAAAACAATTTTATAGAACGTATTTGACCATATCTGAGAGACTGGATTTGTATCTCTCTAGATTATTTAATTACTGTGTCAGATCAACCACCTTGGCTCTGTGTGTGTCGCAGGAGGGGCCGTGGCTGGGTCTGCAGCCTCACAGCAGTGTCAGGAGGCTCATGGTCTGCAGCCAGCATGGAGGTCAGTGTACTTAATGGTATGAATTCCCAACCAGACTTCACCTCACGAGTCCTCAAGAGGTGACGTTGTTGCTTCTTGTAGAAAAGTATTCAATCTTCATAAATTCAAGCTTGTAGATACAGTTAGCATCATTAAATATTTGAGAAAAAAAATATTTCTAAAAAGGAACACTTAAAACAAGGTTTGATAATTTGCCATTTTGAGACTCATTTAGGGCACTGTAAATGACCAGATGGCCTGTTAGAATTAAGAGACTTTAAGAATTTGTTTTCCATTCCATTCTCATGCTTTTGTATTAAAACTGGACAAGTAGTCTGTTACTTCAAGTGTCAAATTATTTAACAACCAATTTCTATTCATTCGGGTTGAAAATCACTTTCGAAGACAAGAACTGCAGTCTTCTTTTTTCAATTTGATGCCTTAGGGGGTTTGAATTTTTTCATTTTTATAGATTTTAGAAGTATTTTTAACTGTAGTAAGAGGCAAATTTAGTGTGTTAATATTTCTAGCAGCTTAAGTTCAATGTTTATCTATTATAACCTCTACCACATATCAACAGCTCAAATTCTTTTAGCTATTTAGACTTCTCTTCAAGGTAGAAGGCTGGAAATATCAGAAGGCCTGCAGAACAAGACGAGACATAAACATAAGCCAACAACCTTGGAGTCTAAGAATACTGGAAAACCTCCAAGCCCTACGTATGCTGAGGAAGATGAAGATGAAGAAGAGAGGGTCCCACTGTCTCAAATCCTGAGGAGGTGTGCCCAGGGGCATGACAGAGCTGGACCGAGAGATGTGTGAACTGGGGATCGGGTGGATAATATTACAAAACCCATGGAAATCAGTGTTCAAGGACACACGTCATCATGTATTCCTGAAAGCCCTAAGCCTAGACATTAAAGGATCTACTTTTTTATCTTATCCTAACTTGGCTCAGAGTCCAGTTTTTGGGGTCTCTCAAGGCATCAAATTCAGTATCTAACTTAGGTAATTGTCACAGATTCTGAAAGGTGATCCAGTCTACCCATGTGAAATATGAGTTAACCACTGAGTATGGGAAATACCAAGGAATATTATTCACTTGAACTTCAGTCTAAGGGAGAAGTAAATTAAGCAAAAGAAAGTAGTGATTTCAGACATCACAAAGGTGACACCATGTTTCCAGAAGTGTCCTATCCATCAAGATGTACTAAACTCTTACACAGTACTCTCTACCTTTCCTTTTCATAAAGCTGAGAGAATATGTGGCTGAGAATACAAGATTTTAGGAACAGCAGAGAATTTATTACTGGTTCTTTTTCTCACAATGTTCAGTACAGATTAAGACTCCAGTTTCACTTTTCTGGAGTACTGTAACCACCACACTATTATCCATACAACAACCAGGTCGAAAGAAGCTAGTTAAAGTCCTGACATTGCTTCTGAGGTCTCCCCAAGAGATTTAGGTTCTCAGATCTTTATCCAAAATCTGTCTGTATTGGGTCTCAGTGTAACAGTTGGCAAGGAGGTGATATTCCACCCATCCCCTCAACCACCAATTAATCTTAGGTTTTGGGGTGATTCTTTTCTTCTGTTCTTTCTCTAAAGCTGTCTTGTTTGCAGTCAGAAAAACAGGTGCTGTGAGTTTAAGCTTGCTCAGAGGTGGAGGTGGTTAGTTATTATTTGATATTTTGCTTGTTTAGTATGTTTTTCAGCTTCTGTTTTTTTGCTATAACCTCTCATGTTCCCAAGCAATAAAAATGTAAAAAAATACTATTTTATTTAGGTGGTACTTGACCTCTTAGCCCTTTCTTTTTGACCTTTTCCTATCCTGAGTCTAGATACACTTGAACCAGACAAATATTCTAAATCAGAGAATCAAGAGAATACATCATTAAAGATTTCACATTTTATGTTTGCATGTCTGAATAAAATAATAAGAATACATTATTTAACTGTATAGCTTTTTAACAGAGTGATCCCCATCTGATCATTCAAAAATATTAGGTAACACCAATTAAAAAAAAAAAAAAAAAAAGAGGCAAGCAAGGAGAGAAAATACATTAAAAAAAAAAGAAAAGGAAAAAGTGAATTGGAAAATTATTTCAAATCCAATTTTCAGCAATCCCTTGCAGGTTTTAAAGCAGTTCTTTACAAAACACTAAAAATGCCTCTCTGGATGAATGAATCTTCTGTAATTGCATCTGTGGTTTTAGATGTTGTTTAGGCTTGGGGTTTTTTTTTCTCCTTTTTTTCTAACAACAATTTCCCAGTGTTCATTTTAACTGAACAGAAGTATTCATGAGATTGAAGTAGAAGGGAAATATTTTTCTGGATCACAGCCAACCACTCAGCACCTTACAGAATCAAACGTCAAGTTAATTTATTTGATTATTGAGCCTGTCATTTTGAAAAGAAAATCTTTATATAAATCTTCATTTGTAGATCATCTAGTAATATTCTCTGACGCAGCTTACTATGAAAGAGCCTTGGAGAGAACAAGAGGACTAAAGTAATCTCACTGTTTCCATAATAATATGATTTTCTTTTTCTCTATTTGCCACTCTGCTGTTTTACACTGAAATTTGTCTCTGTCAGGCCCATGAGAGTGCCACCAGCCCTGACTGTCCCTGGGGTTCCCCTCACCTCTCGTCAGCCCCAGGATAAAAAATCAGCCCCTGGGGCCATCAGCTCCTGCTCCAGTGGTGCTGCAGCAGGGCCAGTCTCCAGCTCCCCACAGCCCTGCCCTGCCCTGCCCGGACATGGCCTTGGACATGGCTGAGCTGACACCACCCACAGACCCCAGCCTAGCCTTGGCCCATCCCCATCCCCAGGGAGGTTTCCAATGCCCAGGGCTGCGGCTGCCCTGGTGGCCCTGGCTGCCCTGCTCCTGGCTGGGGGTGTTCCAGGCTGCCAGGCCCTGCTGCCCATGAGGTGCTCCCAGCACTCCTGTGCCCTGTGGCCCCCAATACTTTCCATCAGTTCTCCTTATCTATATTTTTCTGTCTATAATACCAGACATTTCTTGGGCTGTTCCAAGCCTCATGGTCACTTCCAAATTCTGTGTGCACTTATCTTTTCCCCATTTAATTAACTTGTTCTATAGTTGCTTAGCATTTAATAGAAATAAATTAACATAATCCAATGTCAGAAGTTCAGTCTATTTTAGCACAAGTCATTACTGTTTGGACAGTTTTCCTCCCATTACTAATTTAAAATATTTTTCTGTAATTATCTAATATATTCTCCCTGATGTCTCAATTCTCCCTTTTTTTTCTTTTTTTCATGTGGTTTGTGCCCAGCATAGCTGCAAAGAGAAGTATAGAAGCCTATATAAATGTTGAAAGTGACTTTCACTGCATTTTTTATGTCTTATGATCCTTTTCCCCCACTTTACCAATTCTTAGCTCTCATTAAAGAAATCCCCAAAAAACCAAAACAAATGACTCATAAATGAAGTTTCCTTTTAAAACAATTTTTAAAAGCAGAGGGAGGTGCTTGATTTCTTTTAAGTGAATCAACTGATTTTAAGTATTTATATAAGGAACTTAGTCTTTCTTAGTTTTCTAGTACAGTCAGTGTGATTCAAGGGCTCATCTAGAGGGAGATTTATCTGAACCGGGCTTCTGCTCTGGAGCACTCTCTGAAGGAGTTTCTTTCCCTTTATAAGTGTTAATAGAGCCTACTGAGAATAGGTTTCTGCTTACTTCACACTCCCACTGTTTTCTACTCAGCCTCTGGTTATGAAGTTGCAGAAAGTCACGAAGGGGAATTTCGATATGCATCACGATTTATATTCATAGAAATAACAAGAGCTCTAATTTTATGGGGCTACTACTGTTCAAACTTCAAGTCTTTGGGAGACATAAAGAAAATAAAGACTTTCTAAAGGAACCTCAGATGTATCCACAAAGGAAGTAAAAAATAAAACAAGTATATTTCAGAGGTTTTCTATTTACTCAGCAACCATTTGAGGGCTCATGACCCACCTATAATTCACATCCTCTGTCCTTTCAGCAAGGTTTCCCCTTAATGCAGAACTCCCTCCATGAAGTCTTGGTCCCATCTTCAGTTGTGAAATCTCAGACCTCAGCCATAGTTCACTCACAACTACAGTCTCCTTTATTTTAAAGGACAAGGTGCCATTAAGTGTCTTTAACACACAATTCCCTTTGAATTCTGTTAGATTACTTTTCTGTGGAAAGTTCCACTCAGTATATGACCAATCCTTCACCATTCTTTGATAACATGCAGATCAGCTCATGAGGTTATCTATTTGAATGAAGCATCTCATATAAAGAAATTAGTACATTCTTCATGGCAAAATAAAATGATAAATAATATTTTATACTAAATGAATGGAAATTATAAGAAACATATGCCATATTATGTTTTTCTCTTTAAGCTATAGTATACTAACAAACACTGTCAGTACTCATAGCACTGAACAGGACTCAAATAACCAACTTTTCCCTTTGTGTTTACATAGCATGTATTATCACTAGTGTAGTCTTTTGTATTTGAATTAGACTGTAGGGATTAGATTTTAATCTGTACTCAGTAAGTAAGGATAAATAAACATTAGACAACAATTTAATTTATCAATTAAACACATAAATGAAATTTATATAGATTTTGAAAAGACCATTTCTTCAAGATATTTAAATGAAATTCATTTCAATTTGATCACAAAGATACCAATGAATGAACCAACATGCATTAAGTTCTTATTCATGTTTAAGGAACATCCAGTAATGAGTGCTTGGGATTGACATGGCTGCAATAGTTTTCGTTTGTCTATACCATTATCATAAAAAGGTTCTGCCTTCTAAAGATACCTTGGAAATCCCTAATTCTTCACAGAAAACTTAATGTGTAGAATTTGATCCTTCAACTTTGTGTTAACATTTACATGGGGGAAAAAAGAAACCCACCAAAATTCAGAGGACAAGGCAGTTTACGGAAAAAAAAATATTCAGAATGCATTTGAAGATGATTAAAATATGTTAATGCACTGACATTTTGTACACCATGCAAGGACCAGTATATAGGACTGGTTTTCATCAAAAAGTCTACTTGTTAAATACCACGGGGGAATACAATGATTCTCACTGCACCAGACACTGCTCTTCAGAAACAGGCAATTCTTTTTCTTCTATTTCTGTCAAGGTCTTTGATAAGATTCTCTTTTTTCTATGAGGAAATAAATGTATGTTATTTCAGTCTATTCCACAATAATGACCATGGTGTTTGTACATAGTTACATACCCACCTGTGTATGTAAAATAGGCAGAAAAATAAACAAGTGAAATCTACCCAGCAAATTGGGTAAATAAGGATAAGAATCACAGAAGAAAAAATATTACTGGTGAGAAGTATGCATAAAAATACTACACCTGTTCTATTTTCCACATTCATGCAAAGCCTAGAACTTGCTTACATGAAACCTAGATTTACACTATCATAAAATAAGTTTGAATATCCTTATCTGAAAAATGTTCATGGAAGCTCAAAACAGAAGATTTAAAGAAAAAGATAACTACAATTTAAAACACAATGTAATTAGGCTATGAAAAATAAGGAAATCTCTCAAACATAACTGATCACTAACATGATTTTAGAATAGTTAATAAAAATACATTCAAGTATAATGTGTTATTTATTTATGCTTTCCTTTAAAAGCTGTTTTGAAAGTAAATATTATTTATTAATTTTTAATAGTTCTTTGTTCTGGGCTCAAGCCATGTTTTCCAAATCAGACTATTTTTTAAATACACAAGCCTGACAATCACACCACAGGGACTATTGCTAACCAAGTTGACATCCAACTTAGTGATAGTCACATACACAATACCTCTGTCCCAGATAAGCCTTCACCTCAGTGTATACACTTAGAGCTTTCATTCCATTAATCTTGTTGCTCAGCCCCTTTCATATAAAAGCATTGAAGATTTAAATAATTAATCAGTTACACAAAAGCAGTAGGAGGCAATTTGCATAATAACAAAAAGGGTATGATATTAAAATACTACCTTTAAAAATATTTAATATTTATTAAATTCTCTAATAATTGGACATCCTTTTGTCTTAAGTCTCATCACCAAATTCACCCTTAATTCAACAGGATGATTTGGTTGTGTCTGCCTTTTATTCACCTGGAATCTGAGTATTTTCTCAGCTCCTGGCATTCAATTTTGCTCTCTCCCTTTTGATTTTTAACTCTTCTATTTTCATAAGCCAATCGTGCCCTTGAACATAACTTTTCAGGCAGTCCACATGCAAAATACATAACATGCTTCAGAAAATAATTATGGCACAATGTGCAATCAGACCTTGAAACCATGTCAAAGGTAACCTTCAGCCCTATCGTCCTCAGGCAGTAGTCAAGAAATGTCTGATGCTCATACATACAAAATAGAGTCAGTTCTGACTAAGAGGATTTGAATGTGATTCCTAGGTTACTAGGAAGAACAAAGATATGTGGTATAAATAGAAGGAATACATGAAAGCAATCAACTTAAGGAACTATGACATTTCATGTCCCTGCATCAATGGGTCAAAGATTACTGCTTTATGTGGCATAGGAGATAGAGCACACCAAGAGGAGCTAAAGGATGAAAGTACCAGTGGCTTGAACCAGAAAACATTTTTAAATTTCCTTTTGTGTTTTGCACTGCATCTGGTATATCTATCTTTTTGCATGGTCTGAGTATTATTTTGAAAACACTACAATGAATACATTGAATAAAACCAAAGCATGGTCAAGTCTATAGAAAAAAAAATAAAAATAATCACACTGTTTCAAAGGTGTCCTTTCATCTTTTACATGCTTTCCCTCATGATCACTTTGATTGCATTTGAGTAATAATCTTTTCAGGGATATGCACAAACTACCTCGCACCACAAGAAGACAATATAAGGACTATGATAATGTTAAAGCAGTATCTTTCAGAAAAAGTGATAGAAGATGCAGATAACAAAAGAATCTGATGACCACATTTCAGCCCAGTTCTGTAATAAAGGACTACTTTCCAAAAACCTGGTTGTAAAGCTTCCTGTACTGTTGTCACTATTTTTAGAGATACTGTGAATTTATTTTTATTATATTGGAGACATCTGAGAATGGGACTCTAATAGATTCCTTTCATGCTTTTTCTGAACTTCAGGCTGCAAAACACCATCCCCAGTCTCTTGCATGTGCCAGTTCTAATGCTTATGTGGCCAGAGGTACAAAGGGTAAGTTTATGCTAAAGTTTACAGTTATGATTTGCAAAATCTGCTTTCAATCAGATCTCTGAAATGCTTTCTCTCAGTCTGCAGCTGCATGTTTGCTACAACAGGTTAAAGGAAGGAACTTGACCTCTGATTTACTCATCACACCTTTCAGGGCAAGTACTCATAGATTCCCACCCTATGTCCTGATCTGTCATTAAAAGGGAAACGGGAGAAGGAAAACTTCAGTGGTCAAAGATTGGTGCAGGTGTTTCAAAGTCAGCAAGCACTTCATATGGTCTGAAATTTCCAGATAAATTCATGACTAAGCTACAAGCTATAATTAGAGCTGAATATAACAAAAAAATAAAAAAAACTCACAAAAAACCCTGCAAAACCGAAACAGAACAAACAAGAAACCAAAAAAACCCTAACCAAACACCACCACCACCACCCCGCAACCAAATAAAAAAGACCAAAAAAAACCAACCAACCAACCAACCAAAAAGAATACAGAAAAATACAGCACAATTACGGTTCGTTGAGAGAACTAATAATCAGGAGTAATGGTTTTACATGGGACCTCACTCTTCCATTTTAGAATAGGGTGATCAGCTTGATTGCTTGTTTTTTTTTCCCTCTAGGCTAAAAAGTAAATAGTGTTAAATATGGTCTTTAAGTACCCATTGTTGGTTGATTGCAAATAGGAAACACTTGTTGGCATACAGTAATTTATGGTCTTACAAGATAACAATTTGTTATCTTCAGCACTAGTGTTAGAGGCTTCAATATTTTAAGTGCTACTTTAGTCAGGAAATCCATTTTATAGGACAGAAAAGAGCCAGTGCCCTAGGGAAATGTCCATGCAAGAAGAAATTTCTTGTAACAGCTGCTCTTAGAAATGTTTGACCTTATTTTGACTGTAACCAAAATTAGGGAACTGTGTAAAATTTGGGAAAAAAAAGTGTGAAAGTAGCATAGGAATAAATTAACATTATACTCAATAGGCTTTAAACTACTACTCTGTTGTTTTGGCTCTTAGGATCATCATTATTTTAAAGGCTAGTATTCTAGTAATCACTGTATCTGCAATCCATATATTCTGCCAAGCAATATTATCCTATTCTGAAAAAGAAAAATGTAAAAGATTACAATTTAGGCTCACAAGAGATAGGACAAAGGTGTTGTTTGTTTGGTTTTTTTAAGCTAACCTATATTTATCTAAAGCAATTTGTTTTTTATATATATCAAGGGATGTTCATTAAGAAATATGAGTCACACTTGCAATTTCTGAAAATCCTGCATTTTCTTAATCTTTCTCCCTTCCAGTAGCTGAAGAGAGCCCACAAAAAAGATGGAGAGAGACTGTTTACAAGAGCCTGTAGTGATGGGGTAGGGGGGAATGGTTTTAAACTGACAGAAAGTAAGTTTATATCAGCTATTAGAAAATTATTTACTAAGGGTGGTGAGGCACTGAAACATTGCCTAGTGAAGTTCTGAGATCCCCATCCCTTGCAGTATTCAAGGCTAGGTTGGATTGGGGCTCTGAGCAAACTAGTCTAGTGGAAGGTGACCCTGCAGATGATATATGGAGGTTGGACCTTGTCTTGGTTTGAGCTGGCAAACCGCCAACCCTCCAAGCACAGAGTTAGAGCTTCCCCTCCCCACCCCCAGCCAGTAAAGGGAGGAAAGGAGAGAGGGAAGGGGGTAAAAAAAACCTTTCAAACTACATTTATACCAACACTACATGTATTTTACAGAAAAGGAAAAGGATTAGATAATTTACACACTAAGACAAGCTAGAATACAGCATGACACAACTTTTCTACCCCTCAGCAAACACACAAACCTACAACTAGACTCTAATTCGCTCCAGAGGACTCAGTCCCCAGAGAAACAGAACCCGAGCAGAGAGGAGAGAGCCAGAACAACACATTTTACTTCTCTTAGAGCCAGTGGTGGGCCAGGCCCTCTCCATCTCCTCTGGGACAGCATCGTGCGTCCTCCCCCGAGGAAGCTGTGGGGTGACTGACCAAGCTACTCCCACACTGATTCTACTTCCCGGGAGAAATGATGTTGTAATATAGTATAGAATACAATACTACTGGCTAGAAGCAGTCAGCTGGTAGCTCAACTCAGCTCAAGTCAGCTGACAGCTTCAGGCCTGGTCTGAATGTCAAAAACTCAAATTTAGGCCTACTTAAGTGAACCCATGACAGACCTAAATCATCTTCATGGTCCCTTCCAACCTAGGCCGTTCTATGAATCTACGACTATATGATTTTTCTGATCCTGTCTTCTATTTACTTTGTCTTATAAATAGAAAATTGCATAGATGATACATTAGAATTTCTAAAGCAGTATCTATATATATATTATTTCCCTAAGACATCAATTTAATTTCCTTCAGGCAGGGTATATCAAATCATGCATTCTGAGTATTGCCTTCAGAAAAAAAATTAACATGTGGAAAGGGTAAAATGCCACCAATTTAGAACTTCTATGGTGACCGGTCTTTTTATATTTCTAAATATAAATTTTCTTCATTGAGATGACATAGAAGGTGTTTCTAGATATGGGAATTTTAATATAGTCACCTTTTAGGTATCATCTTTTGACAGATATGAAGACGCAGGCAATTTGTCCTTGTTGATTCAGCTATATAGGTAACTGATTACCAGATTGAGATACTACTTTGTTGGAGTGATTTGATCTTCGCAAATGACAGTGTCAAGTTATTAAAATAAAAGAAAGACCTTCTCTGCAATAAGGGAAGATGTTCCATTTTGAGGAAAGTAATGTGAAGGTGAAAACTGGATGTCTTAAATTGGAAGGTGACAGTGTATTGATTTAAACAGCAGGAGGATTTCATCGTGAATGTGAGAAAAATTTGTCCCACAGGTTATTGAATATATTAAATGTACTTAGGAAGAAATAATAATTCAAGCTCTGTGTTATTTTAGCAGGGCATGTACAATGTATTTTTTTTCTTCGCTATAAAGTTTCTCTTTCAGCAGACTGTATTTGAAGCAAATCTCTGGAATATTTTCTCATAAATTCTATCTATTTTCATATCCTCTATGAAGGTCATAAGGGGGGAAATCTATTCAGTTTTAATAAAAATATCGCTTATGAAGATAGATTTTTAATTTTTATTTTTTTACATTTTAAAGGTTGCTAAAAGATAAAATAGATCACCTACACTCATAGAAAAGTAGCAGGCTAGCTATGTTTTATTCTCTTATTAGTCACAGGCATGACTATCTGTCTTCAGTAGGCACACAGTGTCAGTAAAATTATCTTGCATTTCAACTGAGCCTTGTCTAGAATTACATGAAAAACCTCAAGTATATATTGGGAAGGGAGGAGCTGGAAAGCAGCCCTCCAGAAGGGGATCTGGGGGTGCTGCTTGACAGCAGGCTCTGTATGAGTCAGCAGTGTGCCAAGGGGGCCAAGAGGGAAAACCGCATCCCAGGGTGCACCAACAAGTCACTCAAAAGGGATGATTATCCCCCTGTATTCAGTGTTGGTGTGGCCTCACCTTGGGTACTGTGCAGTTCTGGGCCCCATGACTGAAGAATGTGAAGGTCATTGAATGTAACCAGAGGAAGGCAACAAAACTTTCACCAGGGCTTGAATAAATGAGAGTCCATGGGTTTTTCACAAAGGCCTCATTTTTATTTCCTGCTAAAATAACAAAGCAATTTAAACTCTCCACTTCTGAGAAACAGTAGAAACTTCCATGCACCCAGGTAATTGATTAAAATGTTCTTTCTTTAAAACAGATTTACAGCATTTGCAAATGAAGATGAGACCATTTCCGAAAGAAAAAAGTGATGAGTGCCGACTATGTCTATATACATAAGCAGATACAAAGAGCCATGAGCGCTCAGCAGGCACATTGCAAGCTGGAAGCTGTATTGTGTCTTCATTGTGAAGTGTGAGGACAAAACCATTCCAAAGTTCCTGGATTTGTTGTTGCCAATCTGATGATACTCTAATGATACTCTGACACCTCTTAATCTCATGCACAACAGAAAGGAAGCTCTTTTTAATTCATACTTTTAATAATTTCTGTGCCATGAACAGAAGCTGCAGTCACATACATTGGCAGTCATTGCACCGGATAAATCAAACATCAGAGAGATGGTTCCATCCTAAGAGACGTTATGATGTGAATTGGATCAGAGATACTGGCTGTGGTGGTATGGAATAAAACAATTATCCTCCTATCACTCTACTACTATGAAAAAACAGGTTTGCCCTATTTGTCGACCTGTAGTCCACATTAAAAGAAAAGATAAACCTTTTGCTTCTTTTAGAAGTCATCAATTGAAGCAATGTAATTTCTCCCAAGAGCAAGGGAAAATTAGAGATGAAATTAGGACCTTATGAGTCATAGCTTGTTCTCTCTTCTATTTTGGGAGTACAACATCTGTAAGCTACCCTTTATTCAAGGATATTTAGAATTGAATTCCTTGTATTTTTATCAAGGACTAATCCAAGTCCTTGATTAAAACCAATTAAGAATCTAGGACAGAATGTGTGTTTGATTCCTTCTATTTCCTACAGTAAAATAAGAATGCAAGATAGAGACTGTGAGATTCTTTTTGTTGCTGGCTTTGGGGTTATTTTTCCCCCCTCTGTGCAAGAAAAAGGAATTATATTGGTACTTCTTTGGTAAAATGAAAATGATACAGAAGTTAAGAAGCTTTACAGTCAAATCTCCTAGAAGTTTACAGCAACTGAGTCATCTGTATCAAATGCAGAAAGCCTTAATGGCAGTATTTCTCCCTAAAAGATTCTCAGCAGAAGAAAAGTTTCACTGATTATGTCATCCTTGGGACTAGTGCAATCCCACTGAAAGGATATGGCCATGAATTTTTTCCATGATTATTCTCAGTGTGGTACTTGGTTGTGGTCTGGGCAACCTGTGTAAATCAACGTATTATTTGTTACCTTTTTACTTGTCTGAAATACCTTCTGATAGAAACTCAGTTAGTCATTATGGATGAGATTATAACAGAAATATTAGGAATATAGTTTAGTTGCTATTAAAATGCAAAAATATTTTCACAGAGAACAAATATTTACAATCGGACATTATTTCTTTTACGTGGAACGCATCATCATGGCTGGGCTTAACAAATGAAGATTTAGGAAGGGCTCTACCCTTGTGGGTGTGTCGTTTGAGCCTGTGCATTGGATTTTTAGGTGAGGCACAGCGTGCGCAGAACTGGCGCCACCCTTTAACTCCTAAGGCTCATCTGTCACGGCTGAGCGAGCTTGGACAAAGACAATGATGTTCTCAGGACTAGAACCTACAGCCCCCGGTATTCCCAGGAGGTCTCCCATCCAAGTACTACTAACCAGGGCTGACCCTGCTTAGCTGCCGAGATCTGATGGGATCGGGCATCAAGGTGACATGTAACTGCCTTATATGGAACAAAAATGAAATGTTAAAAATCAAAAACAGTCACATACCTGCATAAATGTTAAACATTGATTTAACATTTCTAGCAGACATGAAAACACAAATTTATTCATTATATTTATAGAAATTACTTTTGATTTTCTTTACATGTCTAAGATCTGACTTTTTGCAAATTAAGATTGTATCAGTACAGAAATGTATGTTCCTTCTGGTTTTATTCTCTTCTCTTAAATTCTGCTGAGGTACAAGTATTTATTTTATCCTTTCCCAGATCTCAAAGTGGAGGTAATTAGTTTTAGGCAAAATACATAATACAATCCATAATACAATGTGTGAGAAATGAGTAGGAAAAAAATGGAAAATTCTGAAACTTTTTTCTTCCCAGTTTTTCAACAGTAATTTTATTACATCCTGTACTGCTATGCATTCTCCTAATCAAAGATTTGGCACTAATGAAAGCCAAAAGGAGACATTATTATGGTTCCCTAAATGGAAATCATAATTTTCAATTAGAAGTGAAAAGATGACTATGGATTGCCTTTCTCAGCTGCTAACCTTTACCTGCAGATATCCATTGAAGGATGCAATGAACAGCCATCACCAGAAAAGCTTTATTCATTCAGTATTCTCAGATACCTTGCAGAGGCTTTTGGAACTACTAAAGCAAAAAACCTCATTGTTTTTTTCTAAAATGGAAAACACAAAACCACACTGGAAGAATATTTTTAGCTCTATATGCTGTATTAATAGGTAAGCAGTAAACATATTTTGATCCTTCAGTGTCTACCAGTCTGATTGCAACGAATATCATGGGAGGTCCAAAACAATTCAGGAAAAAGAATGCATTTGTTTTGTGCTATCCTTCCAAGAATACATATCATTAGCTGGTGCAATCATAGAGTCATACAACTTTTAACTCTATGAACCACAGCACAATGCTCCCCTGCCTCTTTGTGAGCACCATAATGACATTAAGCAGCTACCTCACACACACTTTTTCCATTCTGATTATGTTAAGAGGCTCATTTCCAAGGGATGGTTAGATGGTTAGATTATTGCACTTTACTTTTTTTCAATTCTATTTTTTGTGTGAAATATTGCAACCCCCTGCAACTATAGAGGATTTCCTACTAAATGAAAGATTTAACATCCATTTCTTTTAGTCAAGCAGAATCTTCATAATAGTATTAAAAGCATGTCTCTCACAGTATCTTTGTGGACAGCTGAATAAACACCTCATGTGATGGGTAGGCAACTGACTCATGGGTCAGGTACAAAGGCTTATAGTAAATAGGCTTACACCACTAGTGGGGTTCCATCTTTGGCTCAATACTCTTCAACATCTTGGATGCTGGCCTTGAAGGTATACTAAGTAAGAACAGAATGACATGAAGCTGTTTAGTTTGGATAATAGCCACTGGAACAGGCTCCCCAGGGAAGTCATCACAGCACTGACACCAAGCCTGACAGAATTCAAGAAGCACTTGGGCAATACTCTCAGGCACATGATGTGATTCTTGTCAAATAAGTTTTCAATTACATCAAAATACACCTCTCAAAAATGAGTCTAAATGTTTGTAAGTTTCAAAACAGTTAAAAAGATTTGAACAAGTGAGTGTTACTCTACCAGCATGTTTAGGATTTTCACTGTAGTTTATTTTTACAGGTAACCCTACAGAATGTTTTTAAAATGAGATAAAGTCATTTAAGGTCTTACAAACCAAAAAGCTATTTTTCAAAACATTCTGTAGGGTTACCTGTAAAAATAAACTACAGTGAAAATCCTAAACATGCTGGTAGAGTAACAGTCACTTGTTCAAATCTTAACTGTAGCATTTTGTGCATTTGCTTCTTCCTTTGGAAGTAGCTAATGCACGAGATCAGACTGTTCTTTTGAAGGATCAACATCTGATTGGATGTTTTTTAATACATTTATTATAAAGATATAGAAGCCCTCACTGTTGTCCATTTAAAGTGCAGGTACTCTATCCATATTTGAGCATCAATATAAGAAGTCGTTCCAAGAAAAGACAGAACAAGTAATAGATATTCCTAATTTATGAAGATGTTCATGAAATCAGGACACTTTTCTTGCACTGCCTAAACCTAGCATAAGTACATAATTTCAAAACAGACCTCTAATCCTTTCACACACAGTGGGTACAAACTTGTTGAAAAAAATAAATTATAAATCTTAGTTAACACAAAGTTCTTAAAGAAAGTATGTTCAGAGTGTACAAACATCAGTGTGCCCCGTGAATTGCCAAAACTCAGAGAATAACCTAAAAAACATACCTTTTTCTTTTCTTCTATGAAGTTTGGAAGCTTTTTGTTCTGTTTTACTATATAGGCTATGATAAAAAATATTTTATGAGACCACACTTTACTAGCTTAGTCCACTGGGTCAATCCATCAAGCCTGGAAGAGGCAGAGTTTGGTGCGTTTAGGTAAGTGGAACTCTCTGTCAAAAGGTTCTTGCTGAGTTCCACTTTCGACAATTACATTTCAAGACTGTCCATACTTGCCCCTGATGACAGAATTACATAGAAGTTACGTAGCGTCAGATGGTGGAAAAATAGGCCACAAGAGCACAGAAAAATCTGTTAAGTGCATTTGAGGTTGTAAGATAACAATCACAGCAGTACAATGTACTCACTCGAATATACTTGATTTTAGAAACTCTGAAAATGTACACATAGCTTCTGATGACACTCTAAGTTATGTGCCTGTTGCTTCAGATGTTTGAAATGGAAGATGTAGTGACATGACAGTCAAAAAACAATGGCATATGAATAGAGATTATGAACTGTGTTTGCACAAATACAATTTCTGTGACTTAACAGAGTTAAGAGAAAAATATAAGATTTAACAACAACAACAACAACAAAAAAGAATTATCAAAGGTCATAATTCCAATGTCTAGAAAAACATGTCAATAGCAATGGGAGTAACACTTAGGATTCATTTCTGGGAATTTAGAAGTTAGAATGAACTAGAAAATCAGCTATGTAAACTGACATTAGGTAACACAATTATTAGCCAACTGAGAAGACAGGCCAGGGACCAAACTGGCCATGAAAGATGCATGAAGCTTAGTGATGTAGGTGAGGGGAGTGAAGTTTGCATTGGCTTCAACAATGCAAACAGTCACAATAAGCTTAATGAGATTAAATAAACCTCCTCTCTTGTGTAAGCATGAAACTGTGATTTACTTAGCACACTCCACTCCTGGGTCATTCCCATGTTGTACTACCTCTGGTGTTTTCTACCAGGAAATCACCTAAGTTTCCTGTGGAAATCTAGTGGAGGTAGGGGAGGGCTGTCCAGAGGCACTAAGGTAACATATACCTGCATATCAAAGTTTAAAATGCAGAGTAATTCTGTATAACAATTACACTATTGAAGATAAATTTCAATATATTGTAGAGTATTGTACACTGCCAGCATGAACCAATCTGGCTCATGAGGTCATATACTTCTTACCTGATTTGATTAGTGCTGAACAGGACAGACCAGACCAGACTAGACTAGACTAGACTTGAATAGAATAGAACATAGCTCAGTTGGAAGGGACCTATAATGATCAGTCAAATCCTAAGCAGTTCATTTACAACATACACTGTTTCAGTGTTTTAACTTGCAAACCAGGTACTCACTGAAATGAAGCAAGCTACGGTTCTCAGTAACTTGAAGATGTAGCCTCCTTGTAAACTGAACCTTTGATTTATATTGCACTCTGTAATATCATTACTTATAAAGAGCTATAATTGCATGTGGATATAATTTCTGCTAAAACGAAGTCCAGCCTTTTCAGACAGAGTATTTAAAATGGATGCTTATTGCCAAAAAGAGATAAATGATAGTCTATTCTTATCTACATGATTTGTAATTCTGCAAAGAAGAAAATGTGAAAATCCAGGGAACCTCACAAATGCTAAGTCAGTTTTACAGTTTTGAATTCAGAGTGTCTCATTTTACCACAGTAGATGTTTCATTTAACTCTGGCTTCCAAAATACTTATTTCATATTTCTAGAATTCATCTAAGGTTTTGACTTTCCCTTTTTTCCTGTCATAAGACTCTGGCTTACAAATGCCTGATTCATATTTCTAGACATTATCTCTGGTTTAGTCTTTAACAGCTCACACAAGAACATCAAGTTCATCTTTGAATATGGTAACTTTTTTGAAGATTGTTTAAGTTTTTCCTTTCTAAGTGTATGACATCATGAGTATATTTAACTGCACAAAAATGTTCTAGGGCTTTGTGGCTTTAATTTTATTGTTTTTAGGCTTTGCTGTTTTGGTTTTTTTTCCAGGGGTTTTTTGAGGGAGTGCGAGTTGTCAGGTTTAATTTTTACTGTTACACAAGCTAAACAGGGATACAGCATATTGAAGTCTCACCATGAGACAGATGATTCAGGTCATATCACTTTAAAACAATGCTAGACATAAATCCTTCTTTTGCATTTTTCCTGCCAACATAATCCTGAAAAATGCACCACAAACCATTATAGCTAGATTGGAAAGATGTTGTTACTTCTTAAAGCATATCCATGAAGACTAAGAGTGTAGATACTGAAGTGGAATTGAGTAGTATCTAGACTGAATCAGTCACATCATTCATACTATTCCCCTTTTTGTAATATTAGAACATACTTTGAATTAGGATATCTATTTTTCCTAATCCTCCCACTCTGATGAATTTCTATTATTTCTCCTAAATAATTCTCTAAATAGCTTAGGAATTTTGAAAATTAAGCTCCACTGCTGAATCACTTAAATGTATTATAAAAAATTACTGCCATCCTACATAGTGCTCAAAGCATGGGGTGTAGGGGTGGGGAGACAGCTGGATTTAGTACTTCTATGTGTTACAGTATTGAATTTTTCAAGATACAGGAGCATTGCCCTGCACTGGGAAAATTTAGCAACTTCCTCTACCTCCAGCAGTATCTTCAGTCATCATTGCGATGATTGACGTATGAATAGGAACAGAAACTGCTCAGCTGAGCAGAGGCAGGATCCTCACAAAGCTTGAAGTGCACAAGTAATTAAACATAGGACATCAGCATTCCACTTTTCAAACAGTGCCCACTAGAATAAGTGGAAGAAAAATTTGAATCTTTCTATTTTATTGTCCCAAAAGAATCAAATCCTACTCATGGAAGGAATTTTCCTAAATGCAAACATATATTCAAAGGGAAAATATGGCCATCTAAATAACATCAATAAGTCATTATTGCTGCATGCATTCTCGGGGATCTAGAAACCTCAGGAAATTCCAGAAGCACTTAATTCAAAGGAGAGAGAGGGATAATTTAAAAGTTCAAAAGTCTTGAGCCCAGTTGTCTGCTATTTTGTCATGGTGCTATTTGAACACAGAGAGAGAGATGACAAAATTATTCCCAGAACAGCTCTGCAGCCTGCTAAAGAGGGAGAGTATGTTGGAGTTACAGATAAACATTGTTCAGCACACAACTACAGACTTATATTCTAGCCAGATGCAAGAAGATCAGGATAAAGATATTCATCTATAATTCAGTTAACATGTTTTATAACCCTGAACGTCACCATCCTACAGTTACCTCAAAAACTGTGGGTTTTTTTTTCTGACTAGGATATCTGTCTTTCATTAACTTCAGACTAAGATTTTCAGTACTTCAGTTATAGCCAGACTTTGGGGCAGTGGGACCAGGGCTATATATCCTAGGAAGAAGATAAAGATGCTTTCCGGGTGTGTAGGGATGCGATCAGAAAAACAAGGCACAGTTGAACCTGAATTTTGTGAGGTACATGAAGAATGACAAGAAGGGCTTCTACAGCCCATTTTGCTCAGAACAGCAAGTTGCTCAGAAAAGGAAGATTTACTCCTCCCAATAAATAAGACAGAACTAGTGAAAAATGCCATGGAAAAGACCAAGGTGCTAAAAAAAACCTCCAGGCAGAGATTGGTGGAATTACGGCCCTTCCATTGTAGGAGATCAGTTTTCAGACCACCTGAGGAACCTGAGCACATAGAATTCCATGAGGGTTTTGAAGGAAATCAGATGCAGTCACTAAGCCAATTTCCACCATATTTGAAAACCTACAGGAAACAGAAGAAGGCCCCAGTGACTGAGGAGATATCACACCTGTTTTTAAAAAGGGTTTTAGGAGCACACTGGGAACTACTGACCCGTCAGCTTCACCTCCATGTCTAGTAAGATCGTGGAACAGATCCTTATGAAGTTACACAGAAGCATATGGAAGACAGAAATGTGATTAGAGACAGCACTATGGCTTGACCAAGAGCAAACCTAACCTGACTAATCTACAGTAATGAGTGGCCATCTACAATAATGTGACTCCAGCAGCAGACAAGGAAAGAGCAGTTATTATCTACCTGGATGGTTTTAAGAAATTTGACAAGATCCCCCATAATGTTGCCACTAAATTCAAGACATATGAGTTTGATGGAAGGACTGTCAGATGGAACTGGCTGGATGGCCACCTACTCAAAAGTTGAAGTCAAAATCTCAATGTTCAAGTAGAAACCAATAACCAGTGGTCATACGGTATGTCATAATAATTATATTACTTTTTTAACTTTTATGAATAATCATATGCATTTTCCACATGGCTGTTTATCTGAAGAAATTTGAGTTTTCTTATTTTTGTTTAGTTATGAAGCAAGACAAAAATATATGGAATTCACCTACTATCTTCCAGTGTCTAGGCAGAACCTAACGAGTTCTCAATGATCACATTTACATTTCACCCAGGGAGACAAAACATAAATATTCTCATAAAACACAATTCCTCTGTTTTTTAAAAGTGCTATACACACATTCTGAATATCTGCTGTTTTAAGTCAAACATAGGACTTTGTAATAAAGAATAAATTCCACAGAGTCGAAAGTCACATTTACCACTGTTAAGAAGCAATATTTAATGTCAAATATAACATTTTTCCTAATCCATATAAAATCCTGGTGATTATTATTTTTCAGTTTGTCATGTGAATGCCTCTGTATTGTGTGTTTTCTTCCTGAATTCCACAATATAAAATACAACATTCTGACTCTTTCTTCTATTTTGCATGTTTTCAAGTACATAAAATATGAGTTCACCAATGCAAATATAGCACTTTTTCCTTTAGATTTATATGAAGCAGCTGGACAATGAAACATTTTAAATCACTTATATTCATTTATACCCTTCAACAATGTTAGTTTTAAGGAACCAACAGAAAACCTCTTGAGAGATCCATTAAATAATCTTTCTTACAGATAAATAATTACTCCCAAGTTCCTGGGTACACAATTTGTTTGACAACAACAAAAACAACAACTCATTTTTTTGTGTCTTGAGTTCTTAATTTTTTAGTTTTGTTTGATTTTTGGTTTTGTTTTTGTTTTTTTTTTTTTCTCTGAGTTCCAAAATTGCATGCATAAATATACCAAAATATCTTTTTGTAATTCTGGCTTTATGTTTCAATCTGTTTCCATCATTGAAAAAAAAGCTTTCTTGTATTTAAAGAAGAGTCAAAATCAGGAACAAGAAAAAAAAATTGCAGTGCTCTGGTGTACTATAAAGTTGTTAAACACATTAGGCACATGAACAGATATGTCAGCAAAAGAAGTTTCCTGTGTTCCAAACCAGTACATGCAAAGAATATAGATCACATTTGCTATTCAGAAAAAAACAAGACCAAAAATCCTTGCAAAAATCACAGAAAAAAAATTACTGTATCTTAACTTGTGTATCTAAAATGTCAGAAATATGAGCATTTGAGCAGTCTATATACTATTCTATACGAACTATGAGCTTTTTCATTAAGACGAAAAATATTTTCATGTCTATTATCTGCAAATTTTTTTAATATTTTTTCTATGGAAAAGCAGTACTTCAATAAATAAATAAATCTTAATTTGGACAAGAGTTTGGAATATGCTCACATCCAGGAACTGGAATCACAGAGAAGGCAGAAAAGATTTTTGATCTATTGTCATGGACCTAAGGTTATTTTGTTATTCAGTCTAATGGTGACGGAGGACTATTTGCAATGTCAAGAAGATGCATGTTTTTTTTCTGTTTGAAAGATAGATTATTAATTTCTCTCAATATTATAATTCATGATTATGCAGTTCCTTATATATATGAAAATAATTTCACAGTGCTCCTTGAAACCCCTTGATTGTCTACTACCTGCAACGTAAATTCCATCAGTGTATATAGCCTTTTTTTCTATTACCTCTACGTCTGCTGCTTCAAAAAACAATTTGCACACAAAAATAATAAATACAGATATATAATAACATTTCCCCTCTTCCTATCATTGCCTACTGTTTAGAGCTGGTGAGTACTCATTCTGATTATTTTTTTCTCTTTTTTTACATGGAATCAGGATGATTTTAATGAGAAAAAGATACAAGTTCTCAAAACATTATACATTTCAAGTCATCTGTTTCTAACANTTGTCAAAAAGAATGTAGTCTAGCCCAGTTTCCATAAAATATTGGACAGAATTCAAAATCCATTAGCAAGAATGGTCTGGTTTAAAAAATTGAAACCGACCCAAGGGCCTATGATTGATCAATGGAAAAATTCAGCAATTAAATATTTCTATGAAGAAAAGAGTCACTTACCTAAAACCCCCAGCCTGTAATTGATAGTGACAACAATGACATTTCCATAACTTGCGAGAATGCTGCCATCAATCATATTGCCAGTACCCTCCATGTAAGATCCTCCATGGATGTAGACCATCACGGGTTTCTTGCTGTTCTGATCATGAATGTCTGAAAAAATTCAAGTACGGAAAACAC
>VWZD01008940.1:0-14304 GCA_013396695.1 Sakesphorus luctuosus | reverse complement strand
GTAGAAACAGAGAGAACTGTAGAAATGTAGGACTGTATATTGCTAGACTGACATATATTGTTCCTTGAAAACTTACCTGTTTCTCTCTTCTTCAATGTATTCAAAAGACTTTTCAGGGTACATATGCTATCATAGAATCTCAACACTTCAGCATCTGAGTTGTGTTTAGCATTCTTATCTTTACACATTTTAAAGAGTGAAAAATTACCAGGAAGTGACTTGATGAAGATCACAGAGCTATTGCAGGCCAGGAAGTCCTAAATCCCAAACTCATATGGTAACAATTATGCCATCTTTCCTCCTAAACTGTGTAAAGAGACTCTTTCCAGCCATAAAGGACAACCTTACCAACAGGCTCAATGTTTTCGCCCTGGGGGCCTACTGTAAGTTGTTAGAGCCCTTGGGCAGTGCTTCCAGCTGGAAGCGTGGAAGGACTTTTGTCTTTGGAAACTTTGCTCTTGAGCGGAACCATTTGGTGTAAGAGAATCTGTATTTCCTTCTTTTTTCTGCTTCTGAGGAAATGTGATTTGAGGCAACATGCAGCAACAAGGGCTTTGGTGTGTTTTTACCTGTGCTGGTTTAAAGGTAAACTGGCAGGAGAAATGAGCCCAACACAAAAGAGATTGTAAGTCAGAGTTACAGTTTAATAACAATATTACAATAAATGCAGTGGCACAAAGAGAAATTGGTTTTAACCCACAAAACCCAGATGTATAACCCAGCACCCTGGGGCACAAACACAGTGGGGCTTGTTAGCCCCTGTGCTGAGACCCACGTGGTTCCCCTGAGTCCAAGGTAAAAGGAAGTGAAGACCCTGTTAGTGCAGATGACGGTTGCAGTCTGGTGAAGAGTGGTGATCTCCTCCTGTTGAGGTTCTGGTCCTCCTCTGGATCCAACGAGTGGTTCTCCAAGTCCCAGAACCCCCCAAGATTATATCCCCTCAGGTCCAGGTGGGAACACCCAGTACCTCCCCCAGGGCGGGGAGTTCCACAATGGGTGATCTAACTCTGTGAGTCATGGGACATTTTTGGAATCGTTGATGGCCCATTAGCAGACATGACCCCTCAGTCTGTGTGGATGCTAATGACTTCCTGGAAGGGAGTTATCACAGCTCTTATCTCACAGGTGTCTTTCACATCCAGCTCACACCCTGAGGAGTTGGGTGTACCCTGGGCAGCTGCTGTAAATGGTCCATTGTTAACACCTCATGGGAAATGAAAAGAGGATGTAGAATACACAGCTTTGGTCACACTCACACTGGTCCCACCTGCTGAACTAGGACATTAACTGACTGTGTGTAGACATAGGAGTGGGATGTAGACATTTTCTGTGCTTTGCATCCTAACTTCTGGCTGGACTTTTATTATCTCTTGATGAACCTGAAGTATGAAAGAAAGGTGCACTTGTTCATCCCTCTCTTGTTGGGAAGCAGAGGAAGTGGTCACTGATTAAAAGGGTCACAAAGATTTGGTTTCCAGAGCTGACTTTAGATAACTTAACTCTATTCAAGATTTTCTGAGACTCTCCTTCGATGAAAAGAGAGAGATTTCTGTGTGGCCTGGCAGTGAATATGTAGCACATGTAGGTGATTTACTTCACACTTTATCAAAGTCTTCTAATCCACCTGCCTTTCCCCCCATAAGTTTTAATATTTAGAAAGTCCTTGGAGTGGGAATGTACTGACAGATCTGGGAGGGGGGTGAGGGTGGTGGTCATGCGGAAGCATTACAGAGTTGGGGTAACTGTAATGCTGAGATGAGCCCTAAACCTTGTATTATTCAACATTGTTATCAGAAACCCTTTTTGCAAAAATGAAACAGTTTCTGTTTATAATTTTGTGCCACAAGAAAGATTACTGAAGGCCACCACATTGATTAATAATTACTGCTAGGGACAGCACACTTGGAAGTACATCCACAAGTAAGCTTTAGTATATTAAAACTAAGTGATACACCAAAACCAGCTGCTGTCCTTTCTTATGAAGTGGAACACCTTAGACACCAGCTTTGACCTGGGCAAAGTTAAGGTTGTGACTCCTACCTAAGGTGTTTCATCCTCTCAAAACAATGTTATGGAAAAGCTGCTCTCACCAGGCTCACCTCACTTTAGGGCTTGCAGAATCTGGGATCAAATAATTTGCTACCTTTGTTGTCTATCAGAGAGGTGCTTTATTTGTGGTGATAAATGCTTTTGTGGGGAGAGAGTAGTAGCTGTTAAAAGAACATTTAATGTAGCAGAGGAAGGTATAACTGGCTAAAGCTATAGTGCAGCGAGGGTGGTATCTCTGCAGTAAACCATGGAGGCAGAAGATGGAGTTTTTATTTCCTGGTGTTTGCATAACAAAACTGGATGTCCAGACAGACCAGAATGTCTCTGTCAGGCAAAAATCAGCTGTTCACTGGCCACATGCAGTTGTGGGACCCTGTGGCGCAGCGAAGTGCAGGATCTGTTTACCTGGAAGACCTCAGGGACTCATTAGGTAATGAAATAAATCCTTCCCATCATCCTCTGTAGAGCAGATTGTTGAAATGAAGTTGGTACAACATTTTTTATAAACTGAATTGTCCCTGGCACTACTCAGAGACATCTTCTGAAGGACCATGGCTCCATATGAATACTAGCTGCTCAAACATCCCCTCCTCCAGATGTGGCAGCTACAGGCAGCTGTGCTGTCATGGCCCCAGGTGTCCTACAGAGACCTGCCGCCCTCTCCCTACACGTGGTAGTCCCTCGTGCCAGTCTGCTGAGGCAGCAGCACTGCTTCCAACTCTGAAGGGAGCCTTCTTTAGAAATAATTTTGTATCTTTACCACTTACACTTGTAATGTTTATGATTTAATGAAGAACATTTTGAGATTGGCATGTATGAGATGGCTTTCTTTACTTTTTTTCTCCTAAGAAACATACCCATAAGTAACACCAAATAAGATATTTGTTTTACGCCTGTCCTTATACACAGATAGACAGAAAATAATAAAATTTAGAAGTAAACATCCCCATATAGACAATGCAAAGAGAATTAATACTGCAGACAAAAAAAGAACCAGTCACAGAAGGAGCTGTTTTAAATGTTCCACAGCCTAGCAATTAGAGGACATTAATAATCATTCAGCAGGGGTCAGTCCATCAGCTGCCAATCAGTGAGACTTTCTAGACATTTCTTCCTAAAAGGAACAACTGGAAATGTGAATGGAGCCTCTGGTGAGGGCGGATGACTGCACCCAGTGTGTGCAGGCCTGAGGTGGCTTGGTGTGCAGGTTTGGCAGGCTCCCTGCCCTCTTTGAGGAGGAAGATTGCCAGCATGTGGCAACACTGGCTAGCAAAGAGGAAATGTCACTGCATTTCACAGGAGCTAGAGATAAGACAGACACATAATTCAACACAATTTCAGCCTGGCATTTTCCTAAGTAATTTACTTTTTACAATTTTGCCCAGTGCTGTTGGTCACCTGGGGCTGTGTCCAAGGCTGACAATGCCTCGAGGGTGCTGCAAGACACCTGCATTTTTGTGTTTTGAGTGTAGGCCAGAAGTTCTAGCAGGTAAAAGCAGAGCTATCCAAGTAAGAGGGTAGGAGTGCCATAGGCTTGGAGGGTGCAGGGGTCACAACTGTGTGATGGCAGTGGGGAGCACTGACTGGGCATTCCTCCCTGCCAAAGCACCCTGCCCTACTGTCATGTCAACAGACTGTGATGGTAGCCAGATGAGTGCTGGGAGAAGGTTTGTGTGCTCACCTTTCTCTTGGAGATAATTTTTCCTTGGTGAGAAGTTTTATTTAGCTGTCCCTTTCCCAGAAATTCTAATGGTGTCTAATGCAGTCAGTTGTTCTGGATCACAAGACGATATTTGATTTTGGTTTGGTGTGGCAACTTTCTCCTCTTGCTCACCTTTCTCTGCAAGTCCTGTCTTGCCCTCTTTCTGAAGTGAATTTGGCTTTGTCAGTGACTGATTGCTGTACTGGTATCCCAGTAGGTATTGCATATGGGCACTGAAGAGGTCTCCAGGCATGTGAAATTGCCGTAGATGATTTATTTGTTCCTGCACACCCTCTGGCTTTGTAAGGATCCCGGTGAAAGTTTTTTCTTCCTGGAGAAGTTGTCCAATGAATGACTCATCCAGAGACAGGGCAGTGTTTGGCACACCTTTTCTGATGCTATGGATAGCCTAAGGCATTCCTGCTTCCTTCCGTGAAATGAAACAGACCAGCTGTGGTAAGTGGTATGGTGTTGTGGTGTTGTGTAGTGGTATGGTAGAGTGCAGGACCACCCATGGGGCACATGGTCCTGCCCAGGCCCACAGCCAAAATATGACAGCAGGTTTGCCATCTCCACAGGCTGCCGAAGAAGTGGCTGGTCCTGCCCAGGGCACTGAGGGGCTGGCAGGAAGCTTCTCAGCAGCTTTACAGCCATGCCCCATGGATCTGGCACCACATCCCTCAATGAGCCAGAACAGAGCAACACCCCAAGGGATGGCTGCCTTTTGAGTAAGGCTTATCAATCATTTTATGATGGATAGTCCCATCTGCATAAAGCAAGGAATGGTATTTATACTTTTTTTACTAATGCCTTTAACTCTTAAATAGAACAGAAGAGAAATTAGCTTTATATGGCTTCTCTCGCACTTCCATATTCTAAAGCATTTTTACAGAGCAGTTAGGTTAGGAGAGAGTGCTGTAATGCACTGACTTCAGGCAAATGGGACAGTCTGAACTGCACCATATATCACTGCAGCCACCTCTGCTGGATGTGATGTGCATGCCATTTGATTTTTTTAATAGGTATTCCATACCTGCTCTTGATTTTGACTAACTAAATCCAAGCTATTAAATCTGTGCCTCAGTGCTTCTTTCAAACACCTTCTAAAAAGGGTATTTAGCACTTGTAAAAGTTGCCAGATTAAGTTAGGTTTATGGAATATACAGTTTTATTTCCTATTAACAACGCCAGGGCTTTCAAATATTCAAAGGGATTGTAAGAAGCACCAAATTGACCACCAAACTCTCCTGAGCTTTGTCTGCCCGTAGGGCTTCTCTGGGAAGACTGTACTGATTTGGTGTCCTTTTCTTGTAAAAAGCTCTATTCTCAGTGATAAAGAAAAAGGCTCCTTACTTGCAGGAGATAAACTTTTTGAAAATAAAAACCAACTCTCTTGCCTTGAAAGTATCTTTATTTACCTGTAAAATACTGGTCTTCCTGTGTATGTGGGAGTCATGCAGGTGGCTGTTCATGCCCCTCCAGTTCCTCTGCACTGCTGCCCAAGGGGGATGTTGACACCGACTGCAGGGAAGCACAGGGCAGCTGCCCGGTTGTGGGAGCAGATTCAACCAGCCAGGTTCAGGAGAAACAAACACCATTTTGACAGTTTTTTAACCCACTGGGTGCTGCAGAACAGCAGCCAGCTGGTGCCTTTACAATAAATCTGAACCAAGGCTGTGGCAGCTGCAGAAAGCTTAGAGATATTATTCTTACTGAAATGCTACCTATGAGTTTATTAAGAGCCATATGCTTCTAAACACATTGCTCCATACCAGCTTGTAGCTCTTATGATCCTTCATTTTTTGTCCTCCCATTCCTGACTCTAAAGTGATATAGTAAATAATTATTTATGTACCTCAGAATCTTTCAATTAATCTTAATTAATGATTATTTCTGTCACTTTCAAGTCAGTTCTGTAAAGAGTATACTTGTATAATTGACCAAATCCCTCTCTCATTTCCTCTTAGTATGAAAGTGAGTACAGAATCCCCCTGAAGTGTAAGACCTGAATTTGCCTCAAAGACTATACTATGCTAAAAGCTTTCCTGTCCCATTATGGATTGTAGCTAATATTTTTAGAGAAAGAATTCGTGAACTCATGAAAGGGAGTATCTTACCTCTGAAAATTATCAGGAGAACTTGTAACAGCTACAGTTGAAAGAAGAATTAATTAGGGTTTGAAAAAAACCAAAAGAAACCCAAAATCTTTACGGCTGCTGTAAAATGAGAAGCACACTGTATTCCAGCACAAACCACTGATGGTTAAATTCTTCTCTTGGGTTCTTATAAATCAGAGTAGTCCCACAGACTTCAGTAGAGTTGTGCCAAAATTACACTGGTGTAGTCAACTCATTTTGGCCTTATGAACTTGGCATTTGTCATTGTAGTTCTGATCCAAACCCTGTGGAACCCCTTGGGAATCTTTATATTCAGATAATGGGATTTGGATTGGATGGTACAGGCTTAACATGAATCATAAGTAGCTCAGTTTGGTATTTTTATGGCTATAAATATGCAAGGAGTCAGGTGAGCCAGTTGTAGCATTGGTCTTGTTGCTTAGGAATTGAAGCATGGAAGTGAAACCGTGAAGTGTCTCACTTAGTCCATGGAATTGCAATCAGATGGTAACTAAGTAATTACCAAACCAGAACAAGCTAGGGCCCTGACCTCTATTGATGGATTCTGTCTCCTGGTGCCAGATCTCCAGAGAAGCGATTCTCCTCTTCTACTACTCATAAGTCTTGGCCATTCATAACACTCATCTCATAATGTTGAAGTTGTTAATTGCATTAGTATTTTGTATGCTATGGGGGTAGCATTACCTCGTCTGCTATGTTTGCTTAATTAATTATGTTAATTAATTATGTTCTGTGCATGTATTGGGCAAGAGGACCCAGAGGTCACAATGCCTGTTTCTGACTTCATTTACATTGGTGCTGCATGAACAGAATTTGATGAACTTCAATGAAATTATTCTTGGTATATAATAGCGCAGCATGAGTGCAGTTCTGAGATCTACTGTAATTCTGTTGATCTGCTAAAATGACATGGCTTGTGATGAGGGTAAGAGGGAGCTGTGGTCTATATGTATATGTGGGTATTTACATATTGATTCTTTAAAATGGCTGTTCATGTTCAAAAGGGAAAAAAAGACTTTATTCATCAGGGATTTTCTAGAGTTATTATACTGATGTTAACAGCAGCAAAATTTAGGCCAGTGTGTTGCATGCTTGGAAGCAAAACAACATACAACCAAGTATATGCATCTCTTTTTCAAAGTCCTTTTGATGTAGAAAATGTCTGTTGCCTTTTGTATTGATGAAAGGAAAACAGCTTACTGCCAATTTGTATGAAGAGAAGAAGCCTTTCTTATAGCCTTCATCTCAGAAACAAGCAGATGAAAGGAACGGATGCTTTTGTATCAGTATCACATAAAGGGTAATGAAATTGGAAATAGATTAGTGATTTATTGTTCTTCCAGCAGCACTCTTCACTATATGGGAAAATTGGCTTTCAGTATATACAGTAATTGCTTATATAGCATGACAAAAGAGAGACCCTCTGAATATGAAGGGTCCCAGACGAATGAGGCCTGAAACGCAAAACCTCTCTACTGCAGATCAGATTGTGTGGCTTTCAAGTGTCCTGCCAGTAATTTGCCAACATTTGTATTTGATCTTTGAATTGCAGGAGCATTGATTACAGTAGGTTGTAAAGGCCCCTTTCTCCACCTACCATTCACCCCAATAAAGATTTTTACGTTACAATCATCCCTTTTTCTAGGTGTCAAGCAGGAAAACCATCACCTGTGAGAAGGGGAGAAGTGGTGGTGTAAAACCCGAGCAAGCTTCCACATAGCTTACTATGCTGAAGAAAGTAGAGGTGCATCTCTCAGCTGCAGGAGAACCATTTCACCATGGAGAGGAGAAAGGTGTACTAAATGGTCAGAAGCAGGAAAGTATTTGCTAGCAAAGATCTGAACCCTGTTACGGAGGGTGCAGCCTTCTTTCAAACTGTTGGCTATCCTCATCCCCAGTGGAGCTGCTGTGTCCCTTCAAGCACAAGTTCCCTCATGTAAGTGAATGATTTTGTACTGCTGGGGTCTTTTTGTTAGGGTCAGTGTCAGCCAGTTCCCCAAGACCTTGCTGCTTGTGACTTAGAACAGGAAAACAGATGAAATCTTGAAATGCTGTGTGAGGCTGAAAAGCCTTGTTTCTAAACCTGATTTGATGCAGTGCTAGCCTGCTTGAGGTGTAGTCTTTCCATGCTAGCATGTATGATGGAGGTACAGGCCTGGATGAGAAAAGAACATGTATTCTTTTTGAGGCCCCAGCTGGCAGGGGGGTGTGCAGTGCAATCTCTTTTCTGAATTAATATTCCCTGAGCAGGCCTTGGGACTGTATCTGTTCTTTAGATCTCTCCAGTTAATGAAATGGCCAAATACAATTGCCTGGCAATAGAATTGCACTTCAGTAATGCAAACAAAACCCACTAATTTACATTTGTGCCAATACCATTAATGCAAATTGGTTATTAGCTATTTATGCTAAAGGGTTATAATAAAAATCATAAAGGTAGTTTTATTAACTACATTTTGCCCTCTGAAATCCATGCTAGAAGGCACACTTTGCAATCAGTGGTTTTCTTTTCTCAGGCAATATGGCATTTTCTCCACCCAGCTAAGATATTTATAAACAAATTACTACCCTCTTTTCTTTACTTTGCATTTTATAACACATCATTGCTATGAAGGTAATAGGATAGTTGTGTGCAATGCTTTTGTAATTCAATTGCAATACTGTTTTGCTCTTTATCCTATCATTCTCATGCATGTGTAGGAAGGGGTAATTAAAGAAAAAATGGCATTTAAAAACAATTATAATGCAGGAATAACAAGGAGAGAAATGTGTTTCAATCATCGTTTATAAATAAGAGTGTGGGGAAGACTGATGATAGCAGGAAAACAGAGCTGTACCTGATCTTTCCTCCTGGTTTTAGCTTCTTTATGCATCTGGGGAAAAGTTTTCTGGGTTACATGGACCAGATTTTCCTTTATGCAGTGCGATCATACACATGCTTATGGAAGGGAGAGCCTGTGACCTCCTTGATTTTTGCCACAGCTATCCAGTGTTGTGCTGTGTCATCTGGATCCCCTCCTCAGCCTTTCTAAAGCACTTGGCTACTAAGTCTCCTGCTCCACAAGTCAGGCATGCAGGTAGTGATGGCACAAGAAAGGGAGGAAGTAAGTGAGTCTGCTGGAAAGAGAAGAAAGTGTATAGAAAATGGCATACATTTTGGGAAGAAGTCCAGGAGTACAGTGTACACATGAAAATGGGACACTACACTCACCGCCTTTTGCTGTGTTGCATAAGGATCTATGTAAAGTGACAGAGAAAACTGAAATATTGCATGAGGCACCCAGTCTCAGATGTCTCAGTTAATGATGCCACTAGGGCTACACTTAGGTAAGGCTTTCTTTTGGCAGCAGAGCCAGAGACAGCAGCACTGACTTCCTGCTCTCTTTTTTCTGGATCTGTTGGCCAGCACAGCAAGAAGTCACAAACCCAGATTTCCAAAAGCCAGTTCAGCAGAACAAACCAGCTTAACCCAGGTTGGTCCCAGAATCCTGTTGTACCCATCCCAACTAGCTGGCTTGTTGCAGCTGAGGGGCTGTGTGACAAATGGGACCCCTGGTGGGAGGAAGAAGAGGGAGACAGGACAAAGGAGGGACCAGGGCTAGCACTGACACTGGGACCTGCACCTGACATGTTAGGCAGAAATTACTTTTATTGCTCACTACAAGTGAAAGAGGGATGGAGGGAGTGATGCTTGGATCAGAGAGAGGTCACAGACTGACTCTCTGAGAGACTTGAACATCTGCAGATACTGCAAAACTGAGAATTGATATGAAAAGGAGGACACATGGTGCAGTCTGAGGGCTGGGCTGTGTGGGCACACTTTTCAATATGTGCACAGATGGGGGAGGCAGAAGGTTGAGTGCTCAAGTCTCTGTTCTCCTGGGCACAGCCTTCCAGCAGCAGGGTGATATGCCCAGGTGTGCTTTCTGCCCTGCCCATCACCACATCAGATGTTTGGGGCTGAGGCTCTGCTCCATTTCTCTGAGAAGGAGCTGCATTTGAAAGCTTGGTGTCAGTTCCTTGGCAGCGCCAGGTTGTTTTGGACCTGAAGAGCAGTTTTGAAGAAGCAAAATGTGCCCGAGAGTGATTGAGGGTATCAGATGGACCTGTCACCTGCCTCATTCAGGGGTAGTGCTTCAGGCATCCACACAACTCCTGGTTTGGCTTCACCCTCATGCAGGTGCCATTTCAGCCAAGTCTTTGGGTTCCTTGCTTACCACTTTGACTAAGGCTCCTTTGGGGAAGGCAGGATGAGAGGGATGAAGTTCCATGCTTTTCCTTTTCCAGAAATTAAAGGACTTTTAATTCAAACAAAACTGCAATATCCCTAACAACAACTGTAAATTTAGAGGCTGGTTTCTTATTTCTATAAAGAACATATTCTGATGAACTAAAATAACGTCAGTTTAATGAATTCACAGATCCCAGTGAATTTCAATCTTTCACATTGGAATTAGAAGTTCATGTTAAATTATATTCTTAAATTATAGTGCCATCTAACCCAACTATATCTGATATCTAATAAGCTGATATTAGTTATTTTAGGAGAAATTAGCTAGTTTGTAAAGAGGGAGGTAAATCTATTTTTTGTACAAAGAGATTTATAAAGTTGTGGCTAAATAATATCTAACAGCTAGCTCTGCATGTAGGAATATTTTTACCCCAAGTACATTTGCATTCTCCTTGTGAGGATATATAGGAGACATAGCATATATATTCCATGACAGAAAACAGTCTGGTGCTCCAGTTGTACTGTGAGGAAGAGCAGCAGTTTATTTTTGTGGTGAGTCAATATCAGAGACTCTGCAGTTGTTTGCATTCAGTGACACTGGAGTAAGTTGCTCTTAAACAGTTCATGTTGATAGCTGGGAAGGGAGTGCCATGCACTCCTCTGACCACATGGCTGGGAATGGCTCTGGCTGCAGGGTAGAGCATGAAAAACAAGTTAATAATTGACATGTGGTCCTTGTTTTTCATTCTTGGGACTAGACATAGAAATGATAACAGCTGTTTTTTTCAAAAACTTCTTATAATAAATATAATGGTTTTTACATCTCATGTTAAAAACAACAACAGGCTTGGTAGGTCAAGGAATGGGTGATTTGCTGTCTATTTTTAATGAACATTCTTTGAAGAAGGAGAGATCAAATACTGCTAGCAGAGATTATACAACATTCAGAAGACTTTGTGAATCACCCATGATAGGCTAAGACTACTGTTCTTTATATGACTTTCCAAGTTCACAAAAAGGTTACATGGCTACCAAGAAGAAAAGCACTCATCTGTTTCTTTTTGCTACCACAGCCTTTTTCCATTACTAAAAATGAGGATTGTGATGAATCATGTCTTCAGCTGAACATCAAACACAAGTCTGTAGTCTTCAGTGAGCATAAATATAGATGTGAATATAAATAGAGAAAAGTTGGTTATTATGTAGGAAGAAGGAGGATAATAGCTAAACGCAAGTCAGATATTTAACATGTATTTTGTGTTCTCTCTGTATCCTGCATTCTTTTATTTGGAGAGAGGAGAACAAGGGGTTAGCAGGACCCTGTTGTAGGCTCTCAGCAGAAAATTAGGAAGGAATAGTCACTAACATCTATGAAGCAATTGTGATTCTGCTCTATCTCTGTAAATATCTGAATGGATATTTCACTCACATGTAGTAGTCACTACATGTAGTCACATGTCTTCCTTCGGCAGTATTTTGTGTCATTTCCAGTAAACATGGCACAGAGGAACCCCTGAGTTAAAACTTTCCTCTTTCATCAAGGGACTTGCCAGAGAGCCTGCAGTTTAACCTGGTCTTACTACCATCATCTCTTCTCAAGACCTCAGGACTCTGCTCTTCCCTCCAGGCCTTGTGCAAGCAGCTACACGCAATGCTCTGCTTTTCCTCATTTGACAGAGAGTGTGAGTAGGTCATGTCTCTGATGCAGATTTGTTTAAGCATGTCTCTAGCATGCTGCCACTATGCAGCAATACAGCAGTGTTTGGCTTGCAGGGGGACTCCTGGCTGTGTCTTGTCTGAAGACTGTTTCTCCAAAGGCCTAAGTGCTCAGCCCATTTATTGGACTTGAAGCCTAGTATCGCAACCAAATTCAGTGATTTCTTTCTCTCTGTACATTTTGAAATGTAAATACTGACATCACTGCCTTGGCTGCACCCCTTAGCTGGCTGGCTTGTTGCAGATATTGGTGAAGGGAATGGGCAGTGGAATCAAGTGCATCCTCAACAAGTTTGCAGGCAATACCAAGATGAGTAGTAAAGTTGTCATGCCTGAGGGACAGGATATCATGCGGAGCGACTGGCCAAGCTCAGGAGGTGTGCCCATGGAAACCACAGGAAGTTCAATGAGGCCAAGTACGAGGCTGAGACAGGCTGGGGAACGAAGGAATTGAGAGCAGTCATGCAGATAAGCACTCATGGTATTGGTAGATCGGAGGCTGATCATGACCCAGCAATGTGAGTTTGCCACCCAGAACCCTGGGCTGCATCAAAAGAAGCATGGACAACTGTTCCAGAGAGGTGTTTCTGCCCTTCCACTCCACTCTGTTAAGACCCCACCTGGAGTGCATCATTCAGCTCTGGGATCTACAGCACAGGAAAGACATTGACCTGTTACCGGGAATCCAGGTAGGAACACAAAAATGATGAGATGGAGTTCCTCTCCTATAAGGGCAGGTTAAAAATGTGGGTGTTGTTCACCATGGAGAAGAGAAGGCTCCTGGGAGATCTTACCACACCTTCCAGTGTCTAAAGGGGGCCTAGAAGAAAGATGGGACAGACTATTTAGCAGGACCTGTTGTGATAGCACAAGGGGTAAGGATTTTAAACAAGGAGAGAGTATATTCTCGCATTGTACAAGGAAGAAGTTTTTTTCTGCTGAGGGCAGTGAGACACTGAAACACCAGCGTCCAGCTTCCCAAAATAGTAGTGGATGCANAAATTTACAGAGAGAGTAATCAGGCATTGGAATGACCTGCCCAGAGAGGGGATGGATTCACCATCCCTGGAGGTTTTTAAGGTGAAATTGGACGTGGCACTGAGTGCCATGATGTGGTAAAAGGACTGGAGTTGGACCAAGGGTTGGACTTGATGATCTTGGAGGTCTTTTCCAACCCAATCAATTCTATGATTCTATGTTCTCTGGAAACATTCAAGGTCGGGTTGGATGGAACTTAGAGCAACCTGGTCTAGTGTGAGGTGCCCCTGCTCACTGCAATCAGATTGGATTATCTGGCTTTTAAAAGTCCCTTCCAATCCAAACCATTCTATGATTTCATGACTGTAGTGACCCTCTAAGGGTTTGGTTCAGCTCCACCATTGCCCCCAGTGTAATTTGTGGTTTTTGCACAATGAGGGACATAGCACCCTGGTTATGGACTGCCTTCTCTTCTTCTTGCTCCCAAGAGACCTTACTTTCAGGGAACTGCAGACAGGCAGTGCACCCAGCACATGGAAGGAATTCTACTACAAACTGCAAATGGGATGATCTGTTTATCCTCCATATGTGGTTTGAGGGTAGAACCTGAGATGTATGTTTCAGAATGTAAATGAAATCTTGCATGGTGCATACATCCTTATCAACCAGGCTAGGGTCAAGCCTATCACCAACTAGCTTCCTCTTGGTAAGGACATACTTGTCATGTCATCCAATCACTCTTAGAATCTGATGGATCTTACTGTGTATCAAATCACTGTCATCTGTTTCATGTGAAATTTCAATCATCCTTCTCTTCTTCTATTCAGAAAATACAAAATTACCTTCTTCATTAAACCATCCATGCTAGTCACCTTTCTTCACAGGTTACCCGAAACTATATTGTACTGAAATAGCAACATGTTTATGCTTTTTGAAGATGGAGTCAGGACACTTTTCTATGTGACTTTGTGGAGTTCTTAGGATACAAAATTTTAAAGGCCTGGTTCATCTGGTTATTCAAAGTTAGAAACTTAACAGTGAGATATAATGGAACAGTCTTCAATGATTAAAAGTACTTTGTAACTCTAGGTTAAGACAGGAAACTTTTTCTAAAATCATTTAACACTTTGGAAAGAGGATCAAAAGTCATAATTCAAATACAGCCCCTTTAATTAAGTCTTCTAGAGATAAAAATGGTCCTCTAGAAAGTCTATGAAGATATTCCTAGCAGAAAAAAAGTCATACCAACTTTTCGTACACATGTCTTCAGTGGACGACTTCAATGATCAGAAGAGCCCTTAATGATTGGGGCTAATCGTTACTCATCAACACCACTGCACCATGTGTCCTGAAGTGGTAATTTTCTGTGATAGCTATATAATACCACAGCAGCAGTGCTCTTCAAATATCAGGATATTGAATTAATCATGAAGGGATTTTCATTAGCACGGGCAAAAAGTGCCTCAGTTAAAAATACTTTCTTCAAAAAA